>CAUDMG010003614.1:410000-462500 GCA_958450375.1 Homarus gammarus
GATATACACCATGACTCTCGCCCCTACCACCAGCCTGGCTCATACTGCACACATACACGAGAGGATAAAAATAGTTGTGGATAATATTTCACGTTGATAAAAATACTAAAATTTATATATGGATAAAAATATCAGAATTTCTATTATGTATCAAAATATCAGAATTTATATGTATAGACTTAAAAGAAACATAGGAATTAATATACTGAAAATGAAGAAAAAGGTTTGTATATTTTGTTTATAAAAGTATACGCGTTTGTATATAAGAAAAAAGAGTTACTTTTATGTTTCGTGTTCATAAAAAAGTATAAATTTTCAAACAGGAGGTAAAAAGGCAGTCGACTTTTATTGTTATCGAGAAAAACTTCAATAAGTTGACCAAAAAACAAAAACATAGAAAAGGTTTTAATATTCACTTTTATATAAAACCAGAAGCATAAAATAACTATAAAAAGACGTATAAATAAAAACTAATTATCTATTGTCTTCATAAAACATCAAAACAACGAAAAAAAAATATATTTTTGTTATAGTGTCAAAGCTTTTTTTTTCTTTAGTCGTTTAAGTCAGCTTCAGTTTATTAGTACGTTTAATATAGCGTTTTTATTTACAGTGTCAAGCCGACTTATGCAAATGAGATGTTTTGTTCCGACCGATATTAATGTTGACGTTATTGGGTGGGGGGGGGGGGGGTATTCTTGTTCTTATTTGTGGGGGTTAAGAAAGGGGGGGGGGGGAGTTTGGGAGAGGGGGAAGGCAGAGCTAAAGTTAGAGGTGTGGAGAGGAGGAGGGTGTGGGGAAGGGATAGGTGGAATGATGAGGGAGTGAGGGTGGGGGGTAGGAAGGAAGAGAGGAGGGGGGTAGGAAGGAGGGAAGAGGAACAGCTATATAAGGGGGAAGTTAGGGGAAAGGGAAGGGACGGTGGATGGAGTAGGAAGGCAGAGGGAGGGAAGTAGAGAAGATGTGAGGAAATAAAAGAGCGAGGAGGAGGAGGAGGAGGAGGAGGACTGAAGAATATAAATGAGAAGGTGGATGGGGAAGAAGAGAGAAGAAATGGGAGAGGAAAGGAGGATATGCAGGAAAAGGAGGTGGAGGAAGAGGAAGGGAGGGGAGGAGGAGGAGGAGGAGGAGGAGGAGGAGGAGGAGAGGACGGGTGGGGGAAGTGCTTATGGCAAGGAAATTGTTACTGCCATAAAAGTAAGAGTTTTTAACCTAAACTTGTGGTAATTTCAATTATAATGGCTTAATGGTGCTACGTACATGTGTGTGTGTGTGTGTGTGTGTGTGTGTGTGTGTGTGTCGTTATTTAGTTTACATGATTGTTTTGTGGTTTTTGCTATTTGAGAATTCAATTATTTATGATTTTTTTATTTCTGTTATTCATATCTTTCTCCTCCTCCTCCTCTTTTCCTTTAGCTACTCTGTTCCATGTACTTCTTCCTCTATGTATTTTTCCTGTTATCACCTTTTTTATGTCCTCCCTTCTTCCCTCTCTCCCTCACCTCCTCCACCTCTACCCCACTCTCCCACATTCACCCCCACACCCCCCACCCTTCCACACTCACCCCCACACCCCCCCACCCACCCCTCCCTCCCACCCTCTCCACCCACCTCACCCCCACAGCTTGGAATAAAACTCTTCGCTGACAAGATAACATTTTTCCTGCCATCTGAAACAGTGAGACAGATGACTGGAGATTTGTGACCATGGCAGCAGCTCAAACCACACTATAGCGCTGTATTAATGAACATCAACACACACACACACACACACACACACACACACACACACACACACACACACACACACACACACACCCACACACCGCTAATGCAAACTGATACCTGGACAAACACACATTTTTTCTTCTAAATTTTCAACATTTAATTTTTGTAAGTATTTCGAGTTCATTATATTTGAAGGATTTTATTATCTCCAGTCCTTCAGTCGTGGGCTAATTAATTTCCTTGTTATTCAATGTAAAATTAAATATTTACACTCATTATAAGTCAACAATTAAATACAAATGAGTTAGTGTATGTGAATGTATTAGTCTTTATTGTATTATTATATTGTATTAATCTTGTATAAATTGTCAATAGTAATCAGCTCTCTTTTAATTACATTCTGTTAATTACTTGATTTTGTAACTATTTTTATTTAATTAACTACATCTTAATTAATTTCGTGACGTTTGTATTTTGTAATGTAAAGATTTACCTCTGTATTTGTCTGTCCTATAACTCATTAGTAATTTATTTGTATGTATGTATGTATGTATGTATGTATGTATGTATGTCTCTTGTTCCCTTCATTTCATTTCTGGTTTCAGCAACAGTAAATTTACATACTGTGTTGACATGTGCCTTTTACCTGCAGTTTAGTTACCTGGCCAAAATGAAGGAACTCACCTGCTCTGTAGAAAATGACCCAAATATGTAGATCTGTATATTGAACTGGTCTTTGTGTTTGTTGAATTACCTGCCCTCTTACCTGTCCTCTTAATTAACATTCTAATTTACTGAATGTCTAGAGTTACTGAGTTAGGGTGGATCTCTCATGGGTACAAGTGCAGTTGGTTGAAGGTTAGGTTTGGTTAGGTTACGTTAGGTTTGGTTAGGTTAGGTTAGGTCACGGTTAGGTCAGTCTTAGTTATTTAAACGTAGTAATACATTATAACATTATCATCGACATTACCAAGTCCGATTGTGGCATTATTTTGTTTACATTCAGTGGGATGGAAGACTCAGGGTAGCGTACGAGGAGAATGTTGGCCGCCACCCAGCACTAGCGTCACCCTATTGCTGCTGCCTGCTTTCCCCCCTTCCCCTATTTTACTTATTTTTATTTATTCTCAGTTTTATTACAATTTACACCGCAGTTAGGAATTCCGTGACCCTCTTGTTGACTTCCTTTGTGTCTTGTCACCTCCCCAAACTCCCAAGACGATTTTAATGTAATATTTTTTTTTTTATTTTTTACGATTTATTTCCCTAGTTTGGGGAATTTTGTGACTGCCAGGGAAAATTTTTGCCGTCTTCGGAATTTATGATATTCTTTAATGGTTTATTTAATTTATTCTATATTTCCTACTTTTTAAACTCCCTAGGCAGCTGCGAGAGGGTTGTTACCGTCACCTTCTCACTCTCTCAGCACATCTCGTTACTGCATCGAGAATTCTGTTTGGACTGCTGTACACGTGTTGGTTTTCCATTAACTTGTGGTCCTGCCCACGCCTTCTGTACCTGGCTTACTGTGGCTACTCAAAGGCATTTACAAGCCAAGCTATCCGTGACTGGTGCCTCGACCTGCCTCATGCATGATCACAACCGGAGCAGGACAGGGCAGATAGATAGATTAGATAGATTAGATAGATAGATAGATATTGATATTGATAGATATACATAGACATTGATAGATATATAGATAGATATAGATAGATAGATAAATAGATAGAACCACCACACACCAGGCCAGAGGAAGCATTGCAGCATCACAGCGCCGCTCAAGAGGCACAGTATAATATAACGCCTTAAGTTACCTGTACAGTATTACACACTAGGGCCAATTTGCATACCTTCAACAAATAAGGTTTTATATCAGATAGAACAGGTGTGTGGCCAGGGAGCGAGGTATTACAGGTGTTGTAAATATATGACAGGTAATTATATCAGTCCAGTAAAGGTAATAACAGTTTGTTTATGGTAATGATGAAGTGGTGTAGATGTTTACCTATGTCTTCCCCCTTCCCTTTCCTCCTTGTACCCTTGTCCTGCCCTTCCATCTCCTCCTTGTACCTACAGTATGTCCTCTCCTTCCATCTCCTCCTTGTACCTATGTCCTCCCCTCCCATCTCCTCCTTGTTCACCCACTACTTCGCCTCTTCCTACTCTACGCCCCTCTACCCTCACTTCTCCATACCACTCCTCAGTCTCCTCTCTCTTTAAACCTCTTCCACTCTCTCTCTCTTCCCCTTCTACCTTCCCTCTCACCCATCCCTCTCCTTCTCGCTCCTCTCCCCCCCCCCCTTCTCCACCACCTCGCCCCAACACCGCCATTCAAAATCACTTTCCCATTGTCACACTGAAACGTAATTGGAAAATAAAGAGATATGAAGTTAGTGATATAAAGCAGAGATAAATGACACCAGCTTTTGTTGAAATTGTTATTAACTTGACTACATCTATTGTTAAATAAAAAGTAGGATTTTCTACAGCTTTTGGTCATCACTTTGTTTAGCGAATACATTGAAACAAGTTACACAGTGTCCGGCTAAAGTAGATGCCATAGTGTACAGTTCTATTTATTCAGGGTCTGCTATAGCCATCACAAAGAACCTGGAATGGAGTATTGCTTATAGGAACGTCACCAAAATACTGTAGGTTATGTTAAGTTAGGTTAGGTTAGGTTAGGTTAGGTCAGGTTAGGTTAGGTTAGAGACCAATTAGGACGCTCAATTTTATTTTTGTTTATTTTCAACACAGAATTTCATGCGTCAGCTGTTGCCAGTTTGTTTGTTTGTTTGTTTTTATCGTTGTTTTTCCTTCACTTATTCACCAAGAAAGTCGTACAATATTTACCACCAAAGTTACATCTCCATGACAACCGTGTGTGTGTGTGTGTGTGTGTGTGTGTGTGTGTGTGTGTGTGTGTGTGTGTGTGTAAACTCCTTGAAACTCAAAAACTACCAAAAAATCCTAAATTAACCTATCCGGTATATATTTAACATAGCTTCATTGATCTAGTAATGTAAAGAATGTTGCTTTCTATTGGTCGTGTTCGTTATCTAGCAAGTGGGAAGTGTTCCTGATGGCGGCACATAAAACTCACTTCCTCCCACACAGAGAGAGAGAGAGAGAGAGAGAGAGAGAGAGAGAGAGAGAGAGAGAGAGAGAGAGAGAGAGAGAAGTAGGAGTGAATAAAATAAAACACAGGGGGTTACTGACACAGTCCTCCCCCATCCGTCGCTAGCGCGGTACTGACGTCATGTGTGGGTAATTCAGAGACAAGACGACACTGATATGTAACCCGGAATAATTAATGATTTTCTCGACGCCAACATGAACTTCCGTGTTACACTAGAGAGATCATCCCCCTTTAAGTTTCAACTGAGCTGCTCCGTGTAGATGATAATACCTAAAAGAAGAAGAAGAAAAAAGTTCCTAATTAAGTTCATTAAGACAGATGAGAAACTTTGGAAACTTTGACAGATACTTTGAGGATTATTGACACTGAGAGAGGCTTTGTTTTATCTTCATGTACTGTACTTGAGGAGTGAAGGAAGGAAGGAGTGAAGGAAGGAAGGAAGGTGTCTGAACCTTCTAGTACCTCAACGCACCCCACGATTGTACCATCACGGCTCCTGGACACTGAACAATTAAAGCGTCATCGAAACACTAACAAAATTCAGAGTTTTGTAGAAGTGGTGGTTAAGGCCGTGTACTTTCTCCGTGGCTATAAAGGTACAGATAAACGCACTGGTTAACGCTGTGTAGTTTGTCCGTAGCTATAATGTACAGATAAACGTACTTGTTAACCCTCTGTACTTTGTCCGTGGATAAGGCGAGGGAAATGAAAACAACAACACAACAAGATCACATAAAGAAAACAATAACAGTACCAAGGCCTCGAAAGATCCACTGAATAGAACATCAATGAACCGCTGGAGCTGACTTACGAGACAGCAGACTCATTCAGCTGCATTATTGGGTGCTGTGTGTGTGTGTGTGTGTGTGTGTGTGTGTGTGTGTGTGTGTGTGTAGATGGTATTTAGAGGATAATTATGTTCAGTGTCTTATAAGTGTTTGGTCAGGCTATAAAGAGAGTGTTTTGCAGGGTGAAGTGGGAGCCTTTTTACAAGTTTGTTTACGTACATACATATATACGTACATACTTTCATACATACACAGTTCAAGTATTAACTCCTTTAAAAATAATCAGATAAATAATTATATACAACACACAAAAAAACACGGCTTAAGGTTCAGAGTTATTTAAATTTGAGCTGAAAATGGGATAAGTATATTTTTTACCCCATTTTTTGAAGAGAGGGGAGTGGGGGAATGGGGGTGAGAGAGGCTGGGGTGGGGGATGGGGGTTGGAGGGGCGATGCAGGGGGGTGGGGATGGGAGGGGGGACACAGGTGGGGGGGGGGGGGGGGGGGTCAGGGTGTTTAGCTTCAACAGGTGATTATTATTTTCACGTCATCTAATTCCTGAATAATCTTATTACCGAGAATTACTTAGAATTTTATGAAGGGTTACAGATTTAAGTAGGAATTATACTTGGAATTACTTGAGATTTTTTTCCCAGGTAATTTTTTTATTGGAGTTTATCTTATATTTTGTAACTACTGAAGTGTGACATAGAAAACTGTGAGTCAGACTTATTTAATTGTGTATTTTATCTTGTTTGATATTGTGAAGAAAATGACTGTAATATGTTAAATGATGATGATGATGATGATGATAATGATAGTGACGATAATAATGATGATGACCCGGGACGATGATAATGATGATGATGATAAAACACTAACATTAAGACAGACAGACACAGATAAACAAACTAAGACAAAAAAGCACCCACACACATACACACACACACACACACACACACACACACACACACACACACACACACACACGACCGTACACAGAATCTCGTCTCCAAATTATTCAAGGTGGGCGTCAATATACGGTACAAGGGGCGGCATCATGTTCGGTGTCATGATCCATTTTCCCTCAATATCCGCAGTCATTTCCGTCCACAGGCGTCAAACCGGGGGCCAGCCAGCCAGCTCACCGAAGCACAGGTGATGGATGGAAACTCACGCAGGGCAAACTAAATAGGCTTTTAATGTGTGTATTGTTGGTTAGTGAGAGCTGTAGTGTGTGAAAGAGAGAGAGAGAGAGAGAGAGAGAGAGAGAGAGAGAGAGAGAGAGAGAGAGAGAGAGAGAGAGAGAGAGAGAGAGAGAGAGAGCACCAGCACGGTCATCAACATTTACATTTCACTTAATCTTGACACCTGATCTCTCACCTGTAATTAACTAAGGGCTGAGTTAATTAAAGTGACCGTGTAAACGTTTGTCCAATATCTTATGACCCTTATGTTATGGCTTCACAAAAGTTTCCCCAAAAAGCAAAAATACAGAAAATTAAACATAAGAAAGGTTTAGACATAATAAAGACAACATGAAATTAACTTTTACACACACACACACACACACACACACACACACACACACACACACACACACTATTTTTTATCAACAGAAAATCACCATATCAGGTTAAGACTCTTCCTCATCTACCGTTCGGATATTTCCACCAATAAAGGAACAAAAACAAATAAACAAAAACAACAGCAAAACAAAGACCTTAAAACAAACCCTAATTGAACACAGTCGTACCAAACAATACCAATTCTATCTACCAATAATTTAAACTTCCTTTGTTAAACCTCGACTCATTTCAGCTGCCAAACATTACTTACATACGACTTAACCTTAAAACACTAACTATTACCGGCTATTAACTGTAGAGACCTTTAACACAACACGGGTCACAGAAATAGCATGTTAACTCGACAATGTAAACAGTATGATTGACGTGTCTAAATTCTCTGAAGGACTAAACCCTCTTGTTTATATTGTGTTAAGTGCTGTTGGGAGCGATATCAACAGCGTAGTGGGTAATGGTGCTTTATCCAGCCAACGAGGTGGTTGTTGACTGCATGTTTCGTTTTTGGTGTCGAAATGAAAACTTTAACTTTATTTTAGTTTCCTTTAATATCATCAAGTTTATTTTAGTTTATCGTTGAAATTAATGAAGTTTTCTTTAATATAATCAAGTTTATTTTAGTTTATCGTTGAAAGTAATGTAGTTTTACATAATAGTGTCTCTGGAAGCGGTTCTATGGCGGGTCTGACTAAGGCATCAAAACATATCATCGTCTGGCCAAGCTACACACAACTTACACACAACCAAGAAAATAACAAAAACTGGGGGAATTTTTTGCTATTTTTTTTTTTGTATTTTATATCTGAGACTATAATGTGTCCCCGCCGTGTTGGTGACTCACTGAGACTAACACACCGTCGAGTCGTTCACTATACACCAGGAATGAAGATTGAGGTGACTCGTGTAAAATCCCTTCATGGCAGATATTACACCAGCGGACACACACACACACACACACACACATATTATGGTACACTATTTCATCACACTTAAAATTTGTATTGGTATGGATGTTTCTATAAAAACTTTCGGAGACTAAATTAACACCTTAGGCAGAGGTCAACATAACCTAACCCAACCTAACTTACATAACTAAATAAGTTTCTTAACCTCACAACTGAGACAAACCAGTGAGGGGAGGAGAGGGGAGAGGGGAGAGAGGGGAGAGGGGAGAGAGACGGTTTCTCCCCAAAATTCAAAACTTGTCTCATTTACTGCTGGAAAATCTTATCTCATTCGACTCACTTCCAGCTCTACTGCCTACGCTTGAGCTCACTCCTGCGTTTTCTTGATTTTAATGGACGCTCTTCAGTCTTCCTTTCTAAACGTCTGCAGCTCTATTTTTGTGACTTCATTTAAACTTATGAAGTGTCGTACAAGTTTTTATGGGTTCTCACTTGACCCTGATGGCCCCTCACTCTATCTGTTGAATTTTATCTGAAGGTAAGATGTGATTTTATTTTTATTTTAATTTATTTTTTTTGTGGGGGGGGGAAGGGAATGGGGAGAAGGGGGGGGGGGAGTAGGTAGGTAGGTAGACGGGATGGATGAGGGTTGAATAGGGAGTTGGACTTTGTTTACATACCTTTGCTCCCTTACCTCTCCTGTCTCTCTCTCCCTTCCTTCCTACCCTCCTCTCCTTCTTCCCTCTCTCCCTTCCTCCTTCAGTAACTCACAATTAAGCAGATCCTCCTTATGAGCCATCCAGGTCACCATCCACACTACTGAATAATTTAATATCTGGAATTTATGTGGAGTTTCTCATATAAACTGTGTGATGACTAACCTCCCCACCTCGCTTATTCCTCCTCTCTTTCTTACTTAATCACCCCACTTTATTTTAGTCGTCCCACCACTTAACTCTCCCCATCTCACTTAACCTTCGTCACCTAACCTATCCTTCTACCTCATCTAACTCTCTCTACCTCGCTAATCATTCCCATCTCATTTAACCTCCCCACCTCATTTAATCTCCCTACTAAACCTAATCTCCCCACTAAACTTAATCTCCCCACCTAACCTAACCTCCTTACCCAATCACCTAACCTAACCTAACCTCCCCACTAAACCTAATCTCCCCACCTAACCTAACCTCCCCAAGACCCTAACATTTACTCCCACCACCTCCATAACAAACTCCTACAAACACTTCCACTATTTAACCCCCCAACTTAATAGGTCTTAACTCAACCTACCTTTAATATCTCTCTTAATTAAACTTGATATTATCTTTGAGACGAGTTGATTTATCAGTGTTTTATTATCATCTTCCTTGGTGCTTTATTTTATCACACATTATCACACGTTGGAGTTTGGTTCATCTGTCTGTCTGTCTGTCTGTCTCTCTTTATCCCTTCGTTTCTTACCTACCTCTCTATCTCCCTCACTTCCATCCATTCTTTCTCCTTTCTTCCCTCCCTCCCTCCTTCACTACCACCCTCCCTTAGTAACACCCTCCCTCCCTCTCCCTGTCTAATCTTCCTATAACATGTTCACCGACCCCCGAGTTTTTAAACACTAATCAGTGAACAGCCAACTATACTTGACTCTGGTGTGTCCCCCGTGGCCTCACCCCTTGACCTCCTGTCCTCTAATACAACACCCCCTGGCCTCCAATACAGCGCCTAGCCTCTAACACAACACCTCCTGGCCTCTAACACCACACCTCCTGGCCTCTAATACAACACCCCCAGGCCTCCAATACAGCGCCTAGCCTCTAACACAACACCTCCTGGCCTCTAACACCACACTTTCTGGCCCCCAACATAACACACGGCCTCTAACACAATACCTAGCCTCCATCTTACCTCCTGGCCTCCAACACGCACCCTGGAGGGACTTCCGTCAACGAGGAGGTCAGCGTGAGAGGCCAACACACCTTCTCAATATCACCAATGACATTTACGCCATAATAATTTTTTAAGACATAAAAACTTGTGTGAGGTGGGGGAGAGGAAAACACTAAAGGCGATCAATATAATATGACCCTTCTGACGTGTAGAGGGAGAGGGAGGGGGAGGGGGAGAGGGAGAGGAGGGAGTGGAGAGGGAGGAAAGAGCAAGTAGGGAGAGGAGGGAGAGGAGAAGAGTGGGAAAGAGAGAAGAAGAAACGGGAGAGGGGAGGAGAAGAGAGGAGGAGGACGGACAGGAGGTGAGACAAAGAAAGGAGGTTGCCTATTCCCAGGAGGAGGAGGAGGAGCGAAGTGAGAGGGGGAGGGAGAGAGAAAGTGGAGAGAGGAGAGGGAGGGGAGATAAAAGACACAAGGGGGAACAGGGGGAAAAGACAGAATGAATGAGGAAATGAAGGAAGACTAGATAGGAGATGGGGAGATAGAGAAATGGGGAAATAGAGAGACGGAGAGATAACGAGAGGGGAGATAGGCAGACGGAGAGATAGAGAGAACGTGAAATAAGAAGCACGAAGAGGAGGGGGAAGAGATGAGGGCATGGAGGATGAGTTAGATAAGGAGGAGGAGGAAGAGAAGGAAGAGTAGGAGGGAGAGGAGGCTGAGGGGAAGAGGAGGAGGAGGAAGAGATGGAAGCGTAGGAGGGAGAGGAGGCTGAGGAGGAGGAGGAGGAAGAGAAGGAAGAGTAGGAGGGAGAGGAGGCTGAGGAGGAGGAGGAGGAAGAGAAGGAAGAGTAGGAGGGAGAGGAGGCTAAGAGCTGTAGGGTAGACAGAGAGGCAACGAGAGAAGAGGTATTTCCCCGGGGAGACGATGAAGGGAAGGTGGTCAATGTATTAGAGAGAGAGAGAGAGAGAGAGAGAGAGAGAGAGAGAGAGAGAGAGAGAGAGAGAGAGAGAGAGAGAGAGAGAGAGAGAGAGAGAGAAATATCACGACCCCCTTAAAACATTACTGTGTGTCTATGGCAGTGGGTGAGGTATAGTGTTAGGTGGGGTGGTGGGTGGTAGGTAGTGGTGATAGGTAGTGGTGGTAGGTGGTGGGTGGTAGGTAGTGGTGGTAGGTGATGGGTGGTAGGTAGTGGTGGTAGGTGATGGGTGGTAGGTGATGGGTGGTAGGTGATGGGTGGTAGGTAGTGGTGGTAGGTGATGGGTGGTAGGTAGTGGTGGTAGGTGATGGATGGTAGGTGATGGGTGGTAGGTAGTGGTGGTAGGTGATGGGTGGTAGGTGATGGGTGGTAGGTGATGGGTGGTAGGTGATGGGTGGTAGGTAGTGGTGGTAGGTGATGGGTGGTAGGTAGTGGTGGTAGGTGATGGGTGGTAGGTGATGGGTGGTAGGTAGTGGTGGTAGGTGATGGGTGGTAGGTGATGGGTGGTAGGTAGTGGTGGTAGGTGATGGGTGGTAGGTAGTGGTGGTAGGTGATGGGTGGTAGGTGATGGGTGGTAGGTGATGGGTGGTAGGTGATGGGTGGTAGGTAGTGGTGGTAGGTGATGGGTGGTAGGTAGTGGTGGTAGGTGATGGGTGGTAGGTGATGGTGTGGTAGGTAGTGGTGGTAGGTGATGGTGTGGTAGGTAGTGGTGGTGCTGCTCGAGGGGGAGGGGGAGTCTGCTCGTCCACACGTGAGAGGCCGTCACACCGATCATCCTACATATTTCACTATTTATCAGAGCGTAATGGTTTTCACCGCTCTTTACCTCACGTTACTACAAGCCAGTGGTCAATGTTGCTCGCCGGGAGAAAACCTTCTTTTACCTCCCTAACATAATCGCCAGTTCAAGACTTTACGTCGACAATGTTTATACTCTATATTTAATCCATTTTTGGTGAGTTACAGAATATAAAGCAAAGTTAATGTATTAAATAATGTGAAGAATATATCCCTTTTTTGGTGTGATTGATAATGGGATGAGGGGGTAATGAATAACGTAACGTAACCTAACCTAATCTATACCTTATCTCACCTAACCTAATATAACCTTACCTTACCTAGCATAACTACACCAAACCAAACTAAACCAAAACTAACCTAACCTAACCAAGCATAACCTAACCTAACCTAACCAAGCATAACCTAACCTAACCTAACCTCGACACTCACCAAAAGTTATTATACTTCATTACGAGGCGCCAAGACCTTCACACGAGTCGCACTTCTGAATGTTTTATGCAAATTACACAGCCCCGTCTGACAGGCCAGTCTACTGCCTAAAACACCTCATTAATTTTTCTCCTGTCGGCTCTAGATTAAAACCTCTTCCTTGTACAAACTTTTATACAGACAACTTTATAATATTCCAAGCATATATCACACGTCAACAATATTATATAAAACACCATTAAACTATATGAGATGGTACATTTACCTGTATATATTAAATCTGTTTTGGTTATATAGTGAAAACCTCCATATAACGGAATTCTATACATACATAAGCCGCTATATGGAGGGTTTCATATCTAATGGATCCTCGATATAATGGACGTTCAGTATCTACATTACACTGAGCTGGGATGGAAGGTACATTAATTACACTTTTTCATTAACGAGGAAAGCTGACAAGTAAACAAACTTACTGTACATGAAAATAATATTAGTTTTATGGAAGGTGTGTGTGTGTGTGTGTGTGTGTGTGTGTGTGTGTGTGTGTGTGTGTGTGTGTGTGTGTGTTAAGGCATCATTTGTTGTGCGTGTGTCAGTACAGTCTGTGGACAGTAATACAGTCATATACATATTTATTCATTAATGACATAGATAAATATTAAACTTAATTACCTTATTAATTAACTGACACCTGATCAACTTAAAGGGGAATAATACCTTTGATATTACCAAGGACTTAAGAATATACAGTATACATAGGACTATTTATCGTATACATATGAATATCTTTTTTCAGAGCTCATATTAAGCTTAAAGTTAACGAGAAAGAGTGTAGGTAATACTTATTTACATATATTTAGGTTTTATGAGTAAATAGCTGAAAGTCAACACTGCCTCTGAGAGTAACCATAATATATTAAATAAACACTTGAAGAAAATTATAACCCATTTAATAAAACCTTATATATTTTTGTAGACTAATATTGACCCAACACCACACACTTCCTGATGTAGGGGGTGAAGGAGCCCCTTACCTCACTACTCAAACACACTCCTCTTTACTCACATAAATGTTGCTACTCTAATGACTAACTGAGTGGTCGATATGGTAGTTAGAGGTAATTAGTAAAAGGTGGAGGAATAGGGAGAGGGGGAGGGTGAGGTGAAGGGGAGAGTGAGAGGTTGAGGGAGAGGGGAGAAAGAGGGAGACGGAGAGGGAGAGGTAGACGCCGAAGGTGTGGGAGAGGTGGAGGGAGAAGGAGAGGGAGAGAGGGAGGTAGAAGGGAGAGGTTGAGGGAGAGGGAGAGGGAGAGAGGGAGGGAGAGGCAGACGGAGAGGAAGAGGTGGAGAGGTAGGTACACGTAGCAGCAGTGGCCTCATTATAACAACACGTCACCTCTCTAGCGACCGATTCATCTTGTCATGTACTTGAGAATATCTACAGTAGCATCTTTTTATGTATTGCTACAGTCATCTTTGTTGTAGCGTCTTATTTTGTAGAATATACGTTGCTACAGTCGTCTACACAGGTAACTAACAAGAACTTATTTGACAGCTAAAGGAACATAGGTTATATCTCATTTTAATTAAAGTTAAACCATTTTACCTGTGAATCACCTGACGTTAAGACACCCTAGCTTATTTCACCTGAAGTTTAGACACCCTAGCTTATTTCACCTGAAAAATAACCACCCTAACTCTTAACTAAACCTAACCTAGCCAAACCTAAACTAACCTAACTCTTAACTAAACCTAACCTAACCAAACCCTCTGAGTTAAAATATTCTCGGTTCTCTTCTACCATAATTCCCCTCTGCTTCTCCTCAATGGCGACCTGAGTACCCCATCTCTCCCTTGACACAGGAGGACAGGGAGGGGGAGGAGAGGGAAGAGGGGGCAGGCAGGGATGGGCGGAAGGGGGGAGAAGGCGGGGAGAGAACGAAGGAGAGAGAGGGAGAGGGAAAGCAGGGAAGAGAGGAGGAAAGGAAGGTAAGGAGAGAGAGAGAGAAGGAAAGCAGGTAAGAGAGGAGGGAAGGAAGGTAAAGAGAGAGAGAGAGAAGGAGGAGGAAGGGATAAGATTATATGAATGGATTATAAGCTGCTCTCAGGAGGACGCCGCGTCACTATGAATGGGCCGCGGGACAACCAATCACAGCGCCTCAAGACAACCAATCACAATGACTCAAGACAACTAATCATACAGCCCCCAAGACAACCAATCACAATGCCCTAAGACAACCAATCACAGCGCCTCAAGACAGCCAATCACAGTGCCCCAAAACAACCAATCACAGCGCCGCTTTTTCTCACACGGCCAGACTCTTCCTATAACCTTTACAATATAATCAATAACTTTTTATGAGTGACCCTTGAGTGACGTATGAGTGACGCATGAGTAACTTATGAGTAATATTGAGATTTGAGATGATTTATTAAATATTAGGTTGTGAAGGATGGGTGACGTCTATTTAGGTTAGGTTAGGTTAGGTTAGGTTAGGTTAGGTTAGGTTAGGTTAGGTTAGGTCACTCCCTCAAACTACTGTAATAAGAGATTAATTTGTGAGATTTTTCACATTTTGTTGACGTTCAGTTGAGCCAAAGACGTTTTAATTAACTCGAGGAGCTTATTGAGAGAGAGAGAGAGAGAGAGAGAGAGAGAGAGAGAAACACACACAGAGACGGATCATAACAAAATATAGATATATTAAAACTCAACATTTTCCCCTTCAAGAAAGACAGATATTCATACCTCAAGAAACTGATCAAGATTATGCGTGATCTCAGGTCAAAGTTTTCTAATTAGTGAGAAGAACAGCCAGCCCCTGCACAGTTCCACAAAGTTTCACCTGATCTGAGCAATATTTAAAAAAAAAAGTTTCACCTGAACAATAGTATAAAAAGTTTCACCTGAACAATAGTATAAAAAGTTTCACCTGAGAATAATTATAAAAAAGTATCACCTGATCTTAGCAACAGTATAAAAAATGGCTCCTTGAGAAAGACGTATTCCCGACCCAACATCGATTATTATAGGCGACCTTGACCTAAAACTGTGACCTAGATTACACCAACACACACACACACACACACACACACACGACGGAATAGTATATATCGCCATGGAGTGAACTAACACTTACAGGCGGATTAATTAGCCTGGAATGAGGTGATTAGAGGGAACAGATCACGAGGGAGACAAAAGTTAAGGTGGAGAGAGAGAGAGAGAGAGAGAGAGAGAGAGAGAGAGAGAGAGAGAGAGAGAGAGAGAGAGAGAAGGAAAGGGAGGAGGCGGATTCAAGAGGCCGACCCCTGACCTTTGGGAGACGATACGGATAGATAAACACACACACACACACACACACACACACACACACACACACACATTCAAAATAAAACAAGAGGATGAAACAGGTATTGGGACGGGAGGTAACAGCAACATGTAAAACAAGAAACACAACAAAAATAAAATACGGTTGGGTTTATAACAAAATAACAGAGGACAAACGTTGGGACACGGCCGGGAGGCGCTGTGTACTGGAGCCTGCTGGGGGTTAAGTTTCCAGAAATCTATTTAAAAAAATACTTTCTAAATTATTTTTCTTTGCTATTTACTTTCTATATCATTTTTTTTTGCTATTTAATTTACTCTATATCGCTTTTATTTACTATTTAATCATCATTTATCTGTCAGTGTATTTAGATATTAATAAATATATGTATATGAATATTCTGTATAATCCTATTCATTTTAAAACATAGTTTTATTTATCAGTTGTATTTATTCATTTATCTGATGTTTACTTATTTATTCAGCGATTTTATCAGTTCATTCATAGTTGGTGGACTGCTGATGACCTGGGATCGAACAAGTAATTCTTAGGACGGGTGACGAGTAATATATCCACTCTCCCATCTTACTAATATAACTAGAGAGGAGTTTAATAGAGTTTACAGACTTTTAAACGTCTAATCTTAACTAGGCCTAAAGTTAATATTGCGTAAATTTCACCTGTTAACACTAAATTTGCATATTCATTTACATTTACTTACGAGTATTCCACACCTGTACTCAACCCCTTCTCCAGTTTTCATCCTTTCCTAAGTAATTTATCCTCCTTAACCTCTAATCTTCCTTTTCCTACCCAGCTTTCCCTTTTCCTCACCTATTTTCCTCCTTTCCTTACTCATCAATCCTCCTTAACCCATATTTCCACCTTTTTTACCCAGCTTTCCACTTCTTCTCCTTTCCTTATCCAACTCTCTTCCTTCCCTTACTCAACTCTCCTCCTTGCCCACCTCCCCTCCATGTATCCAGGCTCAGACACCTAAGCCCCAGATGTATCTTGAAAATCTCCATGAAATGTATCATGCAGTTCGTCAGTAAGCTCGCTATTGCCCGACACACTTTACCGATCAGCCTGAGCTCAGGGAGACTCGTCGTGTACACTGTGTTGATGTGATGGGGGTACGGGTGTGGAGTCATCAACCCAGTGAATGCCACCCCGTGTAATGTGAATTTTTAAGATTATTTACATAAAAACAAAACAAAATTATTACAGGAGAGTAATTAATGATGACATAATCTATAGGAAGTTGAGAATAATGACATCCACTTCAACACTCGACAGCATTTCGTCATCACTAACTGAATCCTAAATCCCACTGCTGCCACCATCTCATTATACCGTCGTGAAGGTATAATCTATTTCATTAACCACATTAAATTCACCTAATTACACCCTCTTATGTGTTTATTAGGTGGAAAATATTGAGTGTTATCAAGGGGTAATTCATCACCTGAGAGCCCTAAACTTATGTAAAGGATGATGGTGTTTGTTTACCCCCACACAGGTGCTGCCGAGGTGATCTATAAACATTAATAAACCTCACACGCCCGCGGTCATCCATCACAGGTAAATACTGAACATTAGTAAAGGTAATAAATCATAAGTTCTTTCTTATTTTAGACGATATACAATATAATACTGTAAAGGAAAAAGCGACCAAGATTTAATATTTTGGGGATGATTTCTGAACTAGTTTGATTTTGTCTTGAACACTTATGGGGAGGGTATAACATCCATAACCAAAATTATTCTAACCAACACAAACTTCAACAATTCTAACCAAATCAAAACTAACCTAACCAAACCAAAATAACTAAACCTAAACAAACCTAACCCAAACAAACTAAACTTAACTTAATCTAACCAAACCACCGAAGATTTTCAGTGATATTACTAGACTCTGAAAGAACTGCTAAGGTTATTAGAAGGACAAAAACAGATCCGACAGAGTTGTTGAAGGAAATTGAAGAAAATGAGTAAATAGCGATCATAAACCCAGAAATATAGAGACACCTGAATAATCTCCCTTAAGTGTGAGGTAAAAACCCGAGTGGTACTTTTAGAATATGGCTGAAAGGTTAAGTGCTTCTGTTAGTGTGTATGTAGAATGTTAAAAAGCAGCATTAATCGACTCTGAATGTTACATAAACAGTGTAGGGGAAGTGATGTTGAAGTATAAATGAGAGTTTGAATGTTAAATTAGAAAATGATTGAGTTGTGTATGTTTTTTGTATTGTAGATAATAGTTGAGTGTGATTGTTGAAATAGACTATATACGGAGGTGAATTTTACAAAAGGAATGACAAATTTATGTTACAGTGGGAAGAGAGTGAATGTTGCAAGAGGAAGAAAAGTGAATGTTGCAAGAAGAAAAATAGTGAATGATACAAATGGAAATGATGATTGAATGCTACAAGAGAAATAGACACTTCCAATATGAACGTTGAGTGAATGTTACAATAAGAATAGACCTTAAATATCACAATAGGAAAAGACACATAATAAACGGAGTGAGAACTTAAGGTCAATCTTTCTGTAAATCATCATGTTACTGGTTAGGTTAGATCAGGTTAGGTTAAGTCCCATAAACTTTAATAAAAACTGGTGGAAGACGACCACTACCCTCGTCCTTGACTCCACCATCAACCACATTTCGGACACAACAACACGACGAGGCCTTAAACCTGTACCAATACCTCGCGACATATTTATGAAGGAGTGAGAGACCCCGGCGCCTCCTCTTGTGATCACTGCAGCGTGCGTCGAGTGACATAGTTCATGCATATTAAACACAAAGGAGCGTACACAGCAACACAGTGTCTGATGCCATCTAATAATTCACACATTCTTGTACTGTCGTTTGTCACTATAAGACTGTATAAAGGTTTCTTGGTATGGCTTCCCTGATATATTTTACATGTGTTTTAAGCATTAAGAGTTATTAGATACATATTGAGGCTGCTTAGCGTTGGATTATATATATATAAAGACTTTGATAGCGTGCTTTTAAGAATTTACAGTCCACGGGTTTGTTTACACAGACGGGAGCCTTGAGAACTGAACGCTGTAGTGGAGAGGGACTTCCTGGTAGGGAGGCGAGGGAGGGTGTTGACTTGCAATACATGGCACTTCCTGAGGCGTCAGGTGTGTCTTAGATGTTGCAAATACTGTGTGAAGTCTCCTCTTGGTAGTGCCTGGCCACGATCAATGTGAAGACAAGTGTGGGAGGTGAGAGCACAGATTCCTACAGGTTCCTTCGGGTTCCTTCAGGTTCCATCAGGTTGTTTTAAATATCGGTCACCCAGGACGACTCAGGTCTTTGGGGGTGAGTCCTGCGTGGCTGGCCGGGCAAGATACCACTTGTGAATATTTTCTTAGCGTCGTCTACATGACTTCCTCGGTTATGTTCCAGGTTCTGTCACTTTGTCGGAGGCAGCAGAAGCACATCTGCTTGTGGAAATGTTGACAGACCTGTCTATATCTGCTGGCATTTCCAATCCCTGTTCCAGGTTGTGAAGAGGAGGAAGGCGATCCAACTTTAACCAATGCATTATTGCTGTCGCATCCTGTCAGGCCACGACCCGCTGGGAGATGGCGCTGGAATCCCCTCGTGACGTCGGCAAAGGATTTTACTTCACAGGGACAAAACGTCGATTCAGAGAACGAATTATAGAACAGATCGACGCCGCTTCAAGATAGTAGAGAATTCAAACCGAGTCGACAAACTAAGTCAGCGTGCTAGATAAAGTCGACCATTATCAGTGGAGAAAAATCAAGCAATTCGGGGTCGTCAAAGAGAAGAATATTCAGTGTTTGCTTAACGTACATTCATTTAACGCACATCTAGTTACAGTACATCCAATTAACATTCGGTTAACATACAGATTTTCAGAACACATAACGTTCGTACCAAAGACTCTTCATAAGATTCACCCACAACATCTGGCACCATTTTATAATTCTTTACTTTATTCCTATTTCTTTATAGTTACTTTCATTCTTTATTCCTATTCCTTTATATTTGTTGTCATTCTATGTATGGATAACAGAAAAACTATACCGTATATAAATGGAGCTGGCGGCCAATCTGACAGTGTACACGCCGATCCGCCAATACCTGACAACTGAGCTAAGTTTAGAAATGCCTGGTGGATGGTTTTCCCTGAACACTGTAATGCATTTTAGAACAAGGTGAGGGGAGCTTAGACCTGCGAGATTTTAGTGTGTCTGATTTACCACCATTTACCTGTGGATTTTTGGTCGACAGGTGAGTGATGTACAGGACAGGTGAGATAGATGATTACTTCTACTAAGGGTTGATAAACACCTGCCTACAGAATACAGGTGTTGTTGATTTTATTTCGTGTGTGTGTGTGTGTGTGTGTGTGTGTGTGTGTGTGTATGAGAGAGAGAGAGAGAGAGAGAGAGAGAGAGAGAGAGAGAGAGAGAGAGAGAGAGAGAGAGAGAGAGAGAGAGAGAGAGAGATAAACGCGTGTTATCCTACCATCAGATAAAGTTAATCCAGACTAAGATAACAGATGAACCAAGACCAAAACTTAACCCATAATTATAAACAATAACAAACACATTAACTAATTTCCGTGCCACGTCACAGGTAGGTCGTGGATTAACTAATTAACAAACCAGTTAATTACCTTGAAAAAAAAAATGGCAAGATACAAGACTTTAACATGACAAAAAAAAGAGTAAAAATGTTATGTGGGTTGAATACTAAGAAGGAACATTTTAGTTTAATTTTGCATAATGTAGGACAGTGGCCCGGGTCATTTGTGTGTTTGTTCTTGTAAAATATATCTTCATTATTAATTTACCGAGTTTGATGAAACTCCCAGGTGTGTTGAACAGGTAATTAGAGTAGAAATGAGTATTCTTAAGAGAGATTAGGTCAGAGGTCAAAGCCAGAGGTCAAGGTTTAAAGTTTTACACAGGTCCTTTACATCTCATGAACAGGTTTAGAACAGGATAAAGATTGAGGTAAAAAGAAGAATGAATAACAAGAAGGAAGAAGGAGAAGAAGATAGGAAGAGGAGAAATTTAGTAAAAAAGAAATCGCAGGAGGGAAGAGAGGTAAGGGGGTGTATATATAGATTAAATCTTTTCACCTGAACAATTTGTGGTGAAAGTTTTAGATAAGGAAAAAAGAAAGTTGGAGAAAGCACTCGGTAACCTGATAAGGAAATCACTGTGGGGATTTATCGTTATTGATAGTAAATATGGATAAATAAATGGGTGTGGATGGTGGTAGGTGTGGATGGTGGTAGGTGTGGATGGTGGTAGGTGTGGATGGTGGTAGGTGTAGATAGTGGTAGGTGTGGATGGTGGTAGGTGTGGATGGTGGTAGGTGTGGATGGTGGTAGGTGTAGATAGTGGTAGTAGCGTAGATGCTGTGCAGGTAATGAATCATAATTATTGTCTTTTGTACACAACAGGGAAGTAGTAATTGGTGGTGGTGGTGGTGGTGGTGGTGGTGGTGGTGGTGGTGGTGGTGGTGGTGGTGGTGATGGTGTGTGTGTGTGTGTGTGTGTTTTAAAAGGTACAGAGGAGGGTAGGGAGGGAAGGAGAGAATAAAAGAGGAAGAGAAGTAAGGAGTTAGGCAGGCAAGGAGAGAAGGGGGAAGCGAAAGAGAGAGGGAAGGCGGTAAGGAAGGAAAGAGGGAGATACATAGATAACACTTACCTGGCAATATGTTACCAGGTGAGAGATCTAATTAGTACGAGACCTGCTGCTCCTTCTCTCTCTCTTCCTACATCGGGTTGCGTTACGTGTGGGTGTGTACTCTCTCTCTCTCTCTCTCTCTCTCTCTCTCTCTCTCTCTCTCTCTCTCTCTCTCTCATCTACTCCCTTTCCACACGTCGTTATCCGCACCTGCTGTGTCCACTCACCCAGCTAAGTGTCGCCCCCTACTCACCACCGCCCAGCAGAGACTACTGTACCTTTTGGCACCACTGGTTTAGCGTAAAGTTAGTCCCTGGTAAACATTGTGTGATGCTGTTTATGTCTCTGAGGTAAAGAGAGAGAGAGAGAGAGAGAGAGAGAGAGAGAGAGAGAGAGAGAGAGAGAGAGAGAGAGAGAGAGAGAGAGAGAGAGAGAATTAAAACATTATACGGTTACCAAAGAATTACAGGTCACCTTGGACAAAAAGACACACACACACACACACACACACACACACACTGACCCTCCCATATACTATCAAGAAATTACATAATAAACACAAACCCTAAAACACACAAAAAAAAGAAAACAAAAAGTAAAAAAAACCTTAACTTTCACGGCCCCAAAAAGCGAGAAATAGATTTAGCAAAGAAAGAGAGAAAATCGCAATAATACCAAGAGTTTTTCCCTTTTTCTTCAGTGGCTGTGAGTCAGATGTTACTCCGCTAGTCTAGTTCTCTATTATTTTGGGAGCCGGAAGCAGTTCTTGTTGAGCCAGAGGTCACGTCAAGTAAACCTAAGAGTTCTGTTTATTATTTTTGGTCTCCTTTTCATTCGTTTTTGTTGTTTATCTTTCGTATATGAGTGAAGACGTTCGTTTGTGGTATACTGTGTGTGTGTGTGTGTGTTAAGAGGGAGGGAGGTGGGAGGAAGAGAGGGAGTGAGTCAGTGAGGAAGGAAGGAAGGAACGAAGCAAGGAAGGAAGGGACCGAGGCAGTGATGAAGGAAGGCCACAAAAATGTTCTTCATACGAGGAACAAACTCACAACAGTGCCTCAGGTGGTGTTAAATGTTGTACCACTTTCTTGTTCTTTGTGTTGAGTATTGTGTTGAAATACACCGCTGTTATTGTTCTTACTTGTGTTATTGTTGTTATTATGAGTTGTTATTATTATTATTATTACCGTATTATTATTATGATTATTATAATTATTGTTGTTGTTGTTACTGGTTTTTATTATTATTATTATTATTATTATTATTATCATTTTCCTACTGGTATTTACGTCTTAAATCTCGCTCTTTCACTTCACCACCAACCATGACGATCACTGGCCTTGGTTTTGGCCAGTAGGGGTGGGTGGTGAGGTGGTGAGGTGGGTGGTGGGGTGGTGAGGTGGGTGGTGAGGTGGTGAGGTGGGTGGTGGGGTGGTGAGGTGGGTGGTGGGATGGCGGGTTGGGGTGGGTTGGTAGGTGAGGTGGGTGAAACGTGAACATATTTAGAGCAACATATCTCGTTTAATATTCATCGGATCGCGTTCAAATTTGACACCCAGATACATGATATTATTCTCTACATTAAAATATTTTCCCAACATTTTTTCCCCCAGTCACTCATTTTATATTCATGTGGTTATGAAGCTTCGGTGTGTTTAGGTGCTGCTGTTATTATTATTATTATTGTTATTATTATCATTGTTATTATTATCATTATTATTATTGTTATTATTATTATTATTATTATTATTATTATTATTATTATTATTGTTGTTGTTGTTGTTGTTATTATTATTATTATTATTGTTATTATTATTATTATTATTATTATTATTATTATTATTATTAGTAGTAGTAGTAGTAGTAGTAGTAGTAGTAGTAGTAGTAGTAGTAGTAGTAGTAGTAGTAGTAGTAGTAGTAGTAGTAGTAGTAGTAGTAGTATTAACAAGAGGAGAGGGAAGGTTACGGGAAGTGAGGGAAGGTGACGAGAAGACAGGTGGTGGTGTAGACCGTGTGACTCGAGAGGAATTTCCACGTTACATTTTCCAGTGTTCCTGAAGACGTCGACCCAAACACCTCCACCCCCGTCACCTCACCCCTCACCTCACCCCTCACCCCTCCACCTCACCCCTCTGATTGGTCTGTTGCTAAATCTATTTATCGAGCTTAAATGACGTCAACAACACTTTGACTGTAGTTTACCCAAGCAAGAGGAGGAAGAGGAGGAGGAGGAGGAGGAGGAGGAGGAGGAGGAGGAGGAGGAGGAGGAGGAAGGGAAGGAAGAAAAGGAGGAGGAGGAAGAGGAAGAGAAGGAAGAGGAGAGAAAGAAGAAGAAGAACGAGAAGGAAGGGGAGGGAAAGGAGGTAGAGGAGGAGGAGGTGTTTATACTGGTATAGTGTGTTTCAAGCTTTTGACTATACTAATATATTCTACTTTTAAGCTAAAAATAACAATTATCCCTTAAAGAACTCACTAAGCTGGCGATAACTAGGAAAGCATTGGACCTAAAGCTTTCACTGACGTCATTAAGAGGTGATTAACAAACAACGAATCCCTTAACAGCTAGATCATTATTTAAAGTGTATAGAATTTAATGTACCAGTGTAGTTATTCATTATACTGTACACTTAAAACAGACTCTTTCAGTGTTCAGTGCCTCAAGGCTTCAGTGTGATAGTGTATATTGTAATGACTCCCTGGTAATACTGTCATGTCTACTCAGAATATCACCAACCAATACTGCAGAAGCTGTTAGTTATATGATATTATTGGTTATAGAGTATAGTTGATGTATTAATTTGGGGCATTTATTAATGTTTGTGTAATTTTTTTGAGAGTTTTTGATGTTGTTTTACCTGATAAATAATACTCTAGCGCTAACCTAACCTAAACATACCTAACCTAACCTAAACTAAACTAACCTAACCTAAACTAAACTAACCTAACCAAACCTAAACATACCTAACCTAACCTAAACTAAACTAACCTAACCTAACCTAAACTAACCTAACCTAACTTAACCCAACCACCATCCTAACTTAACCTAACCTAAACTAACCTAACCTAACTTAACCTAACCACCATCCTAACTTAACCTAACCACCATCCTAACTTAACCTAACCACCATCCTAACTTAACCTAACCACCATCCTAACTTAACCTAACCACCATCCTAACTTAACCTAACCACCATCCTAACTTAACCTAACCACCATCCTAACTTAACCCAACCACCATCCTAACTTAACCCAACCACCATCCTAACTTAACCTAACCACCATCCTAACTTAACCCAACCACCATCCTAACTTAACCTAACCACCATCCTAACTTAACCCAACCACCATCCTAACTTAACCTAACCACCATCCTAACTTAACCTAACCTAACAGAGGTTATAAAAATCTCCTCCCCCCAAACACATGTAACAATCCATCTCATATGCAAATGAACCTAATTTTAGCACCATATAGAATTTCATGATGTACGGAACAGCATAATGGGCTGGACACGGGTAGCGAAGAGACGCCATTATTGACAACAACAGCTAGTTCACTATATTAGGGTGTTCGTTATAACAGAGGTGTGGATATTGGACAATATATTTTAGTTTTCCCAAATTTATTCGTAATATATAGAAATAAATATAAAGCTAGAGGGATATTATTTATGTGTGTGTGTGTGTGTGTGTGTGTGTGTGTGTGTGTGTGTGTGTGTGTGTGTGACGACGATGAGACTGAATTCCGCTGCTGATGACGATGATTTTACTAATAATTATAATAATGATGACGCTGACTTACTGAAGGTGAGAATAATGATGACAATAATGACTTAACTCTTCCTAATGATGACGATGACGCACCAATAAAATCTGCTGACGACAATGATGACTTACCGAGTATTCCAAGACGATAGTTAATAGTGACGACGATGACCCGACCAAGGGCAGCGAGGACGGACCCATCGTAGAGGCTTGAGGATCCCCACTCGTAGGATTCCCCGTGGACGAACACAACCACGGGGTAGGCAGCTGTTGACATGTCTGTGTGAGAGAGAGAGAGAGGGAGAGTTAGTGAGAGAGAGGGAGAGTTAGTGAGAGAGAGAGAGAGAGAGAGAGAGAGAGAGAGAGAGAGAGAGAGAGAGAGAGAGAGAGAGAGAGAGAGAGAGAGCAACATTATACTACAACTCCGTGTTTTTATTCCTCGTCACACAGCTCTATGAATGTCTTTCCTCACTCACACAGTCAATCACTCACTCACTGTTTCTCATGAAAAGTCGAACCCAGGTCATCTCCATATCCACCACTTCTCCAACGACCTCTCCCCACCACTGTCACTACCTCCACCACTCCTTCAACGACCTTTCTCTCTTCTCTCCACCTCCTCCACCATATCTCAACCTCCACCATCAACGATAGTCCCCAACATTCACCAACAACCTTCCCCACAATCCCTCTTCCTCCACCCTTCTCCATCAGCCTCTCCACCTCCAATTTTCCTCCTTCCATGACATCTCTCTCTCTCTCTCTCTCTCTCTCTCTCTCTCTCTCTCTCTCTCCAAAACCCACCTTTTTCAGCCAACGAATCTTTTTCCCATCAAACTGCTGGGCAATTCCTCTCCCCACCTTCACCTTACATTCTTATCCCGCCTGACTTGTGCATTCTACTGCGTCCTCTTCTTCTTATTCTTCTTCTTTCTCCCCTTTCTCTTGTCCCTTATTGTCCTCCGTCTCTTCTTCCTACATTGTGTCTTCTTCTTCCTCCTCCTCCTCCAGTGTGTCTTCTTCTTCCTCTTGTCCTGCTCCTCCCTCTCTTCCCTTGTCCTCCACTGCCTCTTCCTCTTCTTCCCCTTGTTCCATTCCTACTTTTACTCCCTCTTCTTCTACTCTTCCTTCCTTTTCTCTTTCTCCATCAACCCCCTCTTCAACTTTCGACTTAATTCTCCACTCGCTCTCTCTTCCGTTCTTCTTTCCCTTCCTCCTTCTCATCACACTTTTTCTCCTTCTCCTTCCCCTTTTTCACCTCTTCCTTCCTCCTCCTTCTCTCTCCTCCTCTTCTCTTCCCTCTGTGTACCCGGTATCAGAAAAATCTCTCGCTTCCCTCCCTGACCATCGAGCGGGAACAGCCAAACCCTTTCCATATATTTCTAACCTTTCCCATTCATTTATTTCTCTTCCATCCACTGACATCTATCTATTCCTCTTTCGTCTATATCCCTCTCTATACTCTTCCTTCCCTATCCCTTTTGTGCGTATTTTTTTCCGTCTATTCCATATTCCTTTTATTCTTCTCTCTCTCTGTTCTATCCCATTCCATTATTCCATCAGTCCAGTCTTGCTTTCTGTTCTTTCCTACCCTCTTCTATTCTTCCTCTTCCTCCTCTCTCTCTATCCCCTCCTCCCTCTACTTCTCCCATCTCCCCCTTTCTTCCTATCTTATACCCACCCTTCTTCTCCTCCTCCTCCTCCTCCTCTATACCACCATTAACCTTCCACTATGAAACAACTATCCTCCCCACCTCCACCAACATCGCCCCTCTCCACCACCATCACCAACAACAATACCATCCCGCTCCACCACCGCCTCGCTCCACCACCGCCACCACCACTACTAAATGTTGCAACGTTGCTAATTACCAAAGGTGATCCATCATGGGCGGGGTCTTACATACTGCCGAACCCACCCACCACCCATCATCAACACAGCCGCCACCCACCACCACCGCCCCTGCCACCCACCACCGCCCCTCGCTCAATACCAAACCCCCTTTCATTCCCCCAGATACCCTATACAGAGGTAGATTTGCGGACATAGTGTAATTTACGCAAGGTGACGGAGGGAGGGTGTGCGTGGAGAGCCTGGAGGTTGTCGATGTGTATTAATCTACGCCGGGTCATCACTGTGTATATATGTGAGTGTATTGTGGCTATTTACTTAATAATGCAGGTGTATAAGTGTTGTATAAACTGACTTAATAATGCAGGTGTAAAGATAAACTAACTTAATAACGTAAGTGTTTTAATTTTTTAATAAACTTCAGAAAATATCGTTCAACAAAACTTTCAATAAAAATGAAAAAAAAAGTAACTTTCAATAACAAACAAACTTTATTCACCAGTTGAGATTTTGTTTTATCAAGTGACCTTATTAAACAAAAGTTGTTACACCTGTTGTTTGTCCTAATTAACTAATTACCAATAAATACAGGTAAATACTTGGTATATAATAAGGAATAACCTCTTGTTCTTCCTTCTTCCACTTCCTCCTCATTCTCTTTCCTCCTATCCCCACTCTCCCTACTCTTCTCATTCCTCCTTCCTCTTATCTCCTCCTTCCTCCCTTATACCCATCTTCCTTCTCTTATTCCCCCATTCTCCCTCCTCCTCCTATTCCCCCTTTCCTCCCATGTTCCCCATCCTCCCCCTTCATACCTGACGCCCCTTTTGGGATAGTGTGCACATAACACACGGTATATACAAAGCCTTTAACACACAGACACTGCACTCGATCTCCTTCACTTCCCCAACTATAAGGGAAGGGTGTCCAGTTACAGCTATGCGTCAGGGGGGGGGGGGGGTTAACCTGGGTACGAACCAAAGACCTTCAGGCCAAGAGGCAAGCATTATAACCACTCGCCCACCACACCCCAAAACACCAATGAATTTATTAAATATCAGGTAAAAAAAATAATTAAAATACAGAAATACCTAAAATTCAGTCAGATTAGTTTGAAACAAGCAAACAAACACAGAGCTACATTCTAAATTTAACCTCATTTAAGTTGTTTTTCACGGTTAAATTCGTTATATATCCGGCAGAACACAAGGCCGGGATAATATATTCAACAAAATATCCTGTCAGACGAGAAAACAGAGAGAGAGAGAAGACTCAGTATTATACATTGAAGTTGAACTCAGCATCACCATGACTCAGAGACTGTGACGTCATATACCAGGCGAAATAAAAAGTAAAACCAATATTTTCAGTGGTACGAGGAATCGACATAACACCAAGTAATATTTTCAGTGGAATGAAGACCCAACACCGAGTAATATTTTCAGTGGTATGATGACCAAACACCGAGCAACATTAACATTTAAACCTAAGTCATTACAGCCACTATGCATAGGTAAGCCTTCGTGATTACAGGTAAATTCATCAAAAAACAGACAGAAAAAAATAACATCAGATAATTAAAAGAAAATAAGCACTGTAACGACACTTTATCCACACAAACATTTCAGAAAACAAATACAACAATACAGGTGTATGCTTTAAAGCCTAACTCATTACCGCCATATTGTACAGCACAGGTGAGCTCGTTAACCATCAGGTGAAATAATAAACAAATGGACGATACTACAGAAAGGTTTCATTCAGAAGAGTAACCAAAATACATAATACAAAAAATACAGTAATATTGATTTAAATCCTAATTTATTACAGCCATTACAGTGCAGGTAAATTAATTAATCAGGTGAAATAACAGGTAATGACAAATGAGTTACGTTTTGATGAGTACAGAAAATACAAAAAATACAGAAATATGGTTTTCAGCTCAAACTTATTACAGCCATTGCAGTACACGTATATTCATAAAGCACTCAGGTGAAACAAATTACAAAAATAAAATACAATCAAACAATAACTCAAAATACAAAAAACTACAGTAATACAGTTTTATGGTGAAATTCCTTCCATTAATTACAGTACAGGTAAACTTATTAGAAAATCAGGTGATGCAAAATACAAAAATACAATCAAACAATAACTCAAAATACAAAACACTACAGTAATGCACTTTTAAGCAGAAAGTCATTAGAGTCATTATGCTGCTATCATTATACGTATTGCTGGCGAGAGAGAGAGAGAGAGAGGCGGTGCTTGGAGTCCTCACATTACCATAACACAATTATCATAACACTTACACCTCAGCCCTAGTATACGACCCGCAGTTACCTCCCCCCCTCCCCCCACTAAAGATGCCCGTTTAAAAGCGCTCCACAATAACCGAAAGACGTTCACTGCTTTTGGGAAACGAAACATCCTTATAGAGAGCGCATTTAAGCGACATACAGCAACATTAGGCTAAAAGCGAGGCAGGGGAAGAGGGGGGAGGGGGGAGAGGGCAGGGGGAGGTGGGGGAGAGGGCAGGGGGAGGTGGGAGAGGGAATCACTGGAAAAAAAATTACTGGTACTAGGAACGCATCGATACTGAGGTGTGGGAAGGAGATGAGTGGAGGTGGGAGTGGGGGGGTGGAAGGGAGTGGGGGGGGGTGGAAGGGAGTGGGGGGTGGAAGGGAGTGGGGGTGGAAGGGAGTGGGAAGTGGGGGAGGTGGTAGGGAGGGGGAGGGAGAAGAGTTGGAGGAAGGGAGGAATGAGGAGGTGGTGGAATAGGTGGAAGAAGGAATAGAGAGGGAAGAGAAGGTGGAGGAGGAGAAGGGGGGTTGGAGGAGAAGAAGGGGAGGAGGAAGAAGAGGAGGGGAGGGGAGGAGGGGAGTAAGAGGAAGCTACTGTATCTAATGAATAAAAATTAAAGTCATTACTCATTACTAAGTCAAGGCAGAAACACCAGTACACACTACACCTGTACTCTACACCTGTATAACCACACCTGTACACCACACCTGTACACACCACACCTATACACCACACCTATACACCACATCTCTACACCACACCTATACACCACACCTATACACCACACCTATACACCACACCTGTACAACACACCTGCACACCACACCTGTACACCACACCTGTACACCACATCTCTACACCACACCTCTACAAAAACACACGCTAAGACCACTTCAAGCAAACCCCCCCCCCCCAAAAGGAATAAGATAAACAGAGACATTACAGACAATATTAAAAAACCCGTCCTAAGAGCAGCCGCCATAAGAAAAACAAATAGTGAGGCTGTCGAAGGTTACCGGGTCGTGATGGCGGAGAGGTGAGGTGGCGAGGGTGTGTGTATAAAGTGCTTGTACCTGTTGCTGTGGTCCTTACTGGGTTAATATAGTGTCTCTCTCTCTCTCTCTCTCTCTCTCTCTCTCTCTCTCTCTCTCTCTCTCTCTCTCTCTCTTTATCTTCTCTTCTTCTCACCTTCTCCATCCCTCCTCTCCCCCTCTCTCCTCTCACCCCGCGGACAATTAACTGAATGATACAACCAGCTAGACTGTGTTACCTTGACGCCCATGGTCTCTTAGGGAAGGATACATAGTTGAAGGTTTCTTATGATAACACAGGTAAGAAATACAGGTAAGAGAAGCGGTGTTTATTATATTCCCAGTGACTGAAGTGAAGATATTTAATACACACACACACACACACACACACACACACACACACACACACACACACACACACACACACACACACAGGTCCACGTAGTGTTAGTTCAGGGTATAAATGAGTTTTGGAATGGCGGAGGTTCAGTAGAATGAAATTTCAACAAAGCTATAATGTGCTTCCAGATGTTCTCTCGTGGGTGTGTGTGTGTGTGTGTGTGTGTGTGTGTGTGTGTGTGTGTGTGTGTGTGTGTGTGTGGTAGTAGTAGTAGTGAGGCGTGGCAGCCGCCTTCGACAGATGTTTCACTAAACACACTGACTCTCTCATATATATTTATTTATTTATTTAATTTTTTTTCACTCTCCCTACACCCTTTCTCTCTCTCTCTCAACACACACACACACACACACACACACACACACACACCTGTCAGCCACTGAAAATGTTTGTACTTGTATCGAGAATTTATACTGTAAATCTGATAGCCTTCCTGTACCTCCCGACGTCCCCTTCCCGACCTGCCGACCTGCCGACCTGCCTTTCCCCTCGGCAGAAGTGATTGGCAGGAGTCTTTTGCCTTTTCGATTGATCTCTGCCTTTAACTGGAAATAATTGAATTGCTGAATAAAAGGAAGAAAGACACAGAGATAAAAATAAAAGAGGTTTGGCGACAAGAAATAGAGGTTGGAGCACACACACACACACACACACACACACACACACACACACACACACACACACAGGACAGGGCAGGTGGACCATATGACACAATAACAGTGACGTGAGGAGGCAGTGATGAATAATAGTGAATGTGAGAATGGCAGATAGTGAGGGGAGGCGAACATGACACATTGATCATGATGAAGGAAGGAAGAGCAGTGATAATGATGATGATGATGAGGGAGGAATAGTAGTGATGATGATGGAGAGAGCAATGATGATGATGATGATGATGATGATGAAGGAAGGAAGAGCAGTGATAATGATGATGATGATGAGGGAGGAATAGTAGTGATGATGATGGAGAGAGCAATGATGATGATGGTGATGAAGGAAGGAATAATAAAAATTGTGATGATAAGAAGGAATGAAGAGGAACTACGACACTAACAAGGATCCGTACAGTGAATATCTTGATATTTACGATCGATGCCAACAAGAGAAAGAAGTATCTAACAGTGCCGCTAAGATGGTAACAGTGCCACTACTATGACAGCAACAGTGCCACCACCAAGACAGTAACAGTGATTTACAGTGCCAAAAAACAATAGTCCCTAACAGTGTCAGAAAAAACAATAGTCCCTAACAGTGCCAGAAAAAACAACAGAGCCTAAGTGCCAGAAAAACCAACAGTGCCTAAGTGCCAGAAAAAAGTGCCCAACAGTGCCCCAAAACAACAAAATCCAACCTTCCCTCCCTCCCACAATAACAAAAAAGCCAAAAGCGACAAATACAATTCCACAACAGCCTCAAGTAGCAACTATTTACCGACCACTTGAGCGTCGTCTTTTATAACCTTAGAGGTCAACCTTGACAAGTCCGAGTGTGTCTGTGTGGGAGAGTCTACACCTCGGGGGATAATTTATGGAGAAATAAAGAGAAGATTTGGATGTGAAGGAAAAAATGGGAGGAATTTTATCTCATCTTTGATTTCAATTTATATTTTCTGGATTAATTTAACCTAGAGAGAGAGAGAGAGAGAGAGAGAGAGAGAGAGAGAGAGAGAGAGAGAGAGAGAGAGAGAGAGAGAGAGAGAGAGAGTCTGGCGTAGGAGGAAGATAAGAAAGAGTAGGAAGAGGAAGAGAAAAAAAGAAGAGGAAGAGGAAGAGTAGGAAGAGGAGGAAGAAGAAGAAGAAAAAAAGGAAACACCAGTGATATATAATCTTCTTCAGTTGTCTGTGTTGAGTGTGTGTTAGTTTTTCTGGTCCTTAGTTTTAAAAGAGCAACGTCAGCAACACAAATAAATTACTCGTATAAACCTTCCCTTCCCTTCCCTTCCCTTCTCTCTCTCTCTCTCTGTTCTTTCCTGTCTCTTGCTCTCTCTCTCTCTTTCTCTACGAATTTTTATCCTTATGTCTCTAACTTTCTTTCTCTCTTTCAATCCATGTATAGTTTTCTCTCTGTCTCTCTCTAATCTATCGATCTAACGACGTGCCTTGCTTGTGCGTGTGGGAGGGGTGTGTGGGGGGGGGGGGGGGTGGGGAAGGAGGGAGTGTGTGTTGGGGTAATATGTGGGGGAGGGGAGTGTGTGTGAGGTAGGAAAGGGTGTGAGGGGGGGGAGGGAATGTCTGTTTGTAGGGAGGGAGTGTATGTGGGGGAGAGAGTGTGAGTGTAAGGGGGGTTTTGGGGGGTGTGGGGAGTGTGTGTGTGGGGGGGAGTGTGTGTGTTGTGTGTGTGGGGGGGGGGGGGAGTATGGTCTTGAAATGAGTAAAAAATCTTAAATATATTCATCAAAAACGTAATATATTTCACATAAAATTAGAGGCGATGATCCCTAAGAGAGTGATGACGCGGTGAGCCTTATGGTCATGTCCCCAGAGATCGTCGCCTCACTAGACTACAGCTGGGAGCAAGTTTCCTTTCCCTGACGAGTGGTTATGGCTGTATGCAAATCCTTATCGTTTCACTCTCCTTCCTCTCTCTCCATCCCTCTCTCCCCACTCCATCCCTCCCTTCTCTCCATGGCATCCTTTCCTCTCCTCTCCTTCTCCCCCATGGCAATCTCCCTCCCCCCACACACATGGCACCATCAGTCACGACACAATACACGCACCTCCGCCTTCGAACACACACACACACACACACACACACACACACACACACAGCTCGACCGCCAAGACATTTTTTTCCTTCTTTTATCAAGGTCTTTATACTTGACCTCCTTGGTTCCTCCTTGACGCACTTCTTCCTCTTCTTCCCTCCTCTTCTTGTCTCCTCCCCTTCTTGTCTCCTCCCCCTCTTCTTCTTCTTCCTCCTTATTTACTACTTCAACACATTTCTCCTCTTCTCACTTTTCTTCTTATTTCACTTTCATCACAATTCTCAAACTCTCTCTCTCTCTCTCTCTCTCTCTCTCTTCCTCTCCTCTTCTCTCTCTCTTCCTCCTCTATCTCTCTCTCTCTCTCTTCCTCCTCTCTCTTTCTCTCTCTCTTCCTCCTCTATCTCTCTCTATCTCTATAAACACGTCAACAACCTCCTCCCTTTGACCAGCCACGACAAAACATCAGACGAACTCAGCCCACAACATAAGCACGACCACCAAAACAGCATCAAAACTTCAATCCCTTATACTTTATTCTGATTTAATTCCCTTATACTTTAGCGTAATCCAAATCCCTTATACTTTATCGTGATCCCATTCCCTTATACACAACTAGAGGGAAAAGGATTAAACTCCAAATAGTACAGAGAGTCTGAATGCCTATCTGGTAACGTTGCCCCTCATGCAGTGTATCATAGCCAGGCAGTGTTCACCAGTATTGCCAGATCATAATGGCCTCGCGAGACCCCTTTACAATGGTTGAGTTTGGACGACTGTGAGAGAGAGAGAGAGAGAGAGAGAGAGAGAGAGAGAGAGAGAGAGAGAGAGAGAGAGAGAGAGAGAGAGAGAGAGAGAGAGAACAATAACTGTGGAGGACTGTGGTAGTGATGGTGGCAGTAATGGTGGTGATGGTGACAGTGGTGATGCTAGTGGTGGCAGTAGCGATGATGATAATGGCATTTAGTCTCCTATGGTAGGTACAATGGTCATGAGAATATGATAATGGTACAGTGGTCTTGACAATGTCCTTTTATCCAATGCCACCAGTGCAACATTGCAATAGTTCCAGGTATGGTAGCGGTTATGGCAGCATTGCGGGTTAATTGCAAGCCCTCGGTTATTGCATCAGGGAAGTGTTGTAAAGGCAGAGGTTTATGGAAGTGGTCATGGTAGTAACTTTTTTTTAATAGAAACAGTCATCCATTTTTTATGTAGTTAATGGTAGAGGTGTATGGGGGTGCTTGCTGTAGGTACATAAGGTTCTAACAGATACCAACTCCTGTGCTAGTTAAGTACAATCGTAATGGTAGTGGTGTATGGTAGTGCTTGCTATTAATACATAATGGTAGTAAATGTAACTAGTTCCAGTGCTAGTAGAGTACAACAAGAGATGGTTAAGACCCATGGTAGCTAGTAGGTAAAGTACTTGTTGTTAAGATCATGGTATCATAGTGAAAATAATTCCTAGTTCGTAACATCACTAGGCCCTTGACATCCCAATAATACAAAAATATCAACAAAAACACGAAAAAGAAAAGTAAAATAAAATAAAAAGTATACATTACATAAAAACAACAAAAAAACAAATAAATTAAAAATGTAAACAAAACAAACGACAATAAATGAAGAGAATAAAGAAATATGATAAGGGAAAAGTGGCAAAAAAAGCAACAATGGATAAGGAAAAACACAAGTGGCAGCGGTGAGAAGAGATGAGGGGGCAGTGTTGCAGAAAGAGCTGATCAAAAGTGGGCCAAAGAGAGGCTGGAAATGTATCCCTAGAGATGGACGAAAAACTCCTTGAAGAACGACTACTTCCTGGGTGATGGTAGGAGGAGAGGAGGCGGAGGAGGTTTGGTGGAAGAGCTGACGGGAGATGGGAGAAGGAGGAAGAAGAGAAACTCTACAAGAGACACACAGTGATGTTATGTTTATTTACCTTGTGAGTGAAGGTGAGTTCGTGCAAAATATGTGTGGTCTTCTGTCAGTCTGTAAATGGATCTGTTATGAGCGAGACACGAGGAGGTCGCCGGGAGGGGGGGGCGGGGTGAACTGCTGGCCGATAGCTTAACAGGGGTGCTGCCACTACTACTGCCTTCACTAATGTCCATCTCTTTGTCAGGGTGATAATCACTGTCATAATCCTCTAAAGAGTCACCCGAAACATTATCTTCACTTTCTGAGTAATTTTCAAACTCATCTTCACTATCAGAGTTGTCTAATGACGCCATGAGTACAGCGATAAAGTCTACCTTGCCCACACAAAACACAAGAGAACACTGGCCACTGGCTACCAGTAACCAGCATGACATCAACTACATAGTCAACAATAAGGAGGGTTTTATAAAACGATTTTTCAAAAACAATTATAATTGGTCGAGGAGGCAGCATGAAAAATGGATGCTGGTAGTCATTGGTTGATTTTCGGGACGTTTCATTTCGTCAGTAGTTCCCTAGACTTTGTTGACGTCACAAAAGAGTGTTGCCACCAAGTGGTGTAAAAATAAGGCCCAGACCGTGTTTACCTTTCATATAGAAACATCCACTACCAAGTGTGGCACAGGTGCTCACGGTCAGGTGTACCACATAACAAGACTTCGGTATAAAAGAGGTTAACACTATATACACCCGCTAAACATATACCCAACGGCAGAGAAATAATACAAACATCTTTCAAAAGCACACGTTAGGAAAAATTAGTTTAACTACCCAAGAACAATAATAGTTTTCAGAGTGGAGTGCAGGTCGGGGCGGGGCGGGGCGGGGCGGGGGAGCTGGACGACGAGCAGAGACAAGAGGAGTGACAGGTTAAAACACGGGCCCCGGCTATCTCTCACCCTCGTTAAGTGGAGTGTGTACCCTTAGGACCCCTGGGATCCACTTACCAAAACAACATCGCTTTTATTTCTCTTCACTAACGCCAGTAAATAATATTAGCCTAACGCATTTACCTGTGCGTTTACCTGTGCGTTTTACAAATTCTCTACCCAGCTCAGAAACACACACACACACACACACACACACACACACACTCTCTCTCTCTCTCTCTCTCTCTGTCCAGTAAACCTTTTCCTTACACCTGGACACTTTCACAGTCTGCTAAGCTCTCTAAATCACTTTTCAACACCTGTGATAACGTTGAAGTTTTGCGTTTTGCTGGCATGTCCTTATACCAAAGCGCGCGCGCACGCACGCACACACACAGACACACACACACACACACACACACAATCATCCGGCCTTCACTGCCTCACCCTCTTTCGAATCCCACTAAAATTCTTCACTCGTTTTACCACCGATCTGAGCTGCTGCCTTTACACCATCCAGCTCACTTTTACTATATCACTCACTTTACTATCCCACTCACTTTAACTATCCCACTCAATTTATCTATCCCACTCACTTTAACTATCCCACTCACTTTAACTATCCCACTCACTTTAACTATCCCACTCACTTTAACTATCCCACTCCCTTAACTATCCCACTCACTTTACTATCCCACTCACTTTCAACACCCCCCATTTCCTCTCTCACTCTACCTCATACTTTTCCCTCATTCTTTTTCACCTTGCTAAGCTCTCACCTCACCTCACTCCTTTCCTCACCCTTCTTTAACTTGATAAGCTGTGCCACCACCCACCCCCTCCCCCCGCCACACTCTCCCGACCTCTCTCTCTCTCTCTCTCCATCTTGCTAATCTCCCCAACACTCACTCACTCTTCTCCATCTTGCTAAGCTCTCCAACTCTCCCTCACTCTTCTACATCTTGTTAAGCTCCTCACTCTCCCTCACTTTCCTCCACCATACTAAACTCCCCAACCCTCCCTCACACTCGCCAACCCTCCCTCACACTCGCCAACCCTCCAACACACTTCTCCAACAATATTCTCTTCTTCCATCATCTTTCTTACCAGACTTTTCCTTCAGTATTCCTCACGTCTTGAGTTCCTCTAGGACGGGGGAGAGGAGCCACGCAGCTCTAGGACGGGGGGAGAGGAGCCACGCAGCTCTAGGACGGGGGAGAGGAGCCACGCAGCTCTAGGACGGGGGAGAGGAGCCACGCAGCTCTAGGACGGGGGGAGAGGAGCCACGCAGCTCTAGGACGGGGGGAGAGGAGCCACGCATGCAGAAACTGTCACCGCACGAAAAACCAATTACCTCCCATCACAACAAGTCACAATATTTACACTATAGCGATGGTGATGGTGGTCTGGACACTCGACAAGACGGCTGGTGTGTGGGTGTGTGTGTGGGAGTGTGGGCAGGTAGTGGTTGTGTGGGCAGGTTGTGTGGAAGTGTGAGAAGCTGGTGTCAGTGTGTGGGAGTGTGGGCAGGTAGTGGGAGTGTGGGCAAATGGTGGGAATATACAGTAAACGAGTGGTGATGGAAGTGTTGACTGGTGGTAGTGGTGATGGTGGTGATGGTGGTGAGAGTGGACAGATGGTGGTGAATATATATCATCATTCACAATCCTCTCTCTCTCTCTCTCTCTCTCTCTCTCTCTCTCTCTCTCTCTCTCACAACAACAACCACGACCACCTATTCGACAACACAAGTTCCTAATAAACAACAACAACAACAACAACACACTATGTCTACTTTATATAACCCATAGTTATAACTCAATTATACACTCAAGGTAATACTAAATATGGCTTATGCTATAGACTTTGTTTACATAATGTCAATCTACGTCATAAACAATAATCCAATTGAGTTTTGTTTTGAGGATAATGAAATGACGTCACTGATTACGAGGCTAAATAGTGTTATTATTACAACCATTGGGAATGTTGTTGTGTTGTGATCGTGTTTAATGGGTTTAATTATCTCTCTCTCTCTCTCTCTCTCTCTCTCTCTCTCTCTCTCTCTCTCTCTCTCTCTCTCTCTCCCCGTCTCACCTAAACACACATTTAAGGTATTTTTTGACAGCACACACACACACACACACACACACAATGCTTCTCTCAGTCAAGCCAGATGCCCAGCTGACTGGAAGACCTCTTATGTATCACCAGTGCCCAAGTCAACCAGCCCACAATCCTTAAATCAGCTACGACCTATTGCAATCACCCCAATACCCAGCCTAATCTGTGAAAGTTTTGTGTTCGACTGGGCTTATGCTGATATTGCAGGAGTCGTAGACCCTCAGCAATTTGGCAACATGAAAACTTCCTCCACCACTCACTGTCTTGTCAGCTTTCTCGATTACATATACCGCCATCTCGAGAAACGAAAAACGTCTGTAGCTGTCGCCTTCATTGATTTCACTAAAGCGTTCGACCTAGTCGACCACAATATAATCATCAACAAAGCTATTGACCTCGGGCTTCGAAGAAGCCTCATACCATGGCTTACAGACTTCCTCAGTGACCGACGCCAAGCTGTACGCTTCCGAGGGGCTGTCTCCACCTTTCAGTCACTCACCTGTGGCGTCCCCCAAGGCACCAAGATGGGACCACTCTGCTTCCTTATGCTCATCAATGATGCCCTAAGAGAAACCCCTGCTCGCTGGAAATATGTCGACGACTCCACCATTGGGATCAGCGTCAACAATTCTGCTCCCAACTATACCGCCCTTCAGGATTTATTGAACAGTCTCCAAAACTGGGCTACCAACAACCATGTCACCATCAACCATACCAAGACCATGGTTATGCACATCAACCTCTCCTCCGACATTGTCCCACCTCCTTCCATTACTCTAGGTCCGAACACACTCCAGGTCGTAGATTCCACGAAGCTCCTCGGCGTCACCATAGACAACAAACTAAATTGGAAACCACACGTCAATGAAGTTGTCAAATCCTCCAGTTTCCGTCTCCACCTCCTCCGCCGACTCAAGTCCCTCGGAGTTCCTGCACACGAGCTCCTCAGTGTTTACACAACATTCATACTTCCCAAGCTCACCTATGCCTCCCCCACCTGGTCTTCCTCCCTAAATGCCACACAACGTAAACACCTAGAAAAAGTGCAAAAGAGGGCATGCAAGATTATTCTCTCCTCCTCCTACTCCACATATCAAGAAGCGCTCAACACACTGACCCTTTCGACTCTCACTGACCATCACCACGACCTCATCTGCAAATTTGGTAAGAAGCTTCTACACCATCCCCGACACCGGCTCCTACTACCACCCGAGGTCCCTTGTCCGAGAATTGCTGTTCGACACCACAACCGCATCCAGCCCATACGTGCACGAACTGATCGCTATAAGAACAGCCCAGTCCCAACCATTGTAAAAATTATCAATAACTTGTAATACTGTAACACTGTCACTATGTTGAATTGAACTGTAGTTTGAGCTTTTCCCCATCTAAGTTATTATATGTCTTATTTGTGTCACTTATGTTACTTGTATATTATTTGTAATTCGTAACCCACTCCCCAAATATGTAACTGTATATTTTCAGCCTTCTGGCTGCCAAGCTCTTTCAATAAACCGTTAATTATTATTATTATTATTATTACACACACACACACACACACACACACACACACACACACACATTACCGTTCAGTGACAAGATTAATGACCATCGCTAATCGAGTAATTTATAGTTCTATGATATTCCTAATGAGACATAATGACCTAACCAACACTTCCCCAGACTAGATCATTAGGACTTAACTGCCGCCACTATGTTATGGTAAACAAATATGGCGGCGGAGGATGAGTAGTGAAGATAATGGAAATAATAACTTTTTCGTTTATTGTTGTTTTGGAGTTTTTTGGGAGGGATGATGATATAGTCATTTGGAGTGGCGTTAGATTAGGTTAGGTGAGGTTAGTGTAAATAACTACTTTATTTGGCCTGACTTGACCCTCATGGACACACACACACACACACACACACACACACACACACACACACACACACCAAACTCGACTAATTACATATTCACTTTGAGTTTGTGTATTTGTTTGTTTGTTTTAATGATATGGGATGTTACCTCGTCAGAAGTTAACCAAAGAGAGTGTTTTTAAGGGAGAATGTGGGGGGGGGGGGGGGGGAGGGGGGGAAGGGGAGGGGGGGTCAAGGCTTTAATCACCCCTTTTAATTAAACTCGGGCGACCAAAGGTAAGAATGGAGAAAAGTATTCCTAGGAGGTTATGATCTTTCTACCCTCTCATCCCTTTCATATCCCTCTCTCACTCTCACCTCTCATCCTCTCGCTTATCCCTCATCTCTCTCTCTCTCTCTCTCTCTCTCTGTTATTCCTACTGTCTCTGTCATTCTCACAATTTTTTCTCCTTCCTTTGTTTCTCTGTTTGTATTTAATTAATCCCCGCCTTAGGTCCTCAAAAACATATTATTGTCAGTCAGTGGTTGTCTGTTTGTTTTGTGAGTGTCTACATTATCTTGTATGAGAGAGAGTGAGAGAGAGAGAGAGAGAGAGAGAGAGAGAGAGAGAGAGAGAGAGAGAGAGAGAGAGAGAGAGAGTAGCCATTCTTGTACCAATGGCCAGAACCCACTAGGGGGCCCGGTTTGTGGTCGGGGGGCCCGGTCGATAATGAGGGGGCCTGGTCGGCGGTGAGGGAGACCTGGTTGGTGGTTGGAGTCCCGGTCGGTGGTTGGAGTCCCAGTCGGTGGTTGGATGGCCCGGTCCGTGGTAGAGGGCCCGGTCGGTAGTGGGGGGGGCTGGTCGGTGGTAGAGGGCCCGGTCGGTGGTAGAGGGCCCGGTCGGTAGTGGGGGGGGCTAGTCGGTGGTAGAGTGGCCTCATAACTGATCATTACGGTGTACTTACCAACCAGTAAAATCTTATTGATTCTGGCGACACGGGCCACGTGGTACATGCTACTTGTGTGGTGTTGTGGTGTTATTTGTGGTATGGTGTTATGTATTGTGGTGTGGTGTTGCGTGTGGTTTGCTATTGTGCCGTATACAACAACACTAAACATTCCTGCAACACCACCACCATTCCTGCAACACCACCACCATTCCTGCAACACTAAACATTCCCACAACACCACCAACATTCCCGCAACACCACCAACATTCCTGCAACACCAACATTCCATTTCAGCAATTTATGTAGAGCTGCCATGTTGCAATCGTTAGTGCAATGATGCATTTCTGAGAACGATTTCATAGTAAATTCCGGGCGGGAGGAAGAGAAATAATACTCGTGTTGATTTCCGTAAGGTAAGTTGATGAGAGAGAGAGAGAGAGAGAGAGAGAGAGAGAGAGAGAGAGAGAGAGAGAGAGAGAGAGAGAGAGAGAGAGAGAGACTGGCACTTCAATATATCAACAAGGCCAAAATAGAAGCAATAATGTTACAGCTTTATATTTTTACCGTAACGAAAAATAGAAGAAGAAAAATATTAAAATTAATCACCTGAAGATTAGTAGCCGTAATTTATTTCACATGATGATTTAAAACACACTAGCTTGGGGGGGGGGGGAGGGGGTGGCTAAGTTAAGTTAGGTTAGATTAAGTTAAGTTAGGTTAGATTAAGTTAGGTTAGGTTAGATATAGTTAGGTAAGGTTAGATAAGGTTAGATTAAGTAAGATTAAGTTAGCTTAGATCAAGTTAGTTTAGATATTATGTACATAAATGTGAATGTATATATTCTGTATATATAAGTGTATATAATGTGTGTATTTGTATATTATTGAGGTATATAAAGCAATCAGGCGCACGTCACCACCATCAGCTAATCCTGGCAATGGTTCCTGAGGTGATAATTCTCTTCAACACGACATTGCCTGAACATCGACACATGACTAATGAAACCAGAGAGAATTATGTGAGCCCCAGGAAGTGTTGAGAGAGCCTGGCAAGTGTTGAGAGCGCCAGGAGTGAGTTAAGAGCGCCTGGCGAGTGTTGAGAGCGCTAGGAGTGGGTTAAGAGCGCCTGGCGAGTGTTGAGAGTGCCTGGGAAGCGTTGAGAGCGGCTGGAGAGTGTAGAAAGCACCTGGGAGCTCTTTTCTAAGCAGCCACGAGTATTGAGAGCACTTAGGATCTCTTTTTAAGCCGCCAAGAATATTGAGAGCACTTGAGAGCTCTTTTTAAGCACCTGAGCCAGCCGGTGAAGGTGTTTTGAACCCGTCTAGCCGCTTCCTTAACTTAGGCAGTTTTAAACACATTAAAACTCAAGACGCCACAATATTTTCCCTCGACCAAGAAAAAAAAAAAAAAAAAAAAAAGAAGAAAAAATAAAACAAACATCGACCTCCCCAAACAGTGATGCTTTTTGGCTTTTGTTTTTTGGTTTGTTTTCTGTTTTTGAGAGTGACTCAAGGAGGAGGTGGGGGTCTGGAGTCTCAAGGAGGAGGTGGGGGTCTGGAGTCTCAAGGAGGAGGTGGGAGTCTGGAGTCTCAAGGAGGAGGTGGGGGTCTGGAGTCTCAAGGAGGAGGTGGGGGTCTGGAGTCTCAAGGAGGAGGTGGGGGTCTGGAGTCTCAAGGAGGAGGTGGGAGTCTGGAGTCTCAAGGAGGAGGTGGGGGTCTGGAGTCTCAAGGAGGAGGTGGGGGTCTGGAGTCTCAAGGAGGAGGTGGGGGTCTGGAGTCTCAAGGAGGAGGTGGGAGTCTGGAGTCTCAAGGAGGAGGTGGAAGTCTGGAGTCTCAAGGAGGAGGTGGGAGTCTGGAGTCTCAAGGAGGAGGTGGGGGTCTGGAGTCTCAAGGAGGAGGTGGGGGTCTGGAGTCTCAAGGAGGAGGTGGGGGTCTGGAGTCTCAAGGAGGAGGTGGGGGTCTGGAGTCTCAAGGAGGAGGTGGGAGTCTGGAGTCTCAAGGAGGAGGTGGGAGTCTGGAGTATCAAGGAGGAGGTGGGAGTCTGGAGTCTCAAGGAGGAGGTGGGGGTCTGGAGTCTCAAGGAGGAGGTGGGGGTCTGGAGTCTCAAAGAGGAGGTGGGGGTCTGGAGTCTCAAGGAGGAGGTGGGGGTCTGGAGTCTCAAGGAGGAGGTGGGGGTCTGGAGTCTCAAGGAGGAGGTGGGGGTCTGGAGTCTCAAGGAGGAGGTGGGGGTCTGGAGTCTCAAGGAGGAGGTGGGGGTCTGGAGTCTCAAGGAGGAGGTGGGGGTCTGGACTGCCACAAGTTTGCAGAATCACTCAGGAGAGAATGTGCTGATCAGACCTGCCAAGATGTCAACACGACGCTCGCCTTCTCCACACATCGAGAGAGAGAGAGAGAGAGAGAGAGAGAGAGAGAGAGAGAGAGAGAGAGAGAGAGAGAGAGAGAGAGAGAGAGAGAGAGAGAGACTGTTCCTTCACTTTATCGTAAATGAGATAAAGTTGAAATAAGAAAAATGTAAAATATAAATAAATAAATAGAAAACAATAAAAATACTGAGAAAAATATGGTAGATAAATGAAAATAATTATAAAAATCCAGGTAAATTATTAACTAACTAAATTATGACACTCAGGACAATTGCATACCTGTCATTGTATGTACCACGACCTTTGAGTACGACTAACGAATACACAAGAACTATACAACCATACAGCACGACTCTAATATTTTCATCATTATAAACCAAACAGACATACTAACCAATGAAAACCACAACAAACACACAGAAGCAAATGATGCTATTGCGGGGCATAATAACACAAATAAGGCTACCGAAAACCTGACCTAACCAAACCAAACCTCTACCTAACCTAACCTAACCAAATCCTGTAAATATGTGACAGTATACAAACAAACAATGAGAAAGCTATATCCCCAGTGTGTTGAGGAAGACAAGAGACATTGTTTATACAAAGCCACCATGAGAGTGTATGAGAAACAAAGAGTTATTCACAGTCGAACTCTTAAAGTAATCAAAGGTAGATCTGTAAGAGTCGAGAGTCGAAACCATTTAAAGAGTGGCGGGATGATGGATGAAGGGTGATGGATGATTGATGGATGAAGGATGGTGGATGTAGGGTAGAGGAGGTCAGTGAACGATGGAGGATAGTTGAAAGATAGTGGAGTGAGGATAGATGGGGGATGGAGAAGGATGGTGAAGCATAAGGAATGGAGGATAGATGGAGGAGGATGAAGGTTAATGGAGGAACAGTCGGTAACTTATTGAGAGTCAAGACAAGCCCGGACCGGCCTCTGTTGGCCTCGGGAAGAAAAGATTAACTCTAACAGTTTGGAATTTCCGGGTAGTGGAGTGAAGAAAACACGGAAATAGTCCAGCTTAAATACGGTTTACACGCCAGCAACAACAACAACAATGACGCTTAACTGTTGGGCCAAACAAACTTCAGGGCCGCCAGAGTTGGTTTAAAAATTTTAGATAGAGAAATGAAAGGTGTAGTGTATGTGATGACCTGACCTTATTTTACAGTAAGTTTAAAACACCATAACCTAACCTAACCTAACCTAACCTAACCTAACCTAACCTATCCTAACCTAATTTAACGATACACTAATCCTAGCCTAACCTTATCCTAACACTAACCTAAACTAACCTAATCTGATACTAACCTGATACTAACCTAAACTAACCTAATCTTACGCTAACCTAACGAAACCAAACCTAACTCAACCCAAAAGTGTTACTGTAATCTGGAAATACAAAAGACTTTACTGTAATCTGGAAATACAAAAGTTTTACTGTAATCTGGAAATACAAAAGCTTTACTGCAATCTGGAAATATGTGACTGTTCATCCTAATATGTAATAAATTGTTGAACGCCAGACCACAGACCAGATATGTAATGGTAACATAAGTCAAAAGATCTCATTGTGGAATCAGATCAAAAGGTAATACAATTCTTTTCTATTTCTCCTGAGGGGGAGTAGGTGTACACATGTCGGACGTGGGTTGTGTGCGTGTGAGAGAGAGAGAGAGAGAGAGAGAGAGAGAGAGAGAGAGAGAGAGAGAGAACCGTGGGCTAGTTGTAGGGTTCCCACCACCATCAAAACCCACGATGCTCTGTCAGAAAGGGGGGTAGGGGAGGGTGGTAGGGGAGGGGGAGGGGATGGTGGGAGGGAGAGGGGAAGAAACGGAATGAATTATGTATTTCAGTCTTTTACCGCGAGCCAATTTAGCCTGGTTGTTCGTCTGCTTCACAAAACAGTTGCACGTTTGTCCTCTCTGCCCCATTCTTATTCCCGACGCACACTTTCTTGCCTTCCTCTTGCTCTTGACTCGAGAGGACGGAACCTTTGTTTTAGTCTTCACTCACCCCCCCCCCCTCCCTCTCTCACTCCCTCATTCTCTTACTCCTTACACCTCATTCCCTTATCCCTGACACGTTAATCCCTTATCCCTGATCTATCACTACTGATTCCTTACTCTCTTCATCCCTCACTAATGATTCCTGACCCACCTCATCCATAATTCCTTTACTTCTTACTCATACTCCTCATTCCTGACCCCTACCCACACCCCCTAACACACACACACACACCTCAATTCCCCCTCTCTTCTGACCCTCACCCCTCACTCCTGACCCTCACCCTCACTCCTGACGCTCACCCCTCACTCCTGACCCTCACCCCTCACTCCTGACCCTCACCCCTCACTCCTGACCCTCACACATCACTCCTGACCCTCACCCCTCACTCCTGACCCTCACCCCTGACTCCTGACCCTCACCCCTCACTCCTAACCATTCTACCCCTCACTGAAATGTTTACAAAGTGTGACGTAACCTAAGAGAAATTTAATTCCACTTTGAAAAAAAACTTGCACACTGATTGGTCGAAATGCTCAGAAAATTGTGGTGAACCTTTTGGGGAATTTTGTGTGGCGTCTTAAATGTGTAGTCGGCCATATTTCCCACATAATTCACGTAAAAATATTGTGATTGATTCAGTTTTTGCGTTATTGTCTTACTCTTCCAGATTTGGTGTTTTTTCTCGATTTATTTGTTTTTGTTCGATTTTATATTTTTGGGGGCTTAATTTCTTTGTTATTCTTGAGTTTATTTTTTTTCTCGAGTTTTTATGTTTTCCTCTTTTATTCTTGATTAAATTTCTGGTGTTTTATTTTCTTCAGTTTTTATTTAATTTTTTTCTAATTGTTTCTTCATTTTTCATTGATGTCGGGTTTTATAGCAAAGATAAATGACTTTGTTGAGCATCAGCCAAGTCCCGGTTACGAGGCCAACAACAACAATAACAAGTACAACTAACAACAACAACTAAAACTACCAACAACAGCAACTAATAATTATAATAACAACAACAACAACAACAAGTCCTGTGTATCAACTCGGGGCAAAAAAAAAGTGACACAAAAGATCAACACAAAAGTCACCCCTCTTCCCATTTTTTATCTGTTGGGGGATACTAACATTTTTTGCTCCTCTGCTTGGTGTGGAGTTCCATGATTGTCAGTGTTGGAGAGAGAGAGAGAGAGAGAGAGAGAGAGAGAGAGAGAGAGAGAGATGACGACCAGTGTTCAGGTGTGAATTACTGACTACAGGTGCTGGAAGAGATGTTCATTCACCTGTCTGTCTGTCTGTCTGTCCTCACCTGAACTCTGAGTGTAACCAAAACTCCTCGCTAATAAGCAAGAAAGATCGAAAGTACAAAATAACTAAATATATATAATACACAGATGTTTTAATAAATCACTAGTGTATTTTTCATAAGGATTAGGAATATATATATTTTTTTTTTCAGAAAGATTAGGATTATATTTTGACCTAGTCCGATTATCCGTGTATCCTTGCTAAACAAAAATATATATACTGCTATATTGTATGTCAAAGGTTAGGTTAGGTTAGGTTAGGTATATATCTGACACACACACACACACACACACACACACACACACACACACACACACTCCGTTTTCTTCTTGCAGGCGGAGGCAATAAGTGTCACTGCCTGCCGCATCTGGTAACACTTCTACTTTAAGTACCTCAGCCGCATGTGGTAATACTGAGCGGCGTATCATCACCTCCACAATTCGTACCGCCGTTATACTTGACAACACTGTTACCATTTGTCCTACTGCCACGCTGGAGGGTAATATCGCTCTTGGTAATACTGTCATTATATTTAGTGTTGGTAAGACTGACACAGCTGCTAGGATTAAGACACATAAATGGTACTCACACCTTAACTACCACTTACATTCTAACTATCCGTCACCCTAACTACGCCCTCACCCTAATTACCCCCTCATTCTAACGACCCTTCACCCTAACATTCTCTCACCCTAAGAACCCCTCACCCTAACAATCTCTCACTCTAACTACCACACACCCTAACTACCACACACCCTAACTACCTCTCACCCTAACAACCTCTCACCCTAACAATCTCTCACTCTAACTACCACACACCCTAACTACCACACACCCTAACAACTCCTCACCCTAACATCCTCTCACCCTAACAACCTCTCACCCTAACAACCTCTCACTCTAACTACCACACACCTTAACTACCACACACCCTAACTACCTCTCACCCTAACAACCTCTCACTCTAACAACCTCTCACCCTAACAACCTCACACCGTAACTACCAAACACCCTAACTACCCCTTACCCTAACAACCTCACACCGTAACTACTAAACACCGTAACTACCACACACCCTAACTACCACAGCGACACGAGCACCAACACGTTAAGGCTACTGCCATATTTAGGGTCGTGTGTTGTGTTGAGAGGCGAGTTAACCTGAGCTATAATCGTTGTATATCACGTTAATCCCCCGAGTTAAACAACATTATCGGTCTTAGCTACAAGAGCATCCTTCATTTATCATGTTAATCGCGCCGCTTACTGGGGTTAATTTAATGTGAAGTTAACAGTCGACGCCAGGGATGGATGGTGTTAAGATGCTAATTTAACAAAGGTTTAATGTAAGGTTTAAGTCTCCTTGATCGATTAATTGGTTTAATATTTTTGAGTATCTATATAAAATAATCTATTTAAATACTCTCATATAAATATGTTAATTGATTACATATTATGGTTATCATTATAATTATATGGTTGATAATAATATACATGTGTATAATTTATACATATTATTCAACTTATTTAAATCAAAATAAACTTTATGTATTCTTATGTGTGTCTCCTAGTCGAACAACAACCACCTCCCTCCCTCACACCCTCCCTCCCTCCCTCACCTCTCACCACCTCCCTCCCTCACACCCTTCCCTCCCTCCCTCACCTCTCACCACCTCTCTCCATCACCTTCCTTCACTACCTCCCTCACCCCTCACCACCTCCCTCCCTCACACCCTTCCCTCCCTCCCTCACCCCTCACCACCTCTCTCCCTCACACTCCTCCCTCCCTCCATCTCTCACCTCATCCCTCACACCCCTCCCTCCCTCCATCTCTCACCTCCTCCCTCCCTCACACCCTTCCCTCCCTCCCTCACCTCTCACCACCTCTCTCCATCACCTTCCTTCACTACCTCCATCACCTCTCACCACCTCCCTCCATCACACCCTTCCCTCCCTCCCTCACACCCTCCCTCACACCCTTCCCTCCCTCCCTCACCTCTCACCACCTCTCTCCCTCACACCCCTCCCTCCCTCCATCTCTCACCTCCTCCCTCCCTCACACCCTTCCCTCCCTCCCTCACCTCTCACCACCTCTCTCCATCACCTTCCTTCACTACCTCCATCACCTCTCACCACCTCCCTCCATCACACCCTTCCCTCCCTCCCTCACACCCTCCCTCACACCCTTCCCTCCCTCCCTCACCTCTCACCACCTCTCTCCCTCACACCCCTCCCTCCCTCCATCTCTCACCTCCTCCCTCCCTCACACCCTTCCCTCCCTCCCTCACCTCTCACCACCTCTCTCCATCACCTTCCTTCACTACCTCCCTCACCCCTCACCACCTCCCTCCCTCACACCCTTCCCTCCCTCCCTCACCCCTCACCACCTCTCTCCCTCACACTCCTCCCTCCCTCCATCTCTCACCTCTCTCCCTCACACCCCTCCCTCCCTCCATCTCTCACCTCCTCCCTCCCTCACACCCTTCCCTCCCTCCCTCACCTCTCACCACCTCTCTCCATCACCTTCCTTCACTACCTCCATCTCTCACCACCTCCCTCCCTCACACCCTTCCTCACACCCTTCCTTCCCTCCCTCACCCCTCACCACCTCCCTCCCTCACACCCCTCCCTCCCTCCATCTCTCACCTCCTCCCCCCTGCTTTCTCTCACACCACTTCCGGCTCTCATCTCATCTCATCCAATTATTGTGTTCTTAGATTATTTCATTATTTTCTGGGTCTTTAAAGTCTGCGTCTCTCACTTTAGGTTACGTGAGACAGATGCCACTGGGAAACATGGCGAATATATTGTTGTTATTCGATAATATAAGTGTTAAGGTAAAATGTTTATTAAATATTATTACTTACCGTAAAGTGATGTTATAGTGTCACCAATTTAGTCAAGATATGGTGATGGTGAAGTGGTGTGCCTCACTATAACAAGGGCTCACGTTGTTATTATTTTCACCAGGATCAAGACGACTGTGTCACATTCCATTATTCACTTGAACAGGGTTGGGTTGTGTTTGGACTCTGGGGCAAAGCCTTTTGTAAAACTATGAATACAAAATAGATTGCCATGTTAAATTGTTAAATTCTTGTGTTGTTCCCGGTGTCTTCTGTAATATATGTTACAGGGATTCTCTGTAACTAGAGGTTTCATGTAATCCCTAAAATGTTCCAGGAATTTCACGAAACACTTAAAAATGTTCGAGAAATTCACGTAATCCCTAAAATATCCGGGAAATTCACGTAATTACTAAAATATCCAGGAAATAAATATACTAAAGTTTGTATATTTACTCGCTACGATATATTGGAATAAATAATCAGAAAATATGGAGGTTTATTCCACTCTCTTCAATGTATGTGTCGTGTGAACTCTGATATTGTGTGTGTGTGTGTGTGTGTGTACAGTATATTGCTAACAAGCGTCTCTCTCTCGGTAGTAACTGATGGCTCCCAAGTATGACTAACTATACCAAGGGTGTGAGGGGGGGGGGGGGGTATGTAACCAGATGTGGTTCACTGTGCCGGACGTGATGGCCGTAAACTAGCAGTCAAAGAGCCATAGTTGACCCGTGAGTTACAGATATGACTTAGTAGGTCAAAGTTCTAAGCTGGATTCATAAGCTTAGTAAACCTCGGTATATGGCAGCTTGATATAGCCTACAAAACCCCTCGTTAATGTCTATCACGTTGTTGGATGTCTGATTTAGGTCTGCGAGATATGGCTCATAATGTCTGAGCTTGACGGCGTAGGGTTCAGAAGCTGCCGAAGAGGTCCTGATAAAACCATCTTTACATTACATGGAAATTCGACTCGTAATTACTCTTTCGATAAGGGTGATATTCCTCCTTTTCTCTCTCACTATATCATCAAATTTTGGGCCCCAGAAGCACAAGGAAGCCGAGACTCATATATGACCCATTATGGCTGACCTGAACTTTGGGCCGGGGGGGGGGGCGAGAGGGGGAGAGGGTGGGTGGGAAGGGGAGGGATGAGGGGGGGGGGGAGAGACCTTTCCATTATATTTGTGGCGCCGATGATGTAATTAATGGGAAAGTTCACAAACTGGCCCAAGTGATGAATGCTGCGGTAAAGTGATCTCTCTCTCTCTCTCTCTCTCTCTCTCTCTCTCTCTCTCTCTCTCTCTCTCTCTCTCTCTCTCTCTCTCCCCCACTTATCACCGGTATCTCTCACCCCCTCCTCCCCCCCCCCACTAGTAGGTCTTGCACATTCTGACCAGTGAGGTGGTTTTCTCTCGCCCTCATAAATCTCTCACCTCCCTCATCTATCTGTCTCACTTCACTAGGTTTTCTCTCTCCTCGTCTCACTTCACTAGGTTTTCTCTCTCCTCATCTCACTTCACTTGGTTTTCTCTCTCCTCGTCTCACTTCACTAGGTTTTCTCTCTCCTCATCTCACTTCACTTGGTTTTCTCTCTCCTCATCTCACTTCACTAGGTTTTCTCTCTCCTCATCTCACTTCACTCACTTCATCGCCCTCCTCCACGTGCATTACTCCTTCCTCTTCCCCCCCCCCTTTTCTCCCAATCTCTCCCTTCTCACCACCTCCTCCCTTCTCCCTAATCTTTCCTCACCCCTTCCTTCTCCCCACTCCCTCCCTTTCTGCCACCCCATCTCTTTCCTTCCCTCACTCCGTTCTCACTACACCCTCCCTCCCTCCCTCCCTCCCTCCCTCCCTCCCTCCCCACCCCTCCCTCCCTCCCACCCCCTCCCTCCACCAACCTTTCATAAGGCTTCACAACTCGACTGACTGCTCAGATTTTTCACTTCCCAAAGTTTCGGGTTATTAAAAAAAAAAAATAATTCACAGAAACAATTTTCTTTCCAAGTTAGGACGAGGCCTCTTATCCTTCCCTCCTGCTGGGCTAACCTAACCTAACCTAACCTAACCTAACCTAACCTAAACTAACCTAACCTAACCTAACCTAACCTAACCTAACCTAACCTAAACTAACTTAAAATAAAATAGCCTAACCCAAATTAACCTTGTCTAACTTAAATTAACCTAAACTAACCTAACCTTATTTAAACTAGACTAACCTAAACATCCTCCACACACCTCCTTAACACCTCATATACACCTCCTTCACACATCCCTAACACATCCTCCTCAGGTAATGTCTCCGTCATCTCCGCTAATTAATGACTCACCTGGGCTTCCTACCTCCACAGTGAAGGCCTTATCTCCGTTCACATCTCCTCAGCTTCCGTCAACGGCCTCTTCCATCACATACAATCTGTCCTTTTTCATACAATCTGTCCTTTTTCATACAATCTGTCCCTTTTCATACAATCTGTCCCTTTTCATACAATCTGTCGAGAGAATAAATAAGTGGACTTATCAAATCTATTTACTAAAACAAACAACTAATCAAACAAACAGATTCGACAAATAAACAAACAACTTCCCTTTCCTCCCTTAATAAAACGTTTGACTAACATAACCGTAACTGTACACTCGAGATTCCTCTTCCCTTCCTCCCCCTCCTACTCCCCTCCCTCTTCCTCCTCCTCGTCCGCCCGTCCCCCTTTCCCCCTCGTCCTCCCCTCCCTCTTCCCCCCTTCTACTCCCATCCCTCTTCTTCCTCCACGTCCTCCCCTCCCACTTTCCCCCTCGTCCTCCCCTCCCTTCCCCCTCCTACTCCCCTCCCTCTTCCTCCCCCTTGTCCTCCCCTCCCCCTTTCCCCCTCGTCCTCTCCTCCCTCTTCCCCTTTCTTCCTCCTCCTCCTCCTTCC
>CAUDMG010003614.1:467500-520000 GCA_958450375.1 Homarus gammarus
ACACAAAAGTTTCTGAACCAAAAATCAGATGGATTGAAAACACTTCACCCGGACGAGTCCTCAAGGGGATTAAACTGACTCCAGGCAGGATCCAGCCCTCTCTGCCAGGTGACTAATGCACTTTACAGTTTTTCCTACCTGACGGAATTTCCCGGATACTCTCAGTAATCTATATTTCAATCACGTAGTTGGGTAGTTTGCTGATGTCCTCTCTCTCTCTCTCTCTCTCTCTCTCTCTCTCTCTCTCTCTCTCTCTCATAAATAATTCTCAAGTATATAATACAGTATTATTTTGTCTTCTGTGCTTACTACTATTACCTCTGTTTATATTCCTGGTAATCACTACCAATTGATTTCATTTATCCTACAAAACATTATTATCTTGAAGAGGTCGAGCAGCGTAAAGGTTCCATTGTGTTGGGCAGCTGAGAGGTGAGAACAGACAGGGGGGGGGGAGAGAGGGAGTGAGAGAGAGTGAGGGGGGGGGGGGACCAGCCGGGGGAGGGAGGGAGAGGAGACGAGAGGGACAGGTCGGGAGGGGGGAGGATAGAGGGGGCCAGCCAGGTGTGGGGGAGCTTCCGAAATGTTAATCTCCCGACAGAAAGTCAATATTTGCTGGGCGCCGGGGCCTGGAATGTCACGTATTAGTATGCCAGACGCGAGAGTGCCAGGAAAAACTGGGGATTTAGAGCCTACTTGAGTGTGTGCAGGAGGTGGGAGGAGAACCTACTGCAGTGATCATAGTCACGGGACGGAAGCACTTGAAGGATATCTTTTCAGAGTGCCTCCCACGTCCAGGGTCCGCACGATAATGAATAAGGGACTTGGCCGTGACGTACTGCCTCTCCTACATGCTTATGCACTTTACACTCACACTTTTACAGAGTTTTGTTTATGATCGAGAAATATTTTTTTTTTGTAAGTAATAGATATTAAGTAGAGCAGTTACGGGGTATTTATTAAAGGGAATTTCTTACACATGAGGTAAGAAAAATAGGCTATATTTTGTGTGTGTGTGTGTGTGTGTGTGTGTGTGTGTGTGTGTGTGTGTGTGTGTGTGTGTGTGTGTGTGTGTGTGTTAGGGCCACTGTACACAAGACTTAGTCATGGTTCGATCAGTATATTGACTCTACAGCCATAAAATATATTCAATGCCTCGTTTAAATTGAGTGGCTCACCACACACACACACACACACACACACACACACACACACACACACACACACACACACACACACACCAAAACAAAAAGTTTCCTAACATCAAAAGACTTATTACCATATATTTTTTTTGTACAGTACATCAGACTGCGCCTATGTAGGTAGTTATTACACATATGATGCCGTTCACTCCTACGTAAATGAGGGAGGATGAGAAGTGAGGGAGGATGAGATTAGTGAGGGAGGATGAGATTAGTGAGGGAGGATGAGAAGTGAGGGAGGATGAGATTAGTGAGGGAGGATGAGATAAGTGAGGGAGGATGAGATTAGTGAGGGAGGATGAGATTAGTGAGGGAGGATGAGATTAGTGAGGGAGAAAGAAATCAGGACGGATATATTTCTCTCCCTTTGTACAGTTTGAGACTTTGATGTCGACACTTTTCTTCATAATTTTTATTCTCTGTTATTACGATTTATTTTTTCTCTCTCTTTCTCTATCTCTTTCGCTCTCTCCTCTCTTTATCTCTCTCTGTCTTACTCTCTCGCTATCTGTCTGTCTGTCTGTCTGTCTGCATGATCGATGGCCAAAGGATAATCATCACAGAAGACCACCACTACTACCACCATCATCCCACCACCATTACCTACCACCATCATCCCACCACCACTACTACCACCATCATCCCACCACCATTACCTACCACCATCATCCCACCACCATTACCTACCACCATCACCCCACCACCATTACCTACCACCATCACCCCACCACCATTACCTACCACCATCATCCCACCACCATTACCTACCACCATCATCCCACCACCATTACCTACCACCATCATCCCACCACCATTACCTACCAGCAACACCATCCCTATACCCACAACCTACTACCACCATAACCAACGCAATCACCACAACTACCACTATTACCACCTACCACTACCAACAACACAAACCCCATCTTCACCACCTACCACCACTACCACCAACACCACCAAAATCACCATCCCCAAAACCATCTACCACCATTCCCACCACCAACACCATCACCACCTACCACCATTCCTACCACCAACACCATCACCATCTACCACCATTCCCAACACCATCACCATCCATCACCATATACCACCATCACCATCACTAGACACACACACTATCGAGGCTGGAATTACGGACAAGCTGCCTGTTAACAGAACACCATCCGGCCGGGAGTTTGGTGACACTTGGTGATGAATTAGAGTCCGATGTGTCACGCTGATTGATACTGGTGACTGAGGAACATACTGGTGACTGAGGAACATACTGGTGACTGAGGAACATACTGGTGACTGAGGAACTGGTGATACTGGTGACTGAGGAACTGGGGATACTGGTGACTGAGGAACTGGGGATACTGGTGACTGAGGAACATACTGGTGACTGAGAAACATACTGGTGACTGAGGAACTGGTGATACTGGTGACTGATGAACTGGGGATACTGGTGACTGAGGAACTGGGGATACTGGTGACTGAGGAACATACTGGTGACTGAGAAACATACTGGTGAAGTACATTGGGTGAAATGATTGTGAAAAGTATCTCTTTAATGTGTTCTATAATGTCAATATTATTCTCTCTGTATCTCTCTCTCTATCTCTATGTTACTGAATCTCTCTAACTCTATCTCTATCTCTCCATATCTCTCTCCCCTCTCTCTTTAATTAACAAGAAGGTGTGTGTGTGTGTGTGTGTGTGTGTGTGTGTGTGTGTATGTGTGTGTGTGTGTGTTTCATATGGCACTTTGCCCCCACTTGTGAAGACCCGGCCCCTCTGTCCTCACTCTCCTCCCGGCCCCTCTGTCCTCACTCTCCTCCCGGCCCCTCTGTCCTCACTCTCCTCCCATCCCTGTAGGCCCCCACTAACAACCACCACAACCACCACAACCACCATCACCACCACAACCACCATCACCACCACAATTACTATAAAAAAAACCATTAGTAGCAATATTATTAACTATAGTAACAACATTTACAACTAAAACAACAACATGAGTATCAAAAACAATAACATGAGTAACAAAAACATCAATAACAACAACAATAACACAGACAACAACAACCACCACCACCAGAACATCAATAACCACAACATCAACCACCACCACCACTACAAAGTCAACAACCACCACCACCACAACATCAATAACCACAACATCAACAACCACCACCACCACTACAAAGTCAACAACCACCACAACCACAACATCAATAAAGAAAAGCCTCAATATATTATACCAACCCTTCCCTCTCTCCCACCACCCAGGCAAGGTAATCCAGCCCAGGTGTCATCTCTTAGTTATTTATTCGTGGGATCCTATAACACATTTTTACTCTCTCTCTCTCTCTCTCTCTCTCTCTCTCTCTCTCTCTCTCTCTCACCTGCACCGCCATCACTTACCTCTAGTCTATACTGTATCCTGAGGGGAGCATCACGCCGATATATTGTAACGTGAGAGTATGAGATATTTATTATATGTATATATATCCTAAGTTGAGGTTGTGTCCCGTCTTTATTGTGTGTGTAGAGAGAGAGAGAGAGAGAGAGAGAGAGAGAGAGAGAGAGAGAGAGAGAGAGAGAGAGAGAGAGAGAGAGAGAGAGAATATTGGTTTAATTTGGCAGCGTAATTGAAGCCTTTGGAGGTTATTCGTTAAAGTGTGATGGTTCGATTGTGTGGTTGAGGCTTCAGTGCTTCACCAACACGACTCAGGAACCTATATGAAGAACTTCCTCATGACTTCCAACATTGTCTTTCCTTCTTCAGTAGTACAGTACCTCAAGGGGCGTCACATACACCCACAAAACAACCCCCCCCCCCAACACCCCCCCACACACACAACACCTCCCCCCCCACACACACAGCACCTCCTCCCCCCCCCCACACACACAGCACCTCCCCCCCCCACACACACAGCACCTCCCCCCCCCCCCCCCACACACACAGCACCTCCCCCCCCCACACACACAGCACCCTCCCCCCACACACAGCACCTCCCCCCCCCACACACAGCACCTCCCCCCCACACACACAGCACCTCCCCCCACACACACATACCTCCCCCCTCACACACACCCCCCCCACAACACATCCCCCCACACACACAGCACCCCCCCACACACACAACACCTTCCCCCCCACACACAGCACCCCTCCCCCCCCACGTCCCAGTAATCCGATAGATACCTCATGAAATTGATAGATTCTCGATACCTTAGTTTATGGACGGAGCCCAAATTATCTGACCACTTACAAGTACTGAAATAAACCATTTAGAAAACAATTTCATGGAGTTTTATAAGACCCATAAACCTTTTGGGAGTTGGCAAAGGAAAATAAACCTCACGGGTCTGTAAAATGAAATAAAACTTCAAGTTCTCGTAAAACCCGATTGACCTTAAGACATTGTAAACCCGAGGAAGTTTTAAAGATGTAAACTGCCATCATCTGCAGAGCTGGTAAGACTTAAACTACTACCAGGTAAACCTAAAACGTCAACATTAAGTAAACATTCAACATTAACATCAATTATACCTTCTAAATCAACACCAGATAAACCTAAAACCTATAAATGTAAACCCAGGAACTTTAAACCACACAAAAAATAAACCTTACTACCTTTTAAACCATAATCAACTCCAACGCCTACTTTAAACCTAATAAACCAAGATCTCTTTAAACCCAGTAATCACCAAAGCCTTCCCAAAGCTTAATAAACCCGTCCATCCTAATGAAACACACACACACACACACACACACACACACACACACACACACACACACACAAATGTATTGATATATTCACAAATTATTTTCGTTTTTAGCAAAAGGTTAATGTATTTGTTAATTTTATTATGAGACAGGTAATGACGCTGTTAAAAGAGGTTAATACAAGTGGTTAATGGGCTAAAAGAGCTTAGTGAGAGTGGTTAATGCGTTAAATGAGGTCAATAATAGTGGTTAATGCGTTAAAAAGTCAATACTAGTGGTTAATGCGTTAAATGAGGTCAATAATAGTGGTTAATGCGTTAAAAAGTCAATACTAGTGGTTAATGCGGTAAAAAAGGTCAATACTAGTGGTTAATGCGTTAAAAGAGGTTAATACTAGTGGTTTGTACGTTAAAAGAGGTCAATACTAGTGGTTAATGCGTTAAAACAGGCCAGTACATTATGTAGCAGGAAGCAGGTTAATATGACTCGGATAGAAAACTTTAACCAGATGTCTATAGGTTAAAGGCTTATGTTATGGTAAGACAGAACCAGAGTAAGGCACTGTGTATAGATTACAGAGACACCCTGTATGTATGTATGTATGTATGTATGTATGTATGTATGTATTGCTTGTGTTTGTATGTATGTATGTGTGTGTGTGTGTGTGTGTGTGTGTGTGTGTGTGTGTGTGTGTGTGTGTGTGTGTGTGTGTGTGTGTCATCATTCAACATTACAGGTAAAGACAATTAATGGCTGAAACTTAACAAATAAAGCGATATTTTTTGTCACATCAAGTCAGACCGTCCACGAGTTGGTTTAATCTATTACAAAACTTAAACCATTTGTTCACCACACCAAGTGAACAACAACAACAACACCCATATGTTCACCACGCCTAATGAACAACAACACCCACATGTTCACCACGCCTAATGAACAACAACACCCATATATTCACCACATCAAGTGAACAACAACACCCATATGTTCACCACGCCTAATGAACAACAACACCTATATGTTCACCACGCCTAATGAACAACAATACCCTTTTGTTCACCATACCTAATGAACAACCACACCCATTTATTCACCACACCAAATGAACACACCAACAACACCCATTTGTTCACATAGAAGTTGACGAACAAATTCCACTTTGGTAGTAGTAACCCGACTCGGATAAAACCCACCGGCCATAAAATGCCATGACTTAAGCATAAAATACCGGGAACCTCATCAATGCACCTCTAAACATTTTCAGAGCTCCATAAAACAGCGCCACACCATTAGAGTTCACCCGGCGTGTCTAATATGACCAAATTATATACCCAGCCCCGGTAACATGATATTTTGGGTTAATTTTTGCCCTTTCTTTCCGTCGCCTCTAGAAACAACTCCCATGCCTCTCATCACACCAGCCTATATACAGTATACGCTCTACCACGTAAAATAGTTCTACCCAAATAGAGTTCATTCTTAAGGCGAGGATCCAGCGAGTGTCGGATATTTTTACCGACCTTGGACGAGATGGAATATGTTCTTATTTTATTATGTTATATTTTATTTTATTTATTTTTTTATATTCTATTTTATCTTATTCTATTTTTGTGGCGGTGGTAAGTTCGACTGAAGTGTAGTTCTCTTTTTCATCGTATCTCATACAAAATATATTTTTAAATTTTTTTTATTCATTTTTTTTTTACAAATTTATTCGGAATACTTACTAACGTGGAATATACGTGTGTGTGTGTGTGTGTGTGTGTGTGTGTGTGTGTGTGTGTGTGTGTGTGTGTGTGTGTGTGTGTGTGTGTGTACCTATCTATACATACACCGTCAAGAAGTAAAGGAAGCCCTTATCTCCAGATCCGTTTTCTTTTTCAACTTTATTCCCAGCAAGACAGAATTCTTCCCTCCTCCTCCCCATTCTCTATCCATACTGTCAATGGATTTCCAGGGAAGTCATCCACCACCAGACTTCAGTACTACTATATTCGTCTTCCTTCTATCTTGTTTGGGGTGAAATTCAATGTTATTCCCGTAAATCTATTTTAAGTTTAGTATCAAAAGACGTTAAGACTCGCGTATGAGAAAATGAGACGTACTGTATATTGTTTACTAACCACGAACAGAGGTTTACTTAGGCCTGTGTTATGTAATTTGACAACACATACTGGTCTCTGTCTCTCTCTCTTCTATATCACCTCGTCTGTCTGTCTTTACTCTCTCTAATCTACTTCTCTGACTATATGTCTTTTAATCAAATTATTTTTTGGTCTACCTACCTCCTCCCCCCTCCCCCCTCCCTCCCTACCTCCCTCCCTCCCTCTCTCCCTGACAGCGTACATATATATATTAACCTGTCATTAAGTCTTGTATTGTAGATAATCACTACACATTATGCAAAATTTTCCTCTGAATTCCTGCTTGATTATAATGAAGCACCTCGACCTTTTTTTTCCCACAGTTTCTAAGTCACCTGATTCTTTTCATTTCGATTTATTTCTTTCCTTCAAGCTGGCGAGTTAGGTAAGGTAAGGTTAGGTAAGGTAAGGTAAGGTGAGGTAAGGTAAGGTGAGGTTATGAGTGAATGTTAAATCATGGCTTGCGCTGTGGGTCTGAGTTTGTTATAATGTTACATAGTGTAATGTTATGTCAAGGAATGTGTTACAGTACTTGGGGGTGAGTATACACACACACACACACACACACACACACACACACACACACACACACGGATATATACACACACACACACACACGGATATATATACACACACACACACACACACACACACACGGATATATACACACAATACAACACCCACGACAACACAACACTCACATCCACCCCCCTAAACCCACTCCCACAACACAACACATCCACACCTGCACATGTCAGGCTTCATTATTCATCCTTGGAGTTGACAAACCGAGAATACAAAGGTTCAATCCCTCAAAAAATGTGAATAGTTCTCTTAAACGAGAAAAAAAAAGAAATACAAAAAAGTAAAAGAGTATAAATATTTTGCACGCGTATTCCTGACTTTTTTAATCCGGGGAATTTGACAAGCTCGTCTTTGTGTCTGGACATAAAAGGGGTATGTGGTATGCCTGCAGTCCTCCAGTCTTTCAATAGGAGACATTTTCACCCGAGTTTCACCAGGTTTGTGTCGAGTACTGTCCTGGGAGTCGTAAAGGCCGGGGTACGAACACTGTACTTCTGGCGACTGTCTTCATATCTGGTAAAGGCGTTTTATTATTATTATTATTATTATTATTATTATTAGTAGTAGTAGTAGTAGTAGTACACACACATCATACAGGTGTTTCTGTGTCGACTTATCAGTGGAGGTATTTTATACAAAGTTTTTATTCCTTATGTCATCAGTCACTGGTGTAGAGATTAATCCCCGGAGAGAGAGAGAGAGAGAGAGAGAGAGAGAGAGAGAGAGAGAGAGAGAGAGAGAGTCTGCCCTCTTGCTCTCCATTTATCCTTGCATCTTTCTTTTTGCTATCCTTCTATACTTCCCTCTGTCCCCTTGTTATCCTGTTATCCTTTCATCTAACCACTTCCTATCCTGCTATCCTTGCCTCCTCCTGCTACTGCTACTCCGTCTGCCTCAACATCTTCCCTTGTTCCCCTACCACTTCGTATATTCCCTGTTGTTTTTCTTTTATTCTCCCTTCCACTGTTCTTATTAGTCTCCTCTCTCCTGTTCTCTCCATATATCAATAAGTATACCTGTGCCTGTAAGTGTTGTTATGGAGGTGTGTGTGTGTGTGTGTGTGTGTGTGTGTGTGTGTGTGTGTGTGTGTGTGTGTGTGTGTGTGTGTGTGTGTGTGTGTGCGTGTGTGTGTGCGCGCGTATGTGTGAACAGTTATTTGCTTATTTTGTAATACACACATACACATAAGCGCACACACAACCAGAAAAATAAAGCTCCTGTACCCATCTCCCAGCTCCTGTACCCATCTCCAAGCTCCTGTACCCATCTCCAAGCTCCTGTACCCATCTCCAAGCTCCTGTACCCATCCCCAAGCTCCTGTATTCATCTCCCAGCTCCTGTACCCATCTCCAAGCTCTTGTACCCATCTCCAAGCTCCTGTACCCATCTCCAAGCTCCTGTATTCATCTCCCAGCTCCTGTACCCATCTCCAAGCTCCTGTACCCATCTCCAAGCTCCTGTATTCATCTCCAAGCTCCTGTACCCATCTCCAAGCTCCTGTACCCATCTCCAAGCTCTTGTACCCATCTCCAAGCTCCTGTACCCATCTCCAAGCTCCTGTATTCATCTCCCAGCTCCTGTACCCATCTCCAAGCTCCTGTACCCATCTCCAAGCTCCTGTATTCATCTCCAAGCTCCTGTACCCATCTCCAAGCTCCTGTATTCATCTCCAAGCTCGAGTACCCATCTCCAAGCTCCTGTACCCATCTCCAAGCTCCTGTATTCATCTCCAAGCTCCTGTACCCATCTCCAAGCTCCTGTACCCATCTCCAAGCTCCTGTACCCATCTCCAAGATCCTGTATTCATCTCCAAGCTCCTGTACCCATCTCCAAGCTCCTGTATTCATCTCCAAGCTCCTGTACCCATCTCCAAGCTCCTGTACCCATCTCCTAGTGCCTCCTCTTCTCCTCATACACTTTCCTCCTGTTGTTGAAGCCAAATTACTTTCCTTATTGAAGCAACATTTCCTCGGCCTCTCCTCCCTTCCCCTCCCCTCCTCTCTTCCCCTCCCCTCCCCCCTTCCCCTCCCCTGCTCCCCCCCATGAAATAATTAACTTTTCCCGAGCAAAGTTCATCAGGGGAGAAGATAAAGTTGTGTGAGGTAATGATTCAGTGGATGGCGTCATTGCTGTAGTCTCGTCCTACCACAAACAACTTATTTTCCCTTCAAGACAACTTATTCACATTAAGTTCCATCCCCCCCCCCCTCGGGTACGAATGAGGTTGTTTATTTGTTCTCTTGAATGTTGTGTGTCATTGTTTTTGTCTCTCATGTCATGATTGTGTAGGTTTTAGGAGATGTTATGTAAGTATACTAATACATGTAAGTTTTTATCCTTTCATCTTAATAGACATTCTTGTAAGCATGTAAATATGAATAAGTAAAAACAATGGATTGTTTTATGTAAGTGGATGCAGTCGGAGTAATACAAAGATAATTACTAAAAATACTCCCTTCTTGTGGATAAAAAAGCTTACGGGGAAGGGAAAGAAAAACTGGGGACAGGTGAAGGGAGTAAAACCAGGAATGCCAGAGAGAGTAAGAGCAAAATATCCCTGGCAAGTAATATTGTTGAGTGATGGAATGTGGAACTGTATGATTGAATCTAAAGGTATCAGTTCCACAATTCCACCAACCACATCAAAACCAGGAAGGGAAAGGCAGGTTATAGGGAGTACCATATGCAATAGGGAATGAGTGGAGCGAGAACGAGGGCGAAGAGAGATTCTGGGATGACCTCAATAACGGCGCTGATAGCTTTAGTGTATGAGATGAGAGTGATAGCGATGGGGGGATATAAATGCAATAGTAAAATGGAATTGGAGCGGATTGTGGGGAAATATGGAGTACTAGGAACGAATGGAGAGAGAGAGAGAGAGAGAGAGAGAGAGAGAGAGAGAGAGAGAGAGAGAGAGAGAGAGAGAGAGAGAGAGAGAGAGAGAGAGAGAGAGAGAGACGGTAAGTAAGCTTAAAAATAGAAAGGTACCAAGAATGAATGGAACCAGTAATAGAAGTTGGAATAGAGGAATAATGATAAAATAAATACTGAGCGAGTAGAGCCAATGAACAACAGAAAATAAGACACGAAAGAATTGCCAGAGAACACGAGAGGAAATAAATATGTTGAGTATACGAGGGAAAGTCCATTGTACAGTTATTATTAAGAAAACTGCAACAAAATCAGAGAGAGAGAGAGAGAGATAAATAAGGAAGGGGCAGTATGGCTCCAGAGAATATGTGGCACAAGCTTTTGCGTCAAAGAATGAAAAGATTCTTACAAAAGGTAGAGAGAATTTGATTGCAACGTTCATGGTACTAGAGGAAAAAAGTCTACAATGAAAAAGATGAAGAAAAAAAACACGGCGTAGTGAAGAATTGAAAACGTATATATAAAGAATCAATGGGAAAATGTTGAATGTTATCCAATGTTTTCATAGAGAGAGTGAAGCATGTTGAATGAGTTGGCCGGGGAGAGTTAAACCGAGTCCAAGTGAGAGTTTACACTAAGTTAAGGATATGTGGTTACGGGGACCTTGAAGGATAAGGTAATTAATGAGGTGAGAAGAGATACAGAGAGAGGGTGAGTCAGTTGCTGTTTGCCGATGATGACACTATTTTGGTGGCTTATTTGGACGTTAATTTACATATGTTTATAGGTGTATTTTGGCAACATGTTTATTAATAGAAAGATGATAAATGTACAAAAGTAAAGTGATAGACAGAGATACGAGACAATGAGATGTACTTATTACTTAAATGGACACACACACACACACACACACACACACACACACATGGACACACACACACACACATACACACACACACACACACACACACACACACACACACACACACACACACACACACACAAATAACTCTACCCAACGACAACAACATTGTCTCGCACACTGAACAAGAGAGACGTCTTCAATAAAAGCAACAAAGCCGCTGCCAATCCTTTCTAGATACGAAAGAAAACACACACACACACACACACACACACAAGACCCGTAATCTCGACCACATCTATTAACTCCCGAATCCTGCCTGACCGAAAGACCTAATCAGGGATGGAGACCTGCCGGCGATCTGGTGTATTTGTTGGGGAAGGCAGCGTTTGTTTTTGTTTATCAGGACAAAAGGCATTGTTCTCCTCGGTGCTGCTGGTACGACTTGAGGAGGAGGAGGAGGAGGAGGAGGTGAGAGAGGTGGGGAGGGAAGGTTGCTAAAAAAAACATTCCTTCCTTCGTATCGTCAGTAGCTGTGTGTGTGTGTGTGTGTGTGTGTGTGTGTGTGTGTATGTGTGTGTGTGTGTGTGTGTGTGTGTGTGTGTGTGTGTGTGTGTGTGTGTGTGTGTGTGTGTGTGTGTGTGTGTGTGTCTTGTTGTTGTTGTGAGAGTAAAGAGGATGAAACGCAATTACGAGTGTGAGATTAAATGTCTCGTAGTAGTGGAGCGGCCATATATCGCGCCTCCTACCTCTAACCCCTCCTCCTACCTCTAACCCCTCCTCCTACCTCTAACCCCTCCTCCTACCTCTTATACCCCTCCTCCCTACCTCTAACCTCTCCTCCTACCTCTAACCTTTCCTCCTACCTCTAACCCCTCCTCCTACCTCTAACCCCTCCTCCTACCTCTAACCCCTCCTCCTACCTCTAACCCCTCCTCCTACCTCTTATACCCCTCCTCCTCCTCAGCCAGATCTTCCTGCTGGTGGTAGTAGTACTGCTGTTGGCTGCTCCCCACTTACTACTTCCGCTATTATTGTTCTGCTTGGTTATTGGTCTCCGTGTTCCCAAATGGTTACTTCAGCTGTTCTTTTGGTGTTATTGTTCTTGTTGCTGTGCTAACTTTTCTCAGATAGATAGATAGATAGATAGATAGATAGATAGACAGATAGATAGATAGATAGATAGAGATAAGATAGATAGATATAAAAGTATAAAGAATATTTGAGAAGTAAACCCGGAGACTCGGGCTTAATATGGACAGGTCATTCTGGTATAGGTTTCCAATGTGAAGAAGGTTGAGCTGTCAATACTTGTCTCTGAGGTGACTTGTACTCGTTCACGATCCCCTTCTTTCGTTCTTTCTTTCTTTTTCAGTCTGTCTGTCTGTCTGTGTGTCTCTCATACCTCATTAATATTACTTATTTAATGTTTTATAATTCTCTACATGTACGTCGTGTTGTCGGATTGTGTGTACGTCGTGTTGTCAGATTGTGTGTACGTCGTGTTGTCAGATTATGTGTACGTCGTGTTGTCAGATTGTGTGTACGTCGTGTTGTCAGATTGTGTGTACGTCGTGTTGGCAGGAGAAGAAAAAATGAATAATTTAGAAATCTTTTGATCTGTAACCCTTCGCTGCCTTCGGAACAAAGAGTTGAATTAGGCAAGAGGAGGGGGGAGGTCGGGGGAGGGGAGGAGGGGGAGGAGGGGGAAAGGGGCAGGGGAGCAGGAAAGGTAGAGGAGGAGGAAGAGGAGGGAAAGGAGGGAATGTATGGAGAGGAGGGAGAGGAGGGAAGGCAGGGGGAGGGGGGTGGAGGAGGAGCTGACAGGGGTAGGAGCAAGGAAGGTGAGGGCCAGACAGAGTGAGGACTTGGCAGGGGTTAAGACTTGGCAGGGGCTGAGGGATCATAGGTGACGTCAGAGAAGTAAACACGGCTTCTTGAAACATTAAGCCGTAAACAAACTGTTCTCTCATTCCTCTTCCTCCTTTCTCCTCTCTCACAGTCTCTCACCTTATACTCCTCTCGCTCCTCACCTTACACCTCTCCTCTCTCACAGTCTCTCACCTTATACTCCTCTCGCTCCTCACCTTACACCTCTCCTCTCTCACAGTCTCTCCTCCATTTACGTTATATATGAAAGAGAGAGAGAGAGAGAGAGAGAGAGAGAGAGAGAGAGAGAGAGAAGGAGAGAGAGAGAGAGAGATAAACTTAATTACGCTCGCTTTAAAAGTCAACAAATACCAGCATCCGTAAGTGAACCGAACGAACGGACAGACGGACAGACAAACAGACGGACGGACACACGGACAGACGGGTACAAGTCAATATCCATTCCACTTACGCAGTCGGAAACATAAAAAAATATTCATATCACTAAATAAAAAGAGAGAGAGTCGGCAGTCGTCAACATGTAATACAAAAAACTATTATGTCAACAAGTGGCTCAGAAAATATGGCAGAGTTAACGTGGACGGGGAGAGAGAGAGAGAGAGAGAGAGAGAGAGAATGTTTTCACCCATGGTTCGAAAACGTCATTCAGGTAATGGTAAACAATTAGTGGCACCAGTGATGATGGATAGCACTGGCACCATATGGTCTCTGCTCAAATACCATTGTTAGGTTAGGTTAGGTTAGGTTAGGGAGCTGAAGGCACCTTCTGTCACTTATACACTTGAATCATTAAGCACAATACACTCTACCACTTCCAAAACAATAGCACAGGTAATAGTGTTTCCTACAGGTAAAAACATCAATACCTGTTTCGTATTATATATAGCAAATTTAACAAAGGCGTATAAAGACGATGAAACATACGATAAAGAACAATATATAATAAATACCAATAAATAATAAAAAACAATAAATATCCATTAATATTATCCCTCTTTTCTATAAATAAATAATAAAACAGAGCAAACATCTAAATTTTATCACTTTTTTTCCATTACGTTTTTATCTCAACATCAAAGGAAATATTTTTGTTTTCCATTTGCTTTTTCATTCCTCACAAGAGTTCTCAGTGAGGTATTACACGAATTGGTCATCAGCTCAATAGATTCCATTGCTTGAAGAACAAAATGTATTAGTTCAAAATGTTCTTCACGGGATACACAGACCACTACACTCACCTGAAGAACAAGATCCACGTGTCTAAAATGTTCTTCAAGGATATAATGTTCACTATACTCACCAGAATAACAAAATGTATTAGTTCAAAATGTTCTTCAAGGAAAAGATGTTCACCATACTCATTTAAAGAACAAAAATCCACGTTCAAAATGGTTTTCTTTGAGACATTTAAATACCCCCCCCCCGAAAAAAATTCAACCCTCAAGATAATTAAGACATAAAAAAATTCATCCCAGGTAGGCAGCCGTCACGCCTCCAGTCCCCTCTTTGATGTAATGTCTAGGTCTATATTTTTCTATTTCTTCCATAAGACTTTTAAGTAACTCTCTAACTCGGGCTCATGAGACGTTAACCCGAGTCATCTTAAAAAGTTCCATGACATCTGATGGTCAATTTACTTCTCGTTTCAGAGTCTTAGAAGAAATAAACTTCCCTCTCAAGTTATTTCTGTTTCCCTCTCAGTTTCCCTCTCAATTTCCCTCCCAGTTTCCCTTTTAACCTTCAATTTCCCTCTCAGTTTCCCCCTCAACCCTCAATATCCCTCTCAACCACCATACTTACTATCCTCAACGCTGCCCCTAGCCTCATACTATCCTCAACACTATCCTCGCCTCATACTATCCTCGCCTCATACTATCCTCGCCTCATACTATCCTCATACTATCCTCGCCTAAGCTACATATCTATTTAAGACACCAACTTGCATGACTTCACTTTCCAATATCTGCTTCACAAACGATGGTGCCAAAGGGTTGATACTATCGAGGTGTATTGAACTTGACACACCTGTTGAGAATGTCCCTCCTCCCCTTCTGCACCTACTCCACAGTCGCCAGAAAATAGATCTACCTCTACCTTAGATACAATAGAACAGTCTATCATGGAATAGAATCATTAAAATATAAAAATTCGGAGATAAATATGAAATTGACAGATTGGGAGTTAAGCTAGCAGGATATAGTGACAGTATAAAGGGGGTTCACCATAGAATAATCTCACTATACACTATAACCCCGACGAGTAAGACACCAGCACCAACCTACCTACTCGTAGCTCCATCACCCACGGTAATTTTCCCCGTCCAGAGCGTCCCTCCTACAGCGCCACCTTCACCCTACCATACCGTGGCATTAAGGACGAGTTCCCCCGCCACACAGAGGGTAGAGTACACTGGGGGATGGACGCACCTTCCTCGGTATATGCAAACAAGGCGGTGGTGTTGCTAGCTCTTTCCTGCCTAGATTATCAGACGGCGTCAAATTGGTTTGTTTTGGGGGGTGGGTGTGGGGGTAAGGTGTGGAGGGGGGTGTGTGGGGGTGGGGGTGTGTGGGGTGGTGTGGGGTAAGGGTATGTGTGTGAGGAGGTCGCTATAAAGCTGTATACTGGCAAGATAATCCCGTGTTATACCGTGTTTGTAGCGCCTCGTGTTGGTGTGTGTTGGTGTATTGCTGTGATTTTCCCCGACTGTTATGGTGGTGTAGTGATGGTGTTGTGGTGGTGATAGTGATGTAGTGGTGTTGTGGTGGTGATAGTAATGTAGTGGTGTTGTGATGGTGTTGTGGTGGTGATAGTGATGTAGTGGTGTTGTGATGGTGTTGTTGCGGTGGTAGTGTTGTGATGTTGTGGTGGTAGTGGTGTTGTTAAAGTGTTGTGGTGCAGTAAAGTGGCGGTGATAATATTGTGGCACAGGTGGTAGTGGGGATGATGACGGCGCAATAAAGTGGCGCTGACGTTGTGTTGGTGTTATATGTGTTAAAAATATGTGTTATGTTGATGTAGTGTTACGCGTTGTCTGTGTAGTACTGTGGCCAGGTTGGTGTGTGTGTGTGTGTGTGTGTGTGTGTGTGTGTGTGTGTGTGTTCGCCTACATATCTACAAGTTTATCTATTTTGCATCGCCTGCAGTGAAAATTTGGAGAAAAAAACCCAGCGCCTCATATTAATATTTATACATGTATGCCGTGGAGGGAGGCCCCGCAATGCATAAAATTAAACTTTATTTTTATTTACCTTCTTTTTTTCATGTTTTTATATAGCTGAAGTTTAATGTAGTTATGTTTATCAATGAGTAGACAGGTGATGAAGCCAAAGGTGTGAATACTTACAGTCAAGGTAATGATAAATGGAAGACATACCTGGTGTGTGTGTGTGTGTGTGTGTGTGTGTGGGTGTGTGTGTGTGTGTGTTTTATCAATATTGCCCTTGATGTTATTAGAGACAAAACTAATGAAATTAAAACTACATTATTTGCATTTTGTTAATTGAATCATACCATAAAATATTTTTTTTTTCTACATGTGAATTAAACTCTTGCCGATTTATTATTAAAAGCAAAAATGTCCTAAATTCTCTTGTTTTTATATAGCCATGTAAGATTACTTTTTCACACACACACACACACACACACACACACACACACACACCACGTAGTGAATGAGTTGCTACAGCATCATGTGAAGTTCCGTATAACACCATCTGTGAGGGAATTACCACACCACGTGATGCCCCTCATAACACCATCTGTGAGGGAGTTACTACGCCATGTAATGCCCCTCATAACACCATCTGTGAGGGAATTACCACACCACGTGATGCCCCTCATAACACCATCTGTGAGGGAGTTACTACACTACGTGTCTGCTGTTCAACACCTCAGCTCACATGATCTACGTGCGTAAATATTAATCTGTATGTTCACTGTATGTTCCTTCACCTTTCTCTAATGAAGGCTTTTGTTAAACCATCAATGTATGTAATAAGTCATTTATGTCCAATGTATATTTTCAGTCTTCGGGCTGCAGAACTTTTTCAATAAACCGTGTATTATTATTATTATTATTATTATTATTATTATTATTATTATTATTATTATTATTATTATTACACACACACACACACACGCCATGTCCCAGCATCACACATAAGCTTCCGCCTCTCTTACATATTCAAATAAGCCATGATGAACTGTGAGGGCGGACCAGCCTTCGTCTCTGCATATATTTGGACCAAAGTCTTCTCCACACCCTAGGGTTACTCTTACCGATTATCCGCCTCTTCTTTTTCTTCTATTCTTATTTTTCCTCTGCTCTTTTTCTTCTGTTCTTTTTCTTCTGCTTTGCTTTTTCTTCTGTTCTTCTCCTAATCATCATGTTTTTTCTCATTCTCTTCCTCTTGTTGTTGTTTTTCTTGTTCTTTATCTTCACCTCTCCGTCTCTACACACCTCCACCTCCTCTTATGTGTGTCTCTGGGAATCTCTGATCACAGCCTGTGTTAATGAACTAATTTCAATCACACACACACACACACACACACACACACACACACACACAATGATTAAATTTGCATAGTCATTTATACGCAGTTATTGTATTTTCAAGTCAATTACGCATTTATTAGTTTAGTTTTTTTACTCACACACTCACTATTGCTTCGCACTCACACACGCATTCACCCACTTGAATTGAGTCACTGCTTAATGTTACTCACACACACACACACACACTTCACACATACTCTCTTTCTCACACACTTGCTACTCATAGACTCACTCCCCACCACACACATACTCTATCCTACAAGAACACACTCTTACCATAACACGACCATACATTCATACACCCACAGATATAAAAGTATACAATACTTATACAACTACACAACTATACAAACGACTAAACACACACACACACACACACACACACACACACACACACACACACACACACACACACACACACACTAACACACGCACTAATGCACGCACTTAAGCATTCACGCGATTTGGTGGTCACTAATGCTTGAGAGATTACCGAGAACCACAGTGAAGCACTATCTTGCCCCACACTAACACTCACCATGACACACCAGTTATGTGTGTGGTCTCTTATATTGAGAGGGTCCGGCGCCTGTCTCCCTCAAGTCTCTCTCTAACCCTTCCTTTATCTCTCTATCTCTAACTCCCTCTCTGTCTCTCTTCGTTTATCTCTCTCTCTCTCTCTCTCTCTCTCTCTCTCTCTCTCTCTCTCTCTCTCTCTTGTAAGAGCTCTGTACTCAACCATGTGTCCACTCAGCTCATAAATAAGACTTTAAGAATTATATGTATCTGCATTAATCTGAATATCTAAAGTGTGCGTTTGTCTTTATGATACACACACACACACACACACACACACACACACACACACACACACACACACACACTTTACGGGGTCAACAAAGACAGGGTCAAATTGAGGTAGTAAGTATGACGTAATGGAGCAGTTTAGTGAGTTGAGGTGATACAGAGTGTAGTGCCAGGCAGTTAGGCTGTGTGTTCATTGGTCATTTACCAAACCACCGATATGAAAGAGAATGGCACTGTGGCACTCCCTGGCACTCTCTATGACACGTTATGGCACTCCCTGGCGCGCTTTGGCACACTGGCACACTCTGGCACTCTCTATGGCACACTGGCACACTCTGGCACTCTCTATGGCACACTCTGGCACACTCTGGCACTCTCTATGGCACACTGGCACACTCTGGCACTCTCTATGGCACACTCTGGCACTCTATGGCTACTACAATGTCGTGAAAAGCTTTGTCGTCTTTAATGTGAGGTGAACTGCGTGATGGTGTTGGTTATGCATCAGCCATCAGCCATTACCTTCACACTGGACACGAATTTTTCTCTTGTGTCTAACTGTTGGAGGAACCATTAAATTTAATTTACGTTCACTCACATTAAGTCAATGTTAATTCTGCTCGTTTTTTCCTTTTGTTAATTACAGTCCAGAGTTCAGCACCAAGTCTACTGAAATATATAACCTAACCATAATCTTAACCTAATCTAAACTAACCTTAACCTAATCTAGCCCAACGTTAACCTAACCTAACCAGCAACTCGACGAGACAAAAAATAATAAAAGTCATTGTCAAATATCGATGACATAATGTCCTTAGAAAGCAATATTGGTTCATTACTCAGATCAACCAATCAGAGCACTTTAAACAATGACGTCATTATTTCACTCAACCAATCAGTGCTGTAAAAATGACGTCACGGACTGCTATGACGTATAACAAGGAAAGAACAGTGAAATATCGAACCCATGATAACGAACACCGCAACGAATGGATTTAGCGAACAACGATAATAACATCTACCCTTTTTTCAGGACATAATAAAATAATAAATAAAAGTAGTACAGGCAGTTCCTTCCTTCCTTCCTTCCTTCCTTCCTTCCTTCCCTCCTTCCTTCCTTCCCTCCTTCCTTCCTTCCATCCTTCCATCCTTCCTTCCCTCCTTCCTTCCTTCCTTCATTTCTTCCTTCAGTCCCTCTCTCACTGTCTCACAAACAACATCTGTCTTAACGTCTCTGTCACTGTCCGGTAACTTCTCGGTAAAAATGAATCTTTGTACATTTCCTTCCTCCTTCCCTCCTTCTTTCTTCTCTCCTTCCCTCCCTCTCTCCCTCCCCCCTTTCCTTCCTCCCTGTCTCCCTCTAACTGATAACTTTGCTTCAATTGTATTTTTAGTATTCAGTCCATCCTTTATCACAATTTCCTGTGTGTGTGTGTGTGTGTGTGTGTGTGTGTGTGTGTGTGTGTGTGTGTGTGTGTGTGTGTGTGTGTGTGTGTGTGTGTAAGTGAAAATGAAGAAAGCAACACAAAATCTCTCCAGGAAAAATAAGAACAACACTCCTCACCTTCCTACATTTCTCAGCTGGCTTCCCTGAGGACGCTGGGAGCTCGACGTAGGAAACCCAGACTTGTTGCTACTATTTATTGTCCAGATTGAATATACAGTACAGCAGTATATACACAACAGTATATATACACAATAGTATACACACATTTAAAGTTATTCCATCACTGTCGGATAAATATACAGTACATACACCTTCCCCAGTACCACATATATACACCCTGGCCTTTCATCTAGAGGTTAACCTGATGATAAAACATATTAAAAAGTATTTACTGTACGTGTAACTGACACCATGAGGTCTTTTGAAGCTCCACCGAGTTGGTTGCCAAATGGTTCAAAAACACCGAGGCTTCACGGGTCTCTGTTACCTCAGGCTTCACGGGTCTCTGTTACCTCAGGCTTCACGAGTCTCTGTTACCTCAGGCTTCACGGGTCTCTGTTACCTCAGGCTTCACGGGTCTCTGTTACCTCAGGCTTCACGGGTCTCTGTTACCTCAGGCTTCACGGGTCTCTGTTACCTCAGGCTTCACGGGTCTCTGTTACCTCAGGCTTCACGGGTCTCTATTACCTCAGCCTTCACGAGTCTCTTATCTCAGACTTCACGAGTCTCTTACCTCAGCCTTCACGAGTCTCTTATCTCAGCCTTCACGAGTCTCTTATCTCAGCCTTCACGAGTCTCTTATCTCAACCTTCACGAGTCTGTTACCTTAGGATTCACGAGTCTGTTACCTTAGGATTCACGAGTCTGTTACCTCAGCCTTCACGAGTCTGTTACCTTAGGATTCACGAGTCTGTTACCTCAGCCTTCACGAGTCTGTTACCCAAGGATTCACGAGTCTCTTATCTCAGCCTTCACGAGTCTCTTACCTCAGCCTTCACGAGTCTCTGCCCATAATGAGAAGAAACAACATCCATGGTTTAAGATCCACCTCTTGGGTCAGCTTAAAGAGTTGACCATACCAACTAACACTGACTATATACATACCAATATACATATACAGTATATACATAGCCAGTTTCCCTCCTACTGTCCCCACTTTTCTTCATAGTCAAAGTCATTTACAACTTTTACCGTCACCATTTAACATCACTACTGAGCTACGCATATCCTCCAAGTACGTGAAACTCTTCTTCAGGTTAATTACATTTCCTCTTACCGTTCTCGTCCCACCTTCCTCCTTCTCAGAATAATGAAGTAATTTACTCAATTTCCGTTTTTTTTTCCTGATAACATTAACCTAAAAGCAGCAGCATCGTTTACAACCTTCGTGGAAATGTGTGTGTGTGTGTGTGTGTGTGTGTGTGTGTGTGTGTGTGTGTGTGTGTGTGTGTGTGTGTGTGTGTGTGTGTCGCCTCCCGCACGAATGACATAAACCAAACCTTACCCAACCAATTCGTATCAATAACCGCGTATTTACATCTTCGCTACGATAATTATATACAAAAGAAAAACAAATAAAAAACATTAAATACAAAACATTACTTCTGTCAGATCTCACAACATCTAACATCATCCACATAAACATGCACATCCATTTTGTATATTTCATCAAGTTTTAGTCTGTTATAGTTATCCATAAACACAACACTATCCAGTTCTTACTTAAACTATCTTATCTTCTACAATATATTCCACTATATCATTATTATATAGCCAAGGTGAAGCTTAATCTATAATATATTCCACTATATCATTATTATATAGCCAAGGTGAAGCTTAATCTATAATATATTCCACTATATCATTATTATATAGCCAAGGTGAAGCTTAGTCTACAATATATTCCACTATATCATTATTATATAGCCAAGGTGAAGCTTAGTCTATAATATATCCCCAATAACGTTAGTAATTATATATCTTAATCTATGTATATTCTGATGTTACTACTATTAGTCTAGGGATCTGGCAGGTAAGAACTCATCCAGGTTGCCATGGTAACTCTCCGACCTCACCTGTCATAACTCACGGACTCTCTTTACCTTACCAATTACTGTTTATTCTCTGTCTCTCATCTTCCTCGTTTATTATGCTTTCCTCTTCCTATTTTCTACAAGGTGTATATAAGTTATTAGATGAGGGTTAGGTTAGGTTAGGGCAGGTTAGCCAATAAGACGCATTCACCTGAGTACTGCTCTACGGTAAGGTCGGACAGGTAGACGTAACATCCTAATTAATTACCTCTATATTCCTCCCAAACTATAGCTGTAATATTCAAGGTGTGAAGCTTAGGTTAGGCTACGTGAGGTCAGGTCAGGTCAGGTCAGGTGAGATTAGGTTAAGTTAGGTTAGGTTAAGTCAGGTTAGGTTAGGTTAGGTGTGAGGGGAGTGACGACCCCCCACCCACCCAAGGGAAGTCCCATTTCTCAGCCCAGACTGACATCTCGTGAGGAGTGTTAGGTTGGTGGAGTGGCTCCTCCTCCCGCTTCTTCTCGTCAGGTTTTGGTATATTTATTTAAATTCTCGCCCCTCGTCTCGGTGTGATCCAAGCGTCTGGCTGGGTTGGGTGGGTTGGTGGGTGGGTTGGTGGGTGGGTAGGTGAGCTGGGTGGGTGAGTGGGTCCCCTAAAACAAGGTCTTGAACTATCCATCATGTATGTTACTACGGTGTGTTAAAGAGCTTATTTCTTACTGTCATCCATCACGTTCTCTCTCTCTCTCTCTCTCTCTCTCTCTCTCTTGCGGTGCGACAAAAACCTTCTTTCCTCACTTCACCATTCTAAACACACACACACACACACACACACACACCAACAACAACATTTACAAAAACACAATGGCTTCAAAAAATTAAACACTGTCAGTTACGATATATACTAATAAATAAATAACAGTGCAATTATTACATGAATTATGTAACGCTACAGTAATTGTTTATTAATACATAAAAAATAACATTTGTATATTATTAACTGCTCCTGTGATATTTTATGTGCCATAATAAACTCTACTTTACTCTGATCTATTACTGTGCTCTGCTGTGCTCTACTCTACTCTACTCTACTCTACTCTGCGCTACTCTGCTCTGCTCCACTCTATAACTCTTTCATATTTGCTAATCTCAGTATTCAAGGATTCGTGTTAATATTTGTTTACGAGACAAAAATCCTCACGTATAAAAGGAAATAATATGGAGGAGTGAAGGAGGTGGAAGGAGGTGGAGTGTGGAGGAGTGTGGAAGGAGGTGGAGTGAAGGAGGTGGAGTGTGGGAAGTGAAGTGTGGAGGAGTGAAAGAGGTGGAGTGAAGGAAATGGAGTGGAGGAAGAAGATGAACTTGTAAACACGTTGGTGCCATCACTGGATCCCAGGACACAGGAAAATACCCAGAAACATTAACTAACCTGATGACGGGATGATGTAGGTTATCACACACACACGCACACAATATATGCTCCTGTTACCTTCAGTGGACAGGACAGGAGATGCACCACGCCTCCCCACCCCCCCCCCATACACCTACACACGCACCTGAGGGCAGAAAGACAAGCACACAGTTAGTAAACCTCACCTGTGGAAAAAATCTACATGATAGGTTTTATGTTATATTTAAATACATCCAAATTGACAATAATTTCAGGTATTTGATAACTTGAATTAGATATAATCTGAATATAATAAATGCATATATACATATAAATACCTATATATGTTTAGATTTATAAATACTACTCTATGTTTTCGTAAATATATATTATCACGTGTGTAAATATTATATAATAAGCTATATAATTTTTTTTATTAAATTATATCACATTATTATCAACACAAACTTATCAAAGAATGATTTAAATTTCATACATTTCCCATAAACTTGTAATAAATTTCAAAGTGTTTTACAGTAAACTTTATATCGAAAAACAGTTCACTAATAAACTTACGACACATAATGAAAACATTCCAAGTTACCAAAGAAAATATTAGGAGGAAACTCACGCCGGCGAAAATATTGGTTGTAACACTGAAGGATTTTAACTCAGTGTTGTGTCGTGTTGCGTTTTCTTGTGTTGTGTTGTGTTGTGTTGTAAAATTGGCACGTGTGTGTATTGAATGTCACTGAATACTTCTTGTTTTTTAAGGGAGAGATTATCTTTTTCTTTCTCTCCCTTTTAACTCTATCTCTCTCTTTCACTCCTCTTTTCTTTTTTTCTTCCTTGTTTTATCTATTTCTGTCTCCCCCTCTCTTTTATATCTTCTCTCCCTCTTTTTGTCTCTCTCTTACTTCTCCCTCTCTCTTTCTGTCGTTATCTCTCTCTACCTTCTCTCTTTTTCTGTTCAGTTTCTCACTTTTTATCTTTTTCTTCCTTCCTCTCTCTCTCTCTCTCTCTCTCGTTCCATCCTCTTGTCAACTGTCTCTTTAAATGAAATTTCCCCAAGTCTGGACCTCGAGTCTAAAGGTTTATACGTCAATTACAGTGTGTTTACCCAACAACCACACACACACACACACACACACACACACACACACACACATGTAAATACACCATCTCCTCTCCTACCAAACCAAAGAAAACATTCAATATCAAATTTAATAAAATTTAAAATATAAATTATACATTACCAATTATTGTATTTATTTTTGTTTTGTTTTCGTGTATTTTTTTGTGAATTTTGGATTTAAAAGACGAGAAATTTATTTTGGAATTTTTGTGCTAGAGATGAGTTGGAGTTTCTGAATTCTCTCACCTCCTTCCATTCTGATCTTCTTCCCATGCCTTCTCTTTTCCCTATCCTCCTCCTCCCTATCCTCCTATTCCTCCTCCCCCTTCTCCTCCTACTCCTCTTCTCCCTCCTCCTCCTCTTTCCCGCCACCGCTCACAGAGTTCCCTGCCCTGGTCGAGGTGAAATTGTTTCCCCGACGTTCAGATGCGTGGGTCGGTTGTCTCCCGGGATCACAGTTTTGTCCGAGGTCCACAAAACTTCTCTCCTATCTGGATTACGTAAATAGGTTTGTTGCCTCCGTCGAGTTTAATGTTCGCTGAGCACCATCTTTCAGCAGCACTTAAGGTTAATTTGGTACTGTTGCGGATAGCCGTTGTTGATATAGATGTTAAATTCCGTTTTACGAATAACCAACGTTGATGTTAAGTTCTGTTTTACCAATGTGTGTGGCTGGGGTAGGTACTTATGGTACTCACATGTGATAAATTAGAGATTAATTTGCCTAAACCTTTCAGAATGTCATTAGTAAACTGTAAGAGTGTTTGTGCTGTTACGAGTTGGGGATTTAGAATATAGTTATACGTCTACCCAGATCCCAACAGGTAACAACAAAAAAAAACAAAGACAATCGGACTAAAAAAAGGGTAGACAAAGGATGCGAGTTTTCGTTGTATATAATAAAGTACCATAAATTCCTTAACAAAATATTCAGCTTATAAACTACCCTTAACCAAACTTAACCTAAACACGAACAGTATATACATAGTAATAAAACATAGAACAATAGTGAAGCAATGTGGAGGGGGGAGAGGCAATACAAGATTACAAATACTTAAGTGAGGAGCTGAGATGGCTGACGGGCAAGGCTGAGTATGGTAGAAGACGGTAAATAGTCACTGTGCCGTAGGTTTCCAGGATAGGTGATCCTGTGGTCGCTTCCCAGAGTGAAGTGTGTTCTCCTCGAATTGGAGCTGACAAAGTAGACTGAGGCGGAAGTGACGCAACAACCAGGATATGGAGAAGGGAAACCCGGGAGTGGTAACTAAGACGAGCCATACTCGTGTTTCGTCCCTAGATGGCGTTGCTCGTGGTGCTGGGTAGGTAGATGAAGACAATCGGTGGAGGGGTTCGTAACAGTGCATATTAACTCACCAGTCAGCTCATACGACGTAAAAGGCAGTCATTTTCAAACTCTGAATCACTTAGGCAAAGCTCGAGGCCACTTTGTTTATATAGAAGAGTGTTCTTATTAATGCAGGTGTTCTCCCGCGCACGCACACACATGTAATGTAGCCTAATCTAACTTAATTCTAACCTAACTTAAACTAATCAAATGCTAACCATATTTAATCTGACCTCACCTAACCTAACCTAACCTAACCTAACCTACCCCCCCCCCCCCCAGGTGACGTTGGAGTGGTTAATCTTAAGGTCAATTAATCTGGGGGTGATTTTTTCAGGTAATCCAGGTGCTATATCACATCACAAGAGGATTAATGAAGGATTAATAAAAACGAAAAGTGGATTATGTTGACTCTAAGCTGTAAAAACCTTAATCGTCTTCAGGAGAATTGTAGTAATAGTTGTAAGTCTTTAATCTTCAAATAAAACAAATACACATACAGACACTTACACATGCTAATACACAAACACACACATACACGTACACAAATACAACACACTTATATATACACCCACATATAATACTCACAGATAAAACACACACACACACACACACACTCACACACACACACAGATGTATATATGTGTGTGTACATGAATCAAATAAGCTTGTAATATACACACAAAATCACCCGAAACCTATTAGTGAGTGACACCAACAATATATATTTTCCCACTACACTTTATAGCCAGATTAAACTTAAAACTTAAACCAGTAAACCGAGGCTTATATCAGGACTATGCCGATATTCTAAACTAGTGTGTCCTTCCTTCCTAACCTAACCTAACCTAACTTAACCAAACTTAACCTAACCAAAGATTAAACCGCGATTTAAAAGTTATATTAAACCCAGCTTAAAACGGCGATTTACAAAATAAAAAAAAATTAAGATAAAAACCCGATTTAAAACTGATTAAACCCACCTTAAATTGCTATTAAAACCATAAATAAAAAAAAAATCGATTTAAGTTCGGTTATTTAACTTTACACTTAAACCATAACTATAAGTCAAACCAGTTTTAAAGCTCAGGTGGTGAAAAGAGAATTACAACCTTGGGCCTCAAGTGGCAGCAAAGACTTATGACTTACCTAATCTGTCACTTTTCTTTATCTAATCTATAAGCCATTACCCCCTTGTGTTCAGTGTCGCCTCTGAGCTGAACAAAGTCGTCTGTCGTTAGCTTAATAATATATTACAAATGGCGTCCCGTAGTGAAGATGTTGGTAAGAATAGTTGTGTTATTGTGATTTAAATCCGTGTTAAGTAAAATCTAATCTAATCTAATCTAACCTTATTGAACCTAATATAATATAATGTAATCTAACCTAACCCACAGTCCTAAAATAATAATAATAATAATAATAATAATAATAATAATAATAATAATAATAATAATAATAATAATAATAATAATAATACCCTTAACAACATTCAATAGTGACAAAAAGTAATTAAAACTAAACCAAACATAACAAAATAAAAGCCAGGCGTAAGAACTAAACCAAACAACCACACAACCAAAAACAATTTGACTAAAGTGGTTAAACTAAATGTTCACTATAAACTAAGAGAGAATTTAAGGTGAAGACTGAGAGATAATATGGAGGGCGACGGCTGGTGATGGCCTCTCCACTAATGTTACCCCGGCAGCCTCTCAAGTAACGCAGGGCTACCAACCACATGCGGGGCTACCAACCACACGCAAGGCTACCAACCACACGCAGGGTTACCAACCACACACAGGGCTGCCAACCACACGCAGGGTTACCAACCACACGCAGGGCTACCAACCACACGCAGGGCTACCAACCACATGCGGGGCTACCAACCACACGCAGGGCTACCAACCACACGCAGGGCTACCAACCACATGCAGGGCTGCCAACCACACGCAGGGTTACCAACCACATGCAGGGCTGCCAACCACATGCAGGGCTACCAACCACACGCAGGACTACCAACCACACGCAGGGCTACCAACCATACATAGGACTACCATGCACACGCAGGGCTACCAACCACATGCAGGGCTGCCAACCACACGCAGGGCTACCAACCACATGCAGGGCTGCCAACCACACACAGGGCTACCAACCACACGCAGGGCTGCCAACCATATATAGGACTACCAACCACACGCAGGGCTACCAATACAGGGCTACCAACCATACCTAGGACAACCAATGCAGGGATACCATCTACACGTAAGGCTACCAAACAGCACAGGGCTACCAACCAATGCAGGGCTACCAACCACACCGAGGACAACTAACACAGGGCTACCAACCACACACGAGGAGGACGCCCATTCATTAAATATTACGACTCCGGCAATGACCAAGAATTTACTTAAATTTGTGAGTTTCCTCCTCCACCTGTGTGTGTGTGTTTTCTTCTTCAGCTGCGAGAATTGGCAGTTTGCAACTTGTCACATTCAAATTTGCTCTCTCTCTCTCTCTCTCTCTCTCTCTCTCTCTCTCTCTCTCTCTCTCTCTCTCTCTTTTATTCACACCAGCATTACGGTTATGACAACATTACTCTGCCTGAATTATTCCTCACATGTACAACTACAGGCACGCACACACACACACACACACACACACACACACACACACACACACTTGATAAAGAAAAAAGAATATAAATTAAATAAATAAATAAATAAATAAAATGAAAGTAAAATTGAAACGAAAAATAGTTGAAGATAAGCCTAGGTGGTTGATGACGTCACACGAGGAAAGTTGAAGATGTCATATGTCTCTCTTCTTAATAATTAATAATTTTTCATAACATTACGTTCAAATCGGTAAAGATAATCATATGAACGAACTAAAATCATGGAAAATAATTTAATATTAATATATCAGAGTAGTAATTCATTAATATATCATAGCGCATAAATTAAATATAAATAGACCTCTGGCAACCACATTATGGAGGTCATTGTCAAACCGGAGGCCGTGAGTTTCAGCTACTGTTCAGCTGTATAATAATAAAGCTTAATTCTTATTTAAATTTGTACCATGGATAAAAAAAATAGCTGTAGTACAAGTATAATTTGGCTTGTTAGTTCACTGCTGCAAATGTATACAGCCTCGTTCAACATTCAATTGCCTATTGTTATTGTTCCCTCTTCCGCTGGTGACGTCACGCCTAATGCCCAGTTGAGGGAATCTTTTTTCGGGTACTTTTTTGTTGAACAGTATTTGACGCTGAAATTATTCTGCAAAAACAAACTTTTTTTTCAGAGTTTATCCACTTTTGGGTAAAACTCCATAATAACAATGAAAAAAAGTTTATCTGGAGTGGAAGTGTGTGTGTGTGGGGGGGGGGGGGTCACATATACAGAAATATACAAATATAAAGCGCACACACACACACACACACACACACACACACACAAAACACGACGGAAAATCTGCATAGTCATGTTTTTGAAAGAGTCTCTCACTGTAGTCACAACGGCATATTTCCCATTAATTTAAGGTCCATCCATCTCTGTAGCGCCCAGACTGGTGGTGGTAATGGTGGTGGTAATGGTGGTAGGGGTGCTAGTGAGAGCTCAGGACACACACACACACACACACACACACACACACACACACACGGTCGCCCTGCCTAAGTTGGTAGCTACATATGACCACTGTTACAATCCGCCTCAGTCAGCATATTAATGTATATATATCCTAAATCCAATTAGCACAAGTCAGATTAATTAGCCTTAGCTTGAATATTCCATAGGGGGTGAGGGGGAGTGAGGGAGGTAAGGGTGAGGGGGTAGGAGGAAGGGGTGAGGGGGGTAGAGGTGAGGGGGTAGGAGGAAGGGGTAAGGGGGGTAGAGGTGAGGGGGTAGAGGTGTGGTGAGGGAGATAGGGGGTGAGGGACGTAGGAGGAAGGGGTGAGGGGGTAGGAGGAAGGGGTGAGGGGGGGGTAGAGGTGAGGGGGTAGAGGTGTGGTGAGGGAGATAGGGGGTGAGGGACGTAGGAGGAAGGGGTGAGGGGGTAGGAGGAAGGGGTGAGGGGGGTAGAGGTGACGGGGTAGAGGTGTGGTGAGGGAAATAGGGGGTGAGGGACGTAGGAGGTGAAGAGGGACCAATCCTAACCTCTCTATCCTCATTTCAGATCAATTTCCTCCTCCAAATTAGTACAGGTAACCGAACCATACCTGTCCTAAGTCGAGATCACGTCTGGGGACACACTGGCTCCAGAGGGGAATAATTCGCTTCATTTACTTACACAGGTAGACAAATCGATGGGGGCCATTTATACCCAGGTAGTAGTAGCAATTAGCGACGACTTTCAACCCGAGTGTGAAGCTTCAAGTGGCAGGTGTATTTAAAGTGACTCGAGGTTTAAGTGGTGTTTCCTCTACACACTCCTCTTAGGTTAATTGATACTCAAGGTGAGGTATTCAGGTAGTTACCCAAAGCTCTTCACTCACTCACACGATCACTAAATTAAAAGTAAATCTCTATAAGTGTTACAGACATTCACTCATATCCAAGCTGGTTCCTCCGTCACTCTCATTCTTTGACGGTCGAGCTGAGTGTTAGTACTCTACCAGAAACTCACACTGTCACTCACAACTCACTATATTCGACAGGGCCCTCACACAGTCACTCACAACTCACTATATTCGACAGGGCCCTCACACAGTCACTCACAACTCACTATATTCGACAGGGTCCTCACACAGTCACTCACAACTCACTATATTCGACAGGGACCTCACACACTCACTCACAACTCACTATATTCGACAGGGACCTCACACACTCACTCACAACTCACTATATTCGACAGGGACCTCACACAGTCACTCACAACTCACTATATTCGACAGGGCCCTCACACAGTCACTCACAACTCACTATATTCGACAGGGCCCTCACACAGTCACTCACAACTCACTATATTCGACAGGGTCCTCACACACTCACTCACAACTCACTATATTCGACAGGGACCTCACACAGTCACTCACAACTCACTATATTCGACAGGGACCTCACACAGTCACTCACAACTCACTATATTCGGCAGGGCCCTCACACAGTCACTCAACTCATTAACATTCTACGAGAAACAAACACAGGGACCCCCCTCCCCGCCCCCCAGCTAACTATTATTCAACAGGACCCTCACAATACCCCTCCCTCCACCCCCCTTCCTCCGCACCCCCCCAGCCCTCCTCACAGCTACATAAGGCGACTCGTGTCTCTTTCATAGCTTAGTAAAGTCCTATGAATACTAATAAAGCATATATAGCGTCCAGTATATTTGGCAGCTTGTGTGGGGCAGCTGAGAGAGGCGTTTATGTCGGTCTTAATTGGTGGAGGTAGCGTGTAGGGCCGAGTTTCTCTGGCTCTGTTACCAGTATGAACACTATTCATCACTACAGTCTATGTGTAACTGGAGCCTGGACGTACACACACACACAGGTACATAAATACACACAGATATATTATAGACAAACCTACATACACAGACCTCCACACACACACACACACACACACACACACACACACACACACACACACACACACACACACACACACACACACACACTACACTCATCATTTCTGTATAAAACCAAGACCCAACACCAGTTTCTATCACTTATCCACGAATTTCACTTTAAATCGTCAATGATAAAACTCGTCACAACACCAGAATGAACACAATTTTCCATCATATATCGAAGGAAATTCTCTCTATATCGTCCAGCTGCTGCCTTTCCGTGTAAATGATGGAGGCACAGTTGAAGGCCTAGTATATATTGCAACATATTCTCTTAGATACAGCAATGAATTGTTTACTTTGGCTCGAAGTGGGAGGGGGTGAGAAGGATGGGAGGGAGGGGAGGGGGTGGGAGGGAGGGGAGGGGGTGAAGTGGTGATGGAGGGGGGTGGTGGGAGGGGGTGAGAGGAGGTGAGGGGGAGGGGAGAATGGTAGGTTGAGAGCTGTATCTGATCCTGTGTTACAATGAACTATTTTTGGCTCTCTCTCTCTCTCTCTCTCTCTCTCTCTCTCTCTCTCTCTCTCTCTCTCTCTCCTTTCTTTATCGAGTGTTTTCTGTTTCTTATATTACATAGAACAACACTAGCATGGTGAGTGAGTGTGTGTGTGTGTGTGTGTGTGTGTGTGTGTGTGTGTGTGTGTGTGTGTGTGTGTGTGTGTGTGTGTGTGTGTGTGTTTACTGATGAAGATTTTGATCACTTTTACTGGCACAAAAAGCGATACCGTCACACTGTCAATGGTTAAGGCGCTGACTGACAGACAGACAGAGTCAATCAGACATAGATAGATAGATAGATAGATAGATAGATAGATAGATAGATAGATAGATATATACAGTACACCTAACATCGCAACAAATTCAACACTCGCTTTTTTTACCACTCAATAATCTACAACTCTGTCAATATCTGTTTCATCGTGGCCAAATCACACACCACGATAGGTATTCCAGGTAAGGTGTTCAGGTATTCCAGGTAAGGTGTTCAGGTATTCCAGGTAAACAGGTAAGATGTTCAGGTGTTCCAGGTAAGATGTTCAGGTATTCCAGGTAAGGTGTTCAGGTATTCCAGGTAAACAGGTAAGGTGTTCAGGTATTCCAGGTAAGGTGTTCAGGTATTCCAGGTAAGGTGTTCAGGTATTCCAGGTGTTCAGAGTAAATTCTTATTAGAGGGATCAGGTGTTGGCGTTGACCTTCCATCCAAGGCTTAAAACTTTTCTCAAGTCCTGCCGAATAAAGATCTCTTCAGGTCTTTTAACGATAAGGCTTTGGAGATCCTTCGGCTTAAAGTATTTGATATACTTAAGGTTAAGTATTTGAGATCCAAAAGTATTTGGTATCCTTCAGGTTAAAGTATTTGAGATTCTAAAGTATTTGGTATCCTTCAGGTTAAAGTATTTGAGAACATTGAGGTAAAAGTATATGAGATCCTTTCAACAGTATAGGACCTGCAGCTTAGACACTATATCCTTCAGCTTAAACACTATATCCTTCAGCTTTCAACAGAGCAGGACCTTCAGCTTAAACACTATATCCTTCAGCTTAAACACGATATCATTTAGCTTTCAACAGAGCAGGACCTTCAGCTTAAACACTATATCCTTCAGCTTAAACACTATATCCTTCAGCTTAAACACTATATCCTTCAGCTTAAGCACTACAGATCCTTCGGCTTTAATATTTGAGATATTTTATAGGATAGCTCTTGAAGGATTTCAGTTTAAAGGATATTAAGTCCTTGAGGATCGAAGCAATTGCAGGTCAAATTATTGGCTCCCTCACCCATCCACCCCGAGAGAGAGAGAGAGAGAGAGAGACTCAAATGTGTGTAAGAATGTGTGTTGAGTTAAAGAGAGTTCCAACGACTTTAGTAATGGTTAAAGTGAGGCACAATGAGACGGTAGTTGGAAGGACTAAATTGGTGTTCTTTGTTAGTGATGAGCTGAACTAAACCATACCTTCCAAGAGTGATGGAAGGTATGAGGTTTTGAGAGCACCTGCGTAATTGGCGATGAAATAACGGTAGAGCCAATATACTGGAGAAACTGAGATAGAAACGCAATACGCACAAGAACAGTAGTGAGCAATTTAGAAGCTGAGGCAAATGTAAAAATGGTGCGCTAGAGTGGAGTAGTGGCCAACTGATGGACTTAGGCGGATGCGAGATTGGAGGAAAAGAATGGAAAAAAAAAATTAGTGACGCATTCCTTTAATACCGGGTTAGGATGCTGTCTCAGGCCGTAAGCCATTCCCACCTCGAGGGAGACAAGTTAAGAAGAGGATTTGGGTGGGAGTTAAATTCGACTTTAGTAAAATTAAAAGGAAAAATAAGCTACCGAAAAAACAAAAAAAACAAATGACTGTCTCAATATCAAGTTACCTATATATTGATTAAGGTGAGGATAGAGTTATAAGAATTCTTGATATGTTTCAATGTAAGAATATAACCAGGTTTTAATTAGTCTTCCCAGGATGAACTTATTTACCATTTATAGGGAATAAGAGTAAATATTTCTCAGGTAGACAAGTATTTTATTAATATTATTGATGATTAATATATTTAATTAATTTTAGTCTCTCTTCATCTCTCTCTGATGTGGTACTCCTTCTCTTCATTTCTCCTTGTCTCCTGCAGGCTTTTCCTCAGTCTCTCTCCCTCTCTGCTTTTCTCTTTCTTTCTCTCTCTCTGGCAGCTTTGTATTATTCTTATCCTTTCCATCTCTCTCTCTAACACTAGTAAATTAAAACCTTCTGTCTGTCTGTCTCTTCCCTCCCGTCTCTCTCCACGCCAGCATCCCAGGAGCATCAGCGCCCAACTCAAACACTTGTAGTATTTGCTACTCTCCCTCTCTCTCTCTCTTCCTGGCAGCGAGTGTGTGCTTTATGATGCTCCAGTCCTCTCAACCTCCTCACATGGAGAGAGAGAGAGAGAGAGAGAGAGAGAGAGAGAGAGAGAGAGAGAGAGATAACATGACTACAATATCCCTTTATCTCGCACATAAGGAAGTGAAGAAGCTCTCACTAATATCTCCAAAAACAAATATCTCTTTGGAGACTTGAGACGGAGATCCTGTTTAATCTCTCTAATCTCCCGTCTCTCTCGGAGGTCAACTGAGGCCTCTCTCACTGTATCTCTGTCTCTAACTTGGAGGTAAATGAAGCCTTTGTTTATAACCACCTCTCACTGTCTCTCTCACTGTATCTCTGTCTCTCACTTGGAGGTAAATGAAGCCAATGCTTACATCCATCTCTCACTGTTATACTATCTCACTTGGAGGTAAACTTCCATCATCTCCTCTTCTCCTCTTCTCCTCTTCCTCTTCCTCCTCCTCCTTCCATCTCCAGCCTTCGTGAACCAACAGACAGTCAGAACAAGCAGAGAGTCGTGTTTCAAGACAAGCAGATGAGCCTCCCCACCATCACCTCCTCCTCCTCCTCTTCCTCTTCCCTGCTCCTCTTCTTCTCTTCCTTCTCCTCTTCCATCCTCCTAGATCACGAGAGAGGGGCAGACGAAGCTGTGGGTTGTGTTTCAGGACAGCTTGATGATTGTGTCAGCTTGAATCTATAGTGACAACTATAGTGCTGGTGGACCCTGGCTGAGACACTACCAGCTGAAACCATCTGAGACACTTGGGTATCGAGTCTCTCTCTCTCTCTCTCTCTCTCTCTCTCTCTCTCTCTCTCTCTCTCTCTCTCATTCACTATTTTACTGTTTTTAACTTCTGTTTGTTTCTTTTATTGCCTGTTTCTCTTCCTGATTTTCTTTTCTTATCTCTTCGTTGTGTTTTTGTTGCTCACTCGTTATCTTTATATATTTCTCTCTCTTCTTTCTTTATTTCCCTTTCACCCCCCCCCCTTGCTCTATCTACCTCGACCTTTATTTCTCCCTCTTTACTGTGACAACTCTGGTCGTCTTGGCCTCACTGAGACTCAGCAGCTGTGGCTAATTGGGACAAGATACTGAGTCCGTCTCTATCTGTCTCGTTGTGTTCTCTCTCTCTCTCTCTCTCTCTCTCTCTCTCTCTCTCTCTCTCGTCTTCCCCGCGAATTAGTAAAAGAAGCGACAAAGGATTAGGTTACAACACTAGTTTTCTTACATTCTCTCCCCTTCTCTTTTTCTCTCTCCTCCTTCTTCCTCCCCCCCCCCTCTCTCCCCTCCGTTCTCCACTCCCCCCTCCCTCCCCCCCTTCTCTTCTTCCCCTTCCAAAACAGGTAGAGACAGTGACAGAGGGGCAAGTTACCAAGACTGTCAGGAACTTCGTCTTGAATCCCCTTGACGTCTGTGCAAATACTGTGGGACCCTGACCAACACCCTCCACCAGTAAGATCTGACCCCCAACTGATCTCAACCCACACGTCTTGCCTCCCTCTCTCTCTCCTTCACCTCTCTCTCTTCGTAACGTCCCTCTTTCTTTCACCTCCCTCTCTCCTTCATCTCCGTCTGTCCGTAACGTCCCTCTCTCCTTCACCCCCACTCTCCTTTACCTTCCACTCTCCTTCACCCCCACTCTCCTTCACCTCCCTCTCTCCTTCACCCCCTCTCTCCCACACCTCCCTCTCCTTCACCCCCTCTCTCCTTCACCCCCCTCTCTCCTTCACCCCCCCTCTCCTTCACCCCCCTCTCTCCTTCACCCCCCCTCTCCTTCACCCCCTCTCTCCTTCACCCCCCTCTCTCCTTCACCCCCCCCTCTCCTTCACCCCCCCTCTCCTTCACCCCCCCTCTCCTTCACCCCCTCTCATAATATAACCAAAATACACCAATATAAGTCTGTATTACATAACTCATATAGTTCATAATTATAAGAGAAATAAAAAAAAATTATGGGTTTCAATTTGTTAGCGTCACCCGGAGCTCACTGTAAACAAAGGCTAGGTTAGGTTAGGTTAAGTTAGGTTAGGTTAGTGGATCCAATTTAGTCCTATGTTAGATTTGGTTGCTTTTGGGTGGTTTAGGGTCGATTTAATTTCATGAAGTTAGAATGTGTTTTTTTGGGGGCATATTTGAAGTTATTTTTTATGTGTATATTTCCATCACACCCTTGTCGCCCCTTAAGTGTGTGTGTGTGTGTGTGTGTGTGTGTGTGTGTGTGTGTGTGTGTGTGTGTGTGTGTGTTTGTATGTGTGTGTGTGTGTGTGTGTGTGTACCTACCACTCAGACGTTCACTAGACCGTACACACACAATCCCTTATGAAGCGGCCCAACTGACCTCCTCATCCCTGTATCAACCCATTATGACAACTGGAGGCCATTTGTTCCCCCTGACACACTCCTCACTAGCCGTAATTACCCTCTGAACCCAAATTAAACCCTGATGACGTTATTACCGACCCGTAATGACCTTGTTAGTGACCCCAAACCACCCTAAAATATCGTGAGAATTCTGGTTAAGTCTTTAATTATCCGCTGGTTAGTTATCCCCCTAAATTGTTAGTCAAGGAAATGATAATGATATTCACAGTGATGTTAATTTTCTCTACGGATCTCTTGAGTACTCTTTGATGTCTTTCCTGACGATTAAGATGACTCCCTGTCCTCCTCTTCCTCCCCCAGTACCTCTTGTCGATGCTAAAGTACTCTTGATTAGGTCTCGTGTCCTCTCATGCGCCTCAAACTTGTCCTCGTCTTATGGCCTTCACAAAAAGCATCCTTGATTACCCATGGTATCCGCCCTCAAGCTCTGGGACCCACTCATAACCTTGTTTATTGCCTCTTGACACCCACGACCTCTCTCTCTCTCTCTCTCTGCTTTCATCCATCTCTCTCTCTCTCTCTCTCTCTGCTTTCATCCATCTCTCTCTCTCTATCTCTCTGCTTTCATCCATCGCTCTCTCTCTCTCTCTCTCTCTCTCTCTCGCCCATGATGACCTTGTTCACGACCTCCTGATGACCCCTGATGACCTCTGATGATTCTGCCCCAAGAGCATCTCACGGCCACGTTACCACCTCCCGCTCCTCCAGATCCTAAGGAAGGCGGATGAAGGAAATGGTGATAAAAGATGATGGAATGGTGGAGGCAAGATGGATGTGTGGAGGCTGCCGACCTTCTCAAACACCCACCACCACAACTACCATCATCACCAACCACCACTACCCATCCCCACCTATCATTACCTACTACCACCCACTAGCCCCGCCCAGCACCCACCCACCATCACCACCTACTACCACTCACCACCACCCACCATCACCACCTACTACCACTCACCACCACCCACCATCTACTACCACCATCACTGTAATCGTAAACATGATTTCATTAAACTGTTTTCTTCCTCCCCCCTTCCCCATTCCCCCTCCCCCTCCCCCCCAAGATTCTCAACACCAAGCTACTCCAGGTGACTCAGAAAATCTCAAACAAACAAATAAACAATATCTTCTGAAGGTAATAAAGCAGTGTAATACGTGTTGTGTTCGTGTATCGTTCAGGTTTCTTCTTCCCCCTTGAGTTAGTTAGTGTGTTCTGGAGATGCTGACACGACGCTGGGTCATACTCAGTGCATCACGACCTGACTTATTAGTAGTAGTATTTGGCCTGTGTCTCCCGTCGTTGTGTCCACTTACAAGTTTTCTCTCGTAATTTTCTTTTGTGTTGTGATAAAAGTTTGTTATTATTAGCTGGGTTTTGTTATTTTTGTTAAAGATTATTTTCCTCGTTATATCTATTGATGTTAGTTGATCAAAAGTAACCTAACCTAACATAACCTTACCTAACCTAACCTAACCTAACCTAACCTAACCTAACCTAACCTAACCTAACATAATCTAACCTAACCTAACCAGTCTAACCTAACCCCAAATAACCAAATTTAATCTGATATAACATAGCTTAATCTAAGCTAACTTAATCGAATATATCCAAACATAATCTAATCTAACCTAACCTAACTCAACAATGGAGCATTTATATAGATACAATAACGTTGTAATTTGCATATTTTATCATACAAGGTGAATCTTTAATTAAAATGACCAGGTAAATCTTTAATTAGCATACACAGGTAATTATCTAATTGGAATGACCAGGTAAATATTTAATTAGCATACACAGCTAATTAGTCAGTTAGGTTTCCCAGGTAATTCTTTAATTAGAATCCACAGGTGAGCCTTTGATTATAACCCACAGGATTTCATTAATTAGAATCTACAGGTAATTCTTCAAAACAAATCTAGCTACTTATTTAATTAACATCAACAGAATAATATTAAATAAGAATCCACTGAGACATTTCTTTCAGTCATAATCCACAGGTGAGTCTTTAATTAAAACCTACAGGTACTTCATTAACTATAATCCACCTGTAATCCTTTAATTAAAATCCACAGGTAATTCTTTTAATGAGTATTCACAAGCATTTCTTTTAATTAAAACCCACAGGTAATGATTTAATTAAAATCCACGGGCTACAGGTAGAAGGTGCTCTTAACTTTCCATTTTCTTTAAGTTTTTGGGAGAAGCTTTTGGTGGAGGGAAGCTCTTGGTGGGGGAAGCTCTTGGTGGGGGAAGCTCTTGGTGGGGGAAGCTCTTGGTGGGGGGAAGCTCTTGGTGGGGGAAGCTCTTGGTGGGGGAAGCTCTTGGTGGTTGGTTGTTTTTCTCAACCAGTTTTTCCTTGATGATCTTGTTGGAGGAAATCCCAAGTGATCATGATTAATTACCTCCTCGACCATCTTACTTAAATAGTGTTACGGTGATAATCTACTCTCTCTCTCTCTCTCTCTCTCTCCGTTTTTCTTATCTCTAGCCGTCCCACTTTCTTTCTCCCTCTCACATTTTTCCTTCCGTTATCCCTCTCTCTGTTTTTCTCACTTTCTTTGTTTCCTCCTCTTTTCTTATTATCTTGCTTTTACAGTCTTCATTCTCCCTGTCTTTCTTTTCCCATCTGTGTTAGAAAATAAGTTCTCCCGCCCTCTATCTCTCGCTTTCTTCCTTTCTCTCTCTCTCTCTCTCTCTCTCTCTCTCTCTCTCTCTCTCTTAACACCAGCGGTTGTTTAAGTCTCGCTGTTGCCTCGTTGTGTGAAGTCTGTCATCACGGGTCACAAAAATATCGCCAGGCCCTAAACCCCGGCCACTGAGAGCTCCTTTCAGACCTTCCTTATCTGCAAGGCATGAGAGAGAAGAGCCTCCTCCTTCTCTTGCTCTTCCTCCTCCTCCTACTCCTGGTTTTTCCTTCTGCTCTTACTCATCCTCCTTCTCCTACTCTTCTTCCTCCTCCTCCTGCTCTTCCCCCTCCTCCTCCTCTTCCTCCCTACCACCACCATAAGGGTCAACCACGATACATCTACCCATAAGACCTGGTTTACGATCACCAGGTACTGATTTACCACCCATAACTACCCTTGATGTATAGCACTATATTACCCCCTCCTTGTATAGTCTGAGCAGGGATTAGTTAGATGATATATGACCTTTAAGAAATCTCTCTCTCTCTCTCTCTCATTTCATCTCATTTCTCTCACTTTCACTCATATTTTCTCACGCACACTCTCAGTCTCTGTTTATCTTCCTGTCTGTCTCTCTTTCCTTCTCGCTTTCTCACATTTCTCTCTCACGCTTTATCTCAATTCTTTCTCTCGCTTTAACTCTCTCTCTCGACCCCCAGCTGACTTGCCATATTTCTTGGTGTTAAAGAAGTGTTTTATCTGACCACGACAGTGTGTTGGCTGGTGGTGGTGGGGCAGTGGCGTTAATGGTGGGGTAGTGGTGGCAATAGTGAGGAAGTGGTGGTGGTAATGGTGGTGGTGATAGGGTAGTGGTAGTAGTGGTGATGGTAGGGTAGTGGTGGTGGTGGTGTTGGTAGTAGTGGTGATGGTAGGGTAGTGGTGGTGGTGGTAGGGTAAGGGTAGTAGTGGTGATGGTAGGGTAGTAGTGGTGATGGTGTTGGTAGTAGTGGTGATGGTAGGGTAGTAGTGGTGATGGTGTTGGTGGTGGTGGTGGTGGTGGTGGTAGTGGTAGTGGTAGGGTAGTGGTATGGTAAGGTAGTGGTAATGGTAAGGTAGTGGTGGTGGTGGTGGTGGTGGTGGTAGTGGTAGTGGTAGGGTAGTGGTAATGGTAGGGTAGTGGTAATGGTAAGGTAGTGGTGATGGTGGTAGTAGTGGTGGTGGTGGTGGTGGTGGTGGTAGTGGTGGTGGTAGTAGTGGTGGTGGTGGTGGTGGTGGTGGTGGTAGGGTAGTGGTAATGGTAAGGTAGTGGTGATGGTGGTAGTGGTGGTGGTTGATAGGATAGTGGTGGTATAATGGTGGCACCGTGGCACTATGGATGGCAGCTGTCAGGTAATGGTCATGGCACTAAGGTAAACGAACGAGAATATTAGATCAAGCGTTACAAGACAAATGGAGAGAGAGAGAGAGAGAGAGAGAGAGAGAGAGAGAGAGAGAGTATGGTGGTGGTGGTGGTGTTGGGGAGTGGATGGCAAGTGTTGGTGGTGGTGGTGGTGTTGGGGAGTGGATGGCAAGTGTTGGTGGTGGTGGTGGTGTTGGGAGTGGATGGCAAGTGTTGGTGGTGGTGGTGGTGTTGGAGAGTGGATGGCAAGTGATGGTGGTGGTGGTGGTGTTGGAGAGTGGATGGCAAGTGTTGGTGGTGGTGTTGGGGAGTGGATGGCAAGTGTTGGTGGTGGTGGTGGTGTTGGGGAGTGGATGGCAAGTGTTGGTGGTGGTGGTGGTGTTGGGGAGTGGATGGCAAGTGTTGGTGGTGGTGGTGGTGTTGGAGAGTGGATGGCAAGTGTTGGTGGTGGTGGTGGTGTTGGAGAGTGGATGGCAAGTGTTGGTGGTGGTGTTGGGGAGTGGATGGCAAGTGTTGGTGGTGGTGTTGGAGAGTGGATGGCAAGTGTTGGTGGTGGTGGTGGCGGATGTATTATCAGCACCTTAAAGTTGAGGTATTCTTTCTGGTAATTATGATGTGATGGAGGCAGAGGCGGTGGTGATGGAGGTGATGGTGGTAGTGATGGTGGTGATGGTGATAATGATGGTGGTAGTGATGGAGGTGATGGTGGTAGTGATGGTGGTGATGGTGATAATGATGGTGGTGATGGAGGTGATGGTGGTAGTGATGGAGGTGATGGTGATAATGATGATGGTGGTGATGGAGGTGATGGTGGTAGTGATGGTGGTGATGGTGATAATGATGGTGGTAGTGAGGTGATGTGTAGTGTGAGGTGATGGTGATATGTGAGGTGATGTGATAATGAGTGGTGATGGAGTGATGGTGGTAGTGATGGAGGTGATGGTGGTAGTGATGGAGGTGATGGTGGTAGTGATGAGGTGATGGTGATAATGGTGGTGGTGATGGAGGTGATGGTGGTAGTGGTGGAGGTGATGGTGGTAGTGATGGAGGTGATGGTGGTTTTGTTGGTGGTGATGGTGATGTGGTGGTGATGGAGGTGATGGTGGTAGTGTGGAGGTGATGGTGGTAGTGATGGAGGTGATGGTGGTAGTGATGGAGGTGATGGTGATAATGGTGGTGGTGATGGAGGTGATGGTGGTAGTGGTGGAGGTGATGGTGGTAGTGATGGTGGTGATGGTGGTAGTGATGGAGGTGATGGTGATAATGGTGGTGGTGATGGAGGTGATGGTGGTAGTGATGGACGTGATGGTGATAATGATGGAGGTGATGGTGATAATGGTGGTGGTGATGGAGGTGATGGTGGTAGTGATGGAGGTGATGGTGGTAGTGGAGGTGATGGTGATAATGGTGGTGATGGAGGTGATGGTGGTAGTGATGGAGGTGATGGTGATAATGGTGGTGGTGATGGAGGTGATGGTAGTGATGAGGGTAGTTGTGATGGTGGTGATAGCGGTAGTGATGGTAGTGGTGATGGTGAGGGTGAGAATAGTGATGGTAGTAATGATGGTGACGGTAGCAGTGGTGGTGGTGGTGATAATGAGGGTGGTGGTTGTAATATCATAGGCAATGGAATGGTGATGATGGTGAAAGTGATAGTGGTGACAGTAATGGTGGTGATGGTGATGAGGGTGTTAGTGGTGGTAGTGATAGGTGGTGGTGGAGGCAGTCTAATGAACTAAGCACTTTCATGGTAATTCAACAGCTTAATGACGGGGCGGAGATGGGAACGAAGGAGAGAATTGAGAGAACGAGGGAGAGAAAAGGTTGGATTAGATATTAACGAAGGCGGAGGAAGGAGGGAGGGAGGAAGGGGGGAGGGAGGGAAGGAAGGAAAAAGGAAGGAAGGGAGGGAAGGAGGGGGTGAAGTGAGAGAGGGAGGGAGAAAGGAAGGAAGGGAGGGAAGGAGGGGGGGGAAGTGAGAGAGGGAGGGAGAAAGGAAGGAAGGGAGGGATGGGGATATGAATAACAGGTACAGTGTATAGCTTGATAACATGGGCCAAGGTAATTTATTAATCAAGAACGCTTTACCTGTGAGGCCAGGAGGGGAGGGAGGGGAGGGAGAGAAGAAAGGGGGAGGTTGGGAGGTACGTGAAAGAGGGAGGGAGGGAGGGAGGTGAGAGGGAGAGAGGATTGGAGGGAGGGAAGAGGGATGAAGGACTGGAGAGAAGGAAGAAGGGTAGGAGAGGGAAGGAGGGTAGGACACGGTTTGGGATAGAAGGATTAGTTGTATTGCTTCGTTACAAGTCCTCTGGCCACACCAGCCTTAGTATATCACCAAGGAAGATGTGTGTGTGTGTGTGTGTGTGTGTGTGTGTGTGTGTGTGTGTGTGTGTGTGTGTGTGTGTTATTGTGTGCTGTAAATGTTTGATAGTATTGAGGAAAAGCATCACACACACACACACACACACACACACACACACACACACACACACACACACACACATCTCAACCTCGGCACATAACCCCACATCTTAAACCCCGACAGAGTGAACCTGACCCCAGCTGTAGGTTCAAGACAACACAGTGTTCAGCCTCTCGTATATTTACAGAAATACGAGAAAAATTACAGTGAATAATTTGGGGTGACGTCCTTAGGGAAATTCCCCTATTTGCCCTTACCATGTTTGTACAGGGAGAAAAATAATTACTATGGCCAGTGTGCTGATGGTTGACGGTCCCTGTGAGACGAGTAATTAACTATGTTCAATTTCATAATCTCTCTCTCTCTCTCTCTCTCTCTCTCTCTCTCTCTCCTTTTCTTTACCTCTCTTTCTCTCCTCTATGTCTGTATTATTCCATGTCATTTTCTGTCTGTCTGATTGTCTCTCTATATGTCTTTGTCTATCTGTACACACACACACACACACACACACACACACACACACACACACACACACACACACACACCAGCCATGCTTCAAGTCTTCGTATTGTTAAAAAAAATTAATAAACATTATTATAAACCATCAAAAACATAATCACCCAATTTAGGTTCAAGTCACAAGTCATCTTCAAGTTGTACCTCAAGTGATCCAGTTAGACACTTGAACTTTCTCTCAAGAGCCAATTAAAAATACAGATAAAGTCAGGTTAATAATGATTGATGTTTGAGGCGAACGTTACCTGGTAGATGGTGATGTTATAATGTATTACTACGCTTCAACAACTGTTCTACTCAGTCTTACCACAGTCTAACCACAGTCTTGCCAGTTTAACCGCAGTCTAGCCACAATATAACCACAGTCTAGCCACAATATAACCACAGTCTAGCCAGTTTAACCACAGTCTAGCCACAGTATAACCACAGTCTAGCCACACTCTTCCCTCAGGAACATGAAACACTACGTAATAAAATACTTGTACACGTTGTTTAAAGCTTTTCTGACCACTCACAGGCAGGGCGGTGGACGGTGTCGACTCAGAAAGACAATATACATTTATACCAGAGATTAAGAGCACCAAATATACTCACTCACATGTTATGAACGCATATACAGTACAGTACGGTATGCCCGGTATATTTACAGTATATATTGGGGAAGGGGAAATGTTTTGGCTGTACAGTAAACCCTCTCAATAACGGACTTTTCAAAAAAGTAATGGAGTAAACCTTTTCAATAACGGACTTCCCAATAAAGTAATGGAATACAGTAAACCCTCTCAATAACAGACTTCTTAATAAAGTAATAGAGTAAACCCTCTCAATAACGGACTTCCCAATAACGGAATGGATACAGTAAACCCTCTCAATAACGAACCTCTCTATAAAGTAAAGATAACGTTTACTATCACCTACATAAAGAAAACATTTGAGCTCTAAATTATAAAACCAAAAAAGACTTCTGAATATTAGCCATAAACAAAGAAAAAGTTTGGCTATAAATAATACGCCAAGTTTAGCTGTAAATAGCCGAGGCAGTAAAGTTTGGCCTCGAGCAGCAGCAGCAAGTTGGCTACATCCTACATAGCCAACTGATTCATCCCGCCAATAGCTAGAAACTAAATTCTCGCCAGACACCTTCCTCGGGCGACTTGTTCTGGCTATAAAGGAATTTTTAGAATCTGTTAAGGCAAAATAAACAACATTGGAAACTGTGTGAGGATACTTATGATTATGATTCAAGTAAAGGTCTTGGTCTCTTGAGTTTTAATTTAATTGTTAGTAGTGTGTGTGTGTGTGTGTGTGTGTGTGTGTGTGTGTGTGTGTGTGTGTGTACCCATCCCTCACTACAGCCACCTCCCCCCTCTTATCCCTACCCCTTCCCAACCACCCCCTCCGGTCTTACACCTACCCCCTACCACTATTACCCCCCCCCTGTCCTTATCTCCACCCCCCCTCCCCCCCCACCAACAACACACCACCACAGTTGCAGAAGATATTTTACTCCGGCAATAACAGCAGGACACAGCAGCGATAACTTGCACAATAACAGCAGCACTATCACAGCAGGAGATCATTGGAGGGGGGAGGGGGGAGTGGGGAGGGGGATGGGGAGTGGAAGATGGGAGGGGGAGGTGGGGGAAGGGATGCAGCCAAGGTAGCCAAGTTGCTGTCCCGCGCTGTTAAACTTTATCACTAGCTAAATTATCTTAGATTTTGCCCTCAAGCTGTGTTAAGTAGCTGCCGGGTCCTGCTGTTATCCGCTGTGCTGTAAAATTTGTACCGAGTGTTGGTGCTGTGTTGCTGTATTTTATAGACTCTTAGGGGGATGTGTTTGCTGTGTCCTGTTTTGCTGTAATGTCTGTACCTGACTGTGCTGTGTTGCTGTGCTTTGTAATATTTTAAGGGAAGGTTTGTGTTGGTTTTTCTATATTGCTGTGTTGGTTTATGCTGTGTCATGTACTATGTCGTGTATTCCTGTGTTGCTGTAAAATGTATAACTATTTTCCCTGCTGTGTTGTAGCTTTGTTTGTTTTGCTGTGACTTTACTGTGAATATTGTTAGCATATCTCAGATAACAGCTAACCATAGTTGTTAGATTAACTTAAAGTAACCACAACGTCTTGTTAACTAACCACAGCTAACATCTTAGCTCATATTAACAACATTAGCTTATCCTAGCTTATATAACCCACAAAGATAACTTAGACAGCTTTCATATTAGCTCACCTTAACTCACTACAAATGTTAAACAAGATAAAATAAAATAACTTATCTCAAGCTAACCCAACCTAACCTAACCCCACCATACTTGTTAAAATTATCACCAATGGTATATATATATTTTTCTTCGTTCTTAAAAGTGAGAACCCAAGCCGCCATCTTGGTACGCTGGGCGGTTCAAGGGCAATAATATATAACGTAAACAATGCCATTTTCTGACTGTATTTCGCCGAGTCTGAGTCCGCATTTTTCCGCGACTCCTCCAGGTTTTCAGGAGGCCTTAATGGCCGCTAGATGAAGACCTGGAAGAGCTAACGAAAAGGAGGAGGAGAGAGAAAACGAAAGAATGAAATGTGATGAAATAAAAGAGAAAGAGAGTAAGAGAGAGAGGGATAGATTTTTCTCGAAGGGAAGAAATAAGTGAGAGAGATAATGAGAACGAATGGGAGGAAGTGGCACAGATGGCGAGCACAAACGGAAGGAATAAATAAGGCAAGGGAGAATAAATGGATGATATATATGAGAATTTCCAGGGAGAGAGGGAGATAAAGATGTCAAGTTATGGAAGGAAGGAAGGGAGTGTAGGGGGGTGGTGGAGGGGGTGAGTGAGGGGTGTGGGTAGGGGGTGAGGGTGTGGGAGGGGGGAAGGGGTGAGGGGTAGGAAAGGGTGAGAGGTGAGGAGGATGAGGGTGAGGGGGGGGGGGAGAAGCGTAGCAAGAGAATGCCATTCTTGTGCACCACCAGCGACTTGTAAGCACTGTGTACGGTGCTGAGAGAGAGAGAGAGAGAGAGAGAGAGAGAGAGAGAGAGAGAGAGAGAGAGAGAGAGAGAGAGAGAGAGAGTACACCAGCCAACCACAACAATAACCAACAACCAACCACAACTCACTCACAACCAACCAGAAACAAAAACATGGACGAGTCACACATACATCAGTGTGTGGGAGGACTGAGTTAAGTCCCAGGTCGTGTACACTGTGATGGATGTATGGAAAAAATGATTAATTATTCTATGACTAAACTACTTCTCTCACCCCCCCCCACCCCCGCACCCCCCCCCCCCCACCCTCCCACATTACTGAGATTAATTAAGGTGGTCTGTCTGTCTGTCAGTCTGTCTGTTTTTTTCTTTCCAATCTGTCTGTTTATCTGTCTCTAGGTCCTTCTCTCTGGATTTTGATCTCTCTCTCTCTCTCTCTCTCTCTCTCTCTCTCTCTCTCTCTCTCTCTCTCTCTCTCTCTCTCTCTCCTTGTTTGATCAGTCAGGAGTATGATGTGCTGACGCCTCTGGCTGCTGACCTCATTAGTCTGACAGTCGGGTTCAGTTATATGAAGGCGTCATAATGGAGGCTGATGACTGGCGATGGTCGAGTTATATGACTCATCTGCTTATGATGCTGTTAGGTGTGTGTGTGTGTGTGTGTGTGTGTGTGTGTGTGTGTGTGTGTGTGTGTGTGCTGCAGCAGCGTCAGGAGAGAGAGAGAGAGAGAGAGTGTGTGTGTGTTTGGATTCACAGTATTGCCAAAAGTTTTGCTGTATATTTCAAGTACGGCTGAAGTTGAGACGAAAGAGCAACGTTAAATTTTGATTCTTGAAATGCAGTGTTACAGTGATCTCTCTCTCTCTCTCTCTCTCTCTCTCTCTCTCTCTCTCTCTCTCTCTCTCTCTCTCTCTCTCTCTCTCCTGACGCTGTTGCACTACACACACACACACACACACACACACACACACGGTAAAGTAACATATTCAGATAAAAGTTGAAAATGTGTAAAAGTTATTGAATGGACAAGTTGATCATAAGTTATATAATTCCTGCTACTTGTTGAAGTTTACGAGGGGAAATATGTGTGCGTAAAAAGAAAAAAAAATCCTTTTGGCTGAATTTATTTTATTTATTATCATTATTATTTTTTTCCAATTCACGGGAAGAAATTAGATGATTTGTGACTGACTGACTGAAAACAGGTGTTAATAGATGGTACCATGATAGGTAATTGTGGGTTATAGAATCTCCTTACATGACTTGACCCAACCTGCCCTGCCCTGCCCTGCCCTACCCTGCCCTGCCCTGCCCTGCCCTGCCCTACCCTGCCCTGCCCTGCCCTGCCCTGCCCTGGCCAAACCATTTCCAAAAGTGTAAATACTCAGGTGACGAAAATTCAAACCAAGCCGACCAGAGAACAGAATCCTTACACGAGCAAAATCATAGAAATAAATAAATAAAAAAAAATCAATGAAGAATCTAAAAAAAATAAAAAAATGAAATACAATAAGAGGATGAAGTAATCAGCCTTCAATTTTTGTTCCATTAACGTGATTAAAAAAAAAGTGGTATTTTGTTCAGCTGAAAAAAAAAGTGTTTGGAACTATTATTTAAAAGAGGATTTGGATTCGATAGAAAAAATATATAGAAAGCGAAATGATGATGTGATTCTCTCTTTTGTTTTTAGAAAGTTGATGATAATTCTACGTTGGTTTATACTATAGCTCTCAGGTCTAGTAATATATAGGGGATATAACTCTTTAATTAGAGCTATAAAGAGTAACATAATGCTCTATAAGTCTTTAACTACAGCATCGAAGAAAATGATTTATTTAGAGCCACACACACACACACACACACACACACACACACACACACACACACACGCACACACACACACACACACACGATGTAATTGAAATACCAAAAATTCCAGGAATATTTCAGATTTCAACGCGTATTTATATCACATTTTACACAGCAACAAGCCACACCTACAGTACTTTAACCCCACGAGGGAAAAAAGTAACTGAACCGCATCATTAATCACAAAACAAACTTTATTTAACTTAACCTAACTTAACCTAGTCAATCCTAACTTACCCTAACCTAATTTAGCGAATTGTAACCAAACCAAAACCTAACCTAACCTAACCTAACCTAACATTAAATTTATTTTTGAAACTCGTGAATATATTACTGTTGGGGATTTTCTCTCCTCAAAACGACGTTAAATAATGTTTGGAAATGTGTGTGTGTGTGTGTGTGTGTGTGTGTGTGTGTGTGTGTGTGTGTGTGTGTGTGTGTGTGTGTGTGTGTGTTTCACTATTACAAACACTCATTCACTCAACCTAACATACTGGCTGTCACTCAAATTAAATACAAAATATCACAAGTAAAATATTAACATAAAAAATAACATCATACAATAAATATACATCCAAGTGAATAAATATTTTCCTATTATTCATTTCAGTGAATTAGTCAAAAACAATATAAAAATCCTTCTCAAAATATTCAACACGAGAGAAAGTTATTCATCCAAGTTATAACCTATTCAATTACATTATGCAAATTATTGTTGTTTAGTTATTAGTCTCAATGCAAACACGAATGATGAATCACTTTTTGTAATAACGTGTTAAGAGGAAATAATCGAAAAATTGAATATTCATAGATTTTTAAATTAATTTACTCGTCAAAAAATTGTCAAGCGAACCACGAACAGCGAACACTGGAGGTGGTGGTGGTGATCGCTTTATTGAGTGTCTCTCTCTCTCTCTCTCTCTCTCTCTCTCTCTCTCTCTCTCCGTTCCTTCCTTCCTTATTTCCTTCCTTTCTTCCGTCCTTCCTTCCCTTCTCACCCACCCTTTCCTCTCCATTCCTTTCCTCCTCCTTACACCACCCTCCTTCCTCTCTTTCATATTCCTTACCTCTCATATTCTTCCATCTTCTCTTCCTACCTCACCTCCTTCTATCCTCTATTTCCTTCTTTCTTTCCCTCACATCCCTCTCTTTATCTCTCTCTCCCCTTTCTCTCTCTCCTTTCCCTGCCCCCCCCCCCCTCTCTCTTACCTGCAAGGGTATATTGAACAAGGCATAAAAAGTTAGGGCAAGAGAGGCGACTTTCCCTGCTATATATAGCTACCAGGAGACGGTGTAAATTTGTTTAACACCCAACAAGTTTATAGGTGTGTGTGTGTGTGTGTGTGTGTGTGTGTGTGTGTGTGTGTGTGTGTGTGTGTTTTTCTGTGTGTGAATAAGACAGACAGACAGACAGACAGACAGACACACACACACACACACACACAGTCTCCAACTTTTATTACACCAAAAACGACCAAGAGAAAAATAAAACAAATATGACCATTGTAACATTTTTATGGCATCAAACACTTGGAGTGAAGATTATTATTGTGTACAACAGTTAATACGTTCATGTACACACGTTATTACCCATGAATACGTACTCAAACACGCACACACAATGCACACATATTTAAGTACACGTACACAAGTCTATACACACATTGGTTAGGTTAAGTTAGGTTAGATCAGGTCAGCTCAGGTTAGGTTAGGTTAGATTAGGTCAGCTCAGGTTAGATTAGGTTAGATCAGGTCAGCTCAGGTTAGGTTAGGTTAGATCAGGTAAGCTCAGGTTAGATTTGGTTAGATCAGGTTAGATCAGGTCAGCTCAGGTTAGATTAGGTTAGATCAGGTCAGCTCAGGTTAGGTTAGATCAGGTCAGCTCAGGTTAGGTTAGGTTAGATTAGGTCAGCTCAGGTTAGATTAGGTTAGATTAGGTCAGCTCAGGTTAGATTAGGATAGATCAGGTCAGCTCAGGTTAGGTTAGGTTAGATCAGGTAAGCTCAGGTTAGATCAGGTTAGATCAGGTCAGCTCAGGTTAGATTAGGTTAGATCAGGTCAGCTCAGGTTAGGTTAGATCAGGTCAGCTCAGGTTAGGTTAGATCAGGTCAGCTCAGGTTAGGTTAGGTTTAATCAGGTGGACAATGATCAGCACGATAAAATTTACATGAACCAACTTTGCCGTTCAGCCGCCGCCACTCACGCCATAGGGGTGGTCGTTGTCGCCCCAGAACTAACTAATTAAAACTCGGCCACCAGCACCATCACCCTTTACCCCACACCGCTATACCAACACTTAGTCCAGCCCTGACGACACCACTACCATGGTGAGCTGAGGATCATACATACATACATACATACATACATACATACATACATACATACCATACAGACAGACATAACATACTCGAATGAACACAAATATATCAAAACACTGTTAGAGGCTACTTCAGATAAGACACACACACACACACACACACACACACACACACACACACACACACACACACATTAATGTGGTAAAATATACCAAAATAATGAGCAGTTTATCATAGGAGAATCAATAGAGGATTTATATGTGATTAAATGACATAAATCAGCTGGCAAATCCCTTGACTCTAACATCACAACAAATGCCACCACCTGGGATTACAGAACATGGCTGTATTTAACAGTAGTGTGTTATTCTGTAAGTCATGACGGTAATGTTGTCATGAAAAGAAACAATTAAATTTTTATTTTTGTGTGTGTTTTGAGAATAAATAACTTCTTTAAATGTCTACAAATACACTGATACCTCTTACTACACCTTGCACCTGGTATAGCTAATTTGATTATTCTCTACACCTGGCAGAATTAACTGCAATATTTTCTACACCTGGTATATCTGGTCCGCGAGAGAGAGAGAGAGAGAGAGAGAGAGAGAGAGAGAGAGAGAGAGAGAGAGAGAGAGAGAGAGAGAGAGAGAGAGTAACACATATATAATTATTCTCTAACATAATCTAATATGCACAAGATAATCACATCCATCTTAAACTAAGATGAAAATCATAACAACAAACACGTCAGCTTAAAAGATTAACTCACACCATCCTGACGAAAACAACGCTCACTTACCACACTGTTTCAGCTCATTGGTCACTAGAATTATAACGAAAGTGACGATAATTTCAGACACAATCACGTAATTAAGGAATAAGTTTCCTATGATAAAGTCTCACATTAACAGAGAGAGTTGCTGCAGGTGTACAGTACAGGTATACCAACCAATGCAAACACAGGAGAGATGTTTTATAGTAAGTAAAACAAACACTTCAAACGTCTTGAGGATAGACATACAAACATAACATTTTACCGTAGTATCGAAATGTATATGAGGGAATGTGTGTGTATGTGTGTGTGTGTATGTGTGTGTGTGTGTATGTACAGTATGTATGTGTCTGAGTGTATATATGTGTCTGTGTACGTGTATATATGTGTATGTATGCGTACAATTGCCCACCACCCTCTCTCTGTCTCTCACAAGGCAAACACTCAGACACACACCTACATTATTAAGACAGATCTCACAACATCACACTGGGTACAACTTATTACAGTCTACCCAAAGTTTCTAGTACCGCCTCCTCTTACAAACACATAGTAATTTAATCAAACACTTTCTAATAAAACAAATCATGAAACTACAAAAAATTACAAAGTATTATATTAGGTTATATTATTAATTTAACAACAGTAACAAAATATCCTTAACATAAGAGTGTAAAATATTCATACCGAGTGACAACAATTCTAACGTCATTTGTTTAATTTAATTATTTATGTAATATCAACACACAAAACTAAGTAATAATTCCCACATAAAATAAAG
>CAUDMG010003614.1:522500-552500 GCA_958450375.1 Homarus gammarus
AACAATAATAATAATAACAATAATAATAATAGCACACACATTCTCTACTTAACACAAACACATCATCCAACATTTAACACAACATAACACACACACACACACACACACACACACACACACACACACACACACATCATCCAACATTTAACACAACATAACACACATAAAACACAACTAATTACTCACAAATAAGTATAACAACTGACACTTAACAACCAAAACAAATTATGTCACCCGAGTCTTATCAACAATAATTAGATGCAAACATTCAGGTAAAATACGTAACACCCTGAATACTGTAACACTCATACCCAAAACACTGGATATTTTCCCATATTTGTTACATTAAACCTTCAATAACTTTGTTTTTTCTGTACTTTATTGATCAAGTGTTGTATTTTTTCATTATAAGGATTGGATAATTATTTTTCCATTTATTTCTTCTATGTCAATTTGTATTAATCCTTATTATTTACATGCGATTTTTAAGGTATCTTTAATAATGACATCATGAGCGAAAAAAAAACGAAAAAAAAACGAAAAAAACACAAAAAACACGAACAAACACCAATAAGACTATAAAGAAAAAAACACGAAACAAAGAGTGAGAGATACAGGTGAGCGCCAGGTGAGTGTTGTGGTGTTCAGGTAAATATTACTAATGAACCTGGCAGTGGTCAACAGCAGGTAATCCCTTGACAACATTTACCTGCGCTAACTGTTAACATCAGAAAGGTACAAATGGCGGGGGGGGGGGGGGAATTGTTTTTGTTTTTATCTCCGTAAATTTTTGATGATGAGGAAGTGGTGATCTGAGGGCAGAGCTTTTAGTTGATTGGTAAACAGAATACAAGTTTTCATATTTTAAAAAGGGTTGATTTTTACCCTAACGTTTATTTCAAATTGTCTATGTACTCTCACAAATTGCAATAGTACACACATATGTACACACATATATACACACATACATAGAAAACAGGCACACAGAACACATTATACAACGCAACACACTACACCACCACCACACACTACACCACCACCACCACCACCACACACTACACCACCACCACCACGACACTACCACACACTACACCACCACCACACACTACACCACCACCACACACTACACCACCACCACCACACACTACACCACCACCACACACTACACCACCACCACCACACACTACACCACCACCACACACTACACCACCACCACCACACACTACACCACCACCACACACTACACCACCACCACCACACACTACACTCAACCAAATAAAAAAATACCTAATTGCTTTAGAGACCAATTTCAACGATCCAAAGTGATTTAAAGTTTTTCTCCTAAATCGAAAATCTTCCAGAAACTACAACTTCTACAACAAATACAACACCTACAACAACTGCAAATACAGCAAGAAAAACATGAACAACAAGAACAACAACAGCAACTACAAGCACAACAAATACAATAAAAACAAGAACTACAACAACAACCACAACCACAACAACAACAACAACAACAACAACAACCACAACCACAACAACAACTACAAGAACAGAAACTCACATAAAATCAAGACCATTATAGTAACCAGACCATTAACACTAGATAAACAAACACAGTATTGCCACATTTCACAAAACACACCAGACGCTGTACTAGGTGTAATTGCAGCCGACTGTACATTAATGTCTATTTAACCAATGAAAACCAAGAATAAACTCCCACTTTGCAATAATTGAACACAGCGTCAGGTGACACTTGAATTACAGGGTTCACTAAAAGCAAGATCAATAATAGAAGGAATAAAATTAAATTACTTGGTCGAGTTTGAATTTATTTCCAATGTGATGATATTTACAGCCTGTAGTCATGAACTTCTGCACAGACTGACAGACGATTTATTCTTTCGTTCTTTCCCTCACCTTCCTTCTTTCTCACTTACTCTCATTCACTTTCTCCCATTTCCTCTTTCTTTCTTCCCATCATTCATTCATTCATTCATCCTCTCTCTCTCTCTCTCTCTCTCTCTCTCTCTCTCTCTCTGATCAACGAAGTTCATTAACTAAAAAAATTCAATCCCATTACGCTCCAATTACTTCCCTCAAAATCCAGTACGAAATGAACATAATCCCAAACTATACACTCCAGGTCGTCATGGCAACACCTTATAGCTTCAGGTCGTCATGGCAACACCTTATAGCTTCAGGTCGTCATGGCAACACCTTATAGCTTCAGGTCGTCATGGCAACACCTTATAGCTTCAGGTCGTCATGGCAACACCTTATAGCTTCAGGTCGTCATGGCAACACCTTATAGCTTCAGGTCGTCATGGCAACACCTTATAGCTTCAGGTCGTCATGGCAACACCTTATAGCTTCAGGTCGTCATGGCAACACCTTATAGCTTCAGGTCGTCATGGCAACACCTTATGGCTTCAGGTCGTCATGGCAACACCTTATGGCTTCAGGTCGTCATGGCAACACCTTATGGCTTCAGGACCTGACCTGACCTGAGTTATACCTTCACTTCATCATAAGACTAGAGTCAAACCTTCACTACTTCATAAGACTCGAGTTATAACTTCACCATCCTTGTCATGAAGGTTTGTGGGGACTTATTGAATGGCGTGGCCCCAGGTGTTCCTGCTGATGGCGTCTCATTATACTGTGAGAGAGAGAGAGAGAGAGAGAGAGAGAGAGAGAGAGAGAGAGAGAGAGAGAGAGAGAGAGAGAGGACAGGTAGCTAATCAATCAGTTTGGCGCCGAAGTTAATTTTAGCGAGTGAACAAAGAGGAAAAGTTGAACCCATCTCCTCCCCCCCCACCAAAATATCGTCTCGTCAACCACTGTCAATTCTAGTTTGGATCTGCTTATCTCCTGTTGCCCCTAAAATGAGTGTGTTTATTTATTTAAATGTAATTAAAACCGTCCTGTTAATTTACTTGGGTTATTTTAAATCATTCTGAAAACCAATAACATAAGGTAAAAAAAATATAAAAAATATATAGTTTTGGATACCGTCCGATATATAAATCAACAAATAATATATTACTTGAAAGTGAATCTATATTGTACAACATATATTTCATAGGTTTTAATATATATATATATTTTTCAACCCTGCGGTAGACTTGACTCCTGATGGACTAAAAAAAATATATACCAAAAAATTATGGTTTGTAAACAGTGTTATGTGGGATATTAGGCTACATGGCAACTCGGCTGATGGGTCATTTAATTGGTATTTTTTTCAGGTGTTTACCGACCGACCCGCGTAAACAGAGGTATTTTTCCCCCTATTTAACCGGCCAGAAATGATACATAAATGATACTGTCCACCTGCCAGGACTCAGTACTGTCAGTGTACCTCAGGGTGAGTGCTGACCCCCTCCTCTTCTTCCTTCCTCTTCTCCTTCTAACCTAGCCTGACCTCAACTTAAACTAAATAAATTTAACCTTTCCGAGCTGAGCTGAGCTGAGCAGAGCTAACCTAACCTAACCTAACCTAACCTAACCTAACCTATCCTAACCGAACCCAGGCTAACCTAAACTAACCTAACCGTCCCTCACCCCAAAATTCCAATTCAGCTCAATAATTTATCTCCATTTCTCAAGACATTTATCTCTTTTTCTCTCCCTTCTTGTCACCATATTCCTATCACGGTTCCTACTCTCTCACTCTTTATTCCTTCCTTTGTTGTGGTTCCTATTCTTCGCCAACATTATCTGGTGAAGAAAATTGAAATTCATTGCCCTCTTTCCTTCTTTTTCAGACAACATTCATCACTGCCTCTCTTTCTCTCTCTCTCTCTTATAGGTCCACCTCCCTCTCTCCCTCACTCCTTCTCTGCCCCACCCACCTCCCTCTCTACGTACCTACCTGCCCCATCTCTCTCTCCCCCCCCTCTCTCCCTCCCTGCACCCTTTCTCCTCCCCCCCGCCTCTCACACCTTCCCCTTTATTCCGGCTGGTGCTGCTTGAGAAGACTGGCCAGCCATGAGCACTTCTTGATAACATCTTTATCACTCTTGTCTACTGTCATGATGGACCTGTATGGCCATGTTTACGTGTATGTGCGTGTGTATGTGCGTGTGTATGTGCGTGTGTATGTGTGTGTGTGTGTATCCACTCTCATCATTCATTACTATCTGCAACACCATTAGTGAGAGACTGTACTTTGCTTTTGTTTATCTCTCCCTCTCTCTCATCTCACTACTCAGTTCCCTCACTCAGCTCTTCAGGTTGTGATCACTGACTCTTCAACACCTGGCTGAGGTTATTACAAAGCAGGTGCAGGTAATCATCTTTTTTTACCTGATTATAATTCATTTTGGGTCACAGGTGTGTTTTGTGTACTGCTGTTACCTGTACTAACATCTGTACCCTTGGCACTATATTGTTATAGGTGAACTTTGGAATAAAATGAAATAAAAGAATATTATAGACAGGACCTGGTGCCTTTGTACACAACAGAGAGAGAAGCAGAGAGATAAAAATCCATTTTTCCTGGAAACTGACGGGTTTTTGTGGGAGAACTTTCATGACCCAGGAGAAGAATTGTTTATCTCTCTCTCTCTCTCTCTCTCTCTCTCTCTGATACTCCCAGTCTCTCACTGCCTGATTCTCTTTCTCCCTTTCTTTGCCTGATTCTTCTCTCTCTTTCTCTCTCTTCGTATACCATTCTCTTTAAGAAGCATTACTTTGTTTCCTGAAATACTAATAATAAAGTAACAAAGACTCAAAAATGCTGCTGACTTTAAAAACATTAAAAACTAACTTTATGAAAATTTAATTAAAAACAAGATCACCTTCAAGTACTAAAATTAATTGAATAACTAATAAAAAATTCTCAGGTAGGAGTTGAAGTTAATTACACCTGAGTACTGTCTAATATAACCTGGCCTTAACAATACTGTTTGGTTAGGTTAGGTTAGGTTAGGTTAGGTTAATTAATCCAGGTAGAAAAGTATTTAATAATTCGATTAAATATAAAGAAGAGGTGGATTAAATAAGTGATGAACATTTAAACAAAATAATGAAAATAAGAAAAATAAGTAGATAAACATAAGTAATTATAAGATTAAATATAAAAATAAACGTCATAATTTATTACTAAAGAAACAAACAATAAAACTAAGAAACAATTAAACAACCCAAAACAAATAAACAATAGAATAATTAATTGATTATAAACAGACGAATCAAAAGAAGAAAATTAAAACAAGCAAACAATAATCAAGGAAAGTGAACCATCGTTAGCCTCAAATCACCGCCATCTCATAAAGGCAAATGTAATAAGTGTTTAACTCAGGTAATGACCTCAATTTGCTACTCTAATGATTTGATATTGGCAACTAACAACTCCTTGGGAGGTAATGAGGGGAGAGAAGTGTGTGTGTGTGTGTGTGTGTGTGTGTGTGTGTGTGTGTGTGTGTGTGTGTGTGTGTGTGTGTGTGAGTGTGTGTGTGTGTGAGTGTGTGTGTGTGTGTGTGTGTGAGTATGTGTGTGTGTGTGTGTGTATTATTATTATTATTACTATTATTATGAATTTATGAGAGAGAGAGAGAGAGAGAGAGAGAGAGAGAGAGAGAGAGAGAGAGAGAGAGAGAGAGAGAGAGAGAGAGAGAGAGAGAGAGCTACCCCAACCATTACAGTAATTATCTTTAGTTCAACACACATCACAATCTCCGGTGTTCCTAAACGATAAATATATTTTTTATACATTTTGGCAGTGCAGTACAGATTCACCTTTGACACACACCAGCTGTTTGATTGACAGAGCCATCACTACACTCAGTGCTGATGGCTCCCATGTGGCTCTGTCGTGTAATTTTGAGAGAGAGAGAGAGAGAGAGAGAGAGAGAGAGAGAGAGAGAGAGAGAGAGAGAGAGAGAGAGAGAGAGAGAGCGAGTTTATATACTCTATATTCATTAACGGAAGCTAGGCAATATAATGCTATATATCGATGGTGTGAAAATAAACAAATATTTCGGAGTTTGATTTCAAGTGATGATGAAACGATCGACCGGAAGGTTAATTAATATACAGGTAAATTATATATTAGGGATCATGTAGGTGAGAATGATTTTGTTTTTGTTGTTTGTTTGTTTATTTGTTGACATAAACATTACATCTCGTTCTTGGTGTTGTGAGAAGCTTGAATTTTTTGTTTACATGTTACCTGTAGGAAATGTGTTACGCATCTCAGGTAACGAGTCATTGTCTACTTGTCCTGTGGTGCACCTGTTCTGTTAATTAGCCAGGTTGAAGGCCATATTGTTGATAATTACATCACCACAAAGTATACAATCTATATACATTGTAGTTCCTGACTAATATATATGAAAAATACAAATTCTATTATAAAAATTTATATCTTTACAAAATCCCAAATCAATCAACCAAAATTTCTAACCAGACTCTTTACCTTTTATAAAATACACCAATGACTATATAAGATAATTAGAGTATATCCTCGTGTACATCAACAAAAGACTATCCAGTGTGTGTCAGTCTTAGCAGTGGTCGCGCTAAGAGGGACTATGATCTTCACCCTCTTGGTCTACCGCCTTTAACACCCTCAGAACTTGTCGGTGTTGGGAGTCTTCAAGTGTGATATGGAATTAAAAGTTTCTCCCTTCCCTACCACAGTAATATAAGGCAGGTGTGTGAGGCTGTGGTGGAGCATTCTTGTGTGTGTGTGTGTGTGTGTGTGTGTGTGTGTGTGTGTGTGTGTGTGTGTGTGTGTGTGTGTGTGTGTGTGTGTGTGTGTTGTCACCAAGAAGTAGAGGAATTATTAGGAGCGTTATATTTCACTGGATGTTATGATTATTAATATTATTATTATTAGTAGTAGTGGTAGTAGTAATATTTTTTGTAGTAATAGTAGCAGATTATTATTAACAATCGCCTATATTATTTTATTTTCCAAAGTGGTAATTATATTTGATGAAAAGATATTCCTGAAACTTGATATTTCTGAACCCAACTTCCCAAGATTCCCAATAATACAATAATGACGGAGACATCTCTATTGGATTACCCTGAGTTAAAGTCGTGTGGGCCTGAGAGAGAGAGAGAGAGAGAGAGAGAGAGAGAGAGAGAGAGAGAGAGAGAGAGAGTGTGTGTTGCCAGATAAAACACAACAAAAAACTATTCACATATAGAGTATTTTTTTTCATTTTACCCCTGACGTTTTTTTTTACACATTACCAATTTTTCTAATGTAATATTTTTGTCACTAAACAAAATAGTAAAAAAAAAAATTAAGTGTCTATATTAAAAATGTTTGTTTTACTATAATTATGTGATATCAATGGCAAGTGACTTCATCTTTTACCTGTTCTTAATAGCTCAATGACATCGTTTACTCGTATTATGAGAATAGACCTGACATCTTCCAGAGATACTGTATAAAGTTCAATCTATTCTATCATAAACAAAAGTACATTGTGTTGATGAGGGAGGCACAGGTAACAAGGCCAGGTATGGTATTACATCACACAAACAACCTGTCCCTTTCATCACCTTCTCAAACCCAAACGTGATCTCCCGCACACCTTGATGTACTACCTGTCTGGTGGAGTCATTAACAGGTTATATAGCACCACCACCTGTTCTCATAACCTGTGTAATATAGTCCCTATTAACTAATATATCCAACCAGTTCCTCATAGCAAAGATAAAATACACAAATTCTATCATACAAAACATACGCACTTGTTTCCCCTAGTCGACCATTTTGTTTAATTAACCCCAAAGTTTTTTTTAATGTGTCTTATTACCTTATGACCCAATTATGTTATATCAAGTCTAATAAAAAAATAATTTATTGGTTTATGTGTATTGAGCAGTGAGGGTGAAGTGAGGATAGACATAGAGACGAGAAGAGAACAATTCCCTGGTTCCCCTCTGCTCTCACCGACGAGGGTCTGTATATACCTGTGTAGGGAGGCGATATAATGAAGTTATCTCTGGCAGGTGTATTGATGGTATTAACTATTAAATTGATAACTTGAGGGTTTTTTAATTAATCAGTTTAGGGACACATACACACACACACACACACACACACACACACACACACACACACACACACACACACCTGCACCATTACCAATTCCCAGCGTGTGATCATTAGTGCGGTGTGGAGTCTGGAACTTAGGACAAATCAATGAAGGAGTGTCTGCTAAGTGTCCTGCGGCACACACACACACACACACACACACACACACACACACACACACACACACACACACACACACACACACACACACACACACACACACACACTATCAATAAAGAAGAGAAACGTTGCAGTACAAAAAACAAAACAAAAATGCAATAGATAAAAGAAAACAAACAGTGCAACAAAGTAAACAAAAAAACAGAGCAATTAAACACACACACACACACACACACACACACACACACACACACACACACACACACACCAACTAGTCGATCATCTTTAGCGATAGTGAAGAAGTATTCAGTATCGGTCCAGGTTAAAACCAGTGAATTCTAATGAGGGTTAAGTCGTAAAGTAGAGGCCTGGCCTCCAGCACACTTTAATGACACCAAACTGAGCTGTACTGTAAAGGGTCTTGCCCTAATGGCTCCTATTTTAACGTGAAATATGAATTATTCAGTGAAATTTATCATGTTAACGTGAATGGAAAACTGCGATTCTCCACACACACACACACACACACACACACACACACACACACACACACACACACACACACACCTGTCACCTCACACCCACCTGTCACCTCACACACCCACCTGTCACCTCACACACCCACCTGTCACCTCACACACACACACCTGTCACCTCACACACCCCCACCTGACACCTCCCAACACTACTGTCACATTACACACACACACACACACACACCTGTCACCTCCCAACACTACCTGTCACCTCACACACCACAGCCCCCGGCACCTCCTACACCACCACCAATACCTGTCACCTCCAAGACCAGCCCCTCGCGTCACCTCACATACCAGCGTCCCCTCCCTCCCCGTCACCTCCTACACCAACAGGACACTCGGGGCTTGGTGTCTCTCATCTACCCATTTACCTATTCACCAGACCACGCTACTACATTTTTTTATCTCGGCATCAAAGACTAGACGTAATCCTATAACCAGGTACATCATAACACACCATTCATATATCAATCAGGAGGACGTGAAGGATGTATATATATATATTTCAATGCATTATTACTTTTTGTAGTGACATATTATACGTGAAATATAAATAAACACATTATGGAATTTTTAGGATGTAATTTTTTTTTTGGGGGGTTATTTATGGTGATATGAGAGAGAGAGAGAGAGAGAGAGAGAGAGAGAGAGAGAGAGAGAGAGAGAGAGAGAGAGAGAGAGAGAGAGAGAGACCAACCAGTCTGTTCCTCGCCACACAGTCATTATATACCAACAAAAAAATATTCCATTTCCATGAATATTGTTGTTTATTTTTTTTTTCATTATTTTTCACCTTAACTACGTTTTGTATTAACCACTAAGGGTGGCGTCTCACCTGTCCCAATCTACGTCACTAGTGTGCACCTGTGAGTGTAAAATACGTAATAGTGTCCGTGAATAACACCCAATATGTCCGTCCGTCCGTGAATAACACCCAATATGTCCGTCCGTCCGTGAATAACACCCAATATGTCCGTCCGTGAATAAGGCCCGATATGAAAGGAAATGTACCATGATAGGGGCCAGGATGATGAAACAGAACAAGTCTACTTTATGATGCTCATGTTTCATCATTATCGGCAGTTGCAACATGATGAGAATATATAGTGCAATATTCCCCCACCCTCCCCCTACCTCTACCTCACCCTCCCCCACCCCTCACCCACCCAACCACACCCTCCACCACACCTCCACCACACCTCCACACACTCTAGCTTGTGAGTTTCGTGGCTGCGTTAACAGTTATTATTATTCAAGGTTTTACGAGATAATACTTTATGAATATATAATGAGATAAAAGGCCATAATGAGACACTGTAAAAAACTTGACTATCACACTTGACTTCATTGACCTCCTGATGTCTTGTTTGCGTGTTTGTTTGTTTTATTTTGTTTTGTTTACGTGTTTGATTTTGTTTATCTTGTTGCTTACGTGTTTGTTTTTGTTTATTTTTTGTTTACGATGGTTTGTTTTCTTTCTTTATCTCTCTTTTGTTTACATGTGAATTTATCTATCTACCTATGATTGTTTCTTTGTATAACTGTGTACGTACATGTGAGCAAGAACATATGTGCACTTGTATGTATAATTATGTGCAAATGTGAACGGATATATGAGCGATAGGGGTTGGGTGTAAAGGGGGCTGCATAGTATGGGTTAATAGACTCGCTACAGTTTCCTCCATTCTTATGCTATCCCATCCCACCCATCCTTCTCTCCCTACCCCCTCACTCCCCATTCCTTTCTCCCCTCACCCTTTCATCTTCTCCTCCCTCACCCACCCATCCTCCCTCACCCACTCTACCGCCTCTCCCTCACCCCCCCCACCCCACCCTTCTCTCACCCCCCACCCCCCTCCCTCACTCCCTCACCCACCCCTCCGTTAGGTAAGTAAAACACGGCGCGCGGTTCCCGTAGAGTTCATGAAGAAATACATAATCTGAGAGGAGAATTTCTTCTTAAAAATAAACAAATTGGAGGGAGAGATAGTAGAGATCTTTACCAGTAGTCTGAGAGTTTAATGAGTGTGTGGAGTGGGGTGGAGTGGGGGGTTGGAGGGTCGGTGAGAGGGCAGGAGAGTGGATGAGAGAGGGTGAGAGTGGCTAGGACAGGAATGTGTGTGTGTGTGTGTGTGTGTGTGTGTGTGTGTGTGTGTTTAAGATGGCTCGCTTGTACGGGCCCGTAAGAGGTGTTCGTTCAGTAAATACAGGTTACAATCGGGCGGTGGAGGGGAGTGTGTGTGCACGTGTGAGTGTACGCGTGAGTGTGTACGTGTGAGTGTGTACGTGTGAGTGTGTGTGTGTATTTGTATGTATGTTTGTGTGTGTGTTGTGAGTGAACAGACGAGAAAGGACGAAAATACACAAGAACAAACGATAACAGACGAGAAAATAGACAAGAAAAGATTAAAATAGAATAAATACAGAGACACAAGAGAGACAGGAAGATAAAACACCAGAGATAGAACGAAAAATATTAAACGAATATATAGAAAGAGAGACGAGGATAAAGGAAGAGAGAGACACAAAGGTTAAAATAAACTGGGGGAAATAGTGATAATGGAACACGTATGAACACGTTAGAAACGGGAGAGGGTGAAGAGAGTGAGGTAAGTGAGGAGAGTGAGGAGACTGGGTGAGATAAGTGAGGAGAGTGAGGAGACTGAGATAGTCGGGGTAGGGAAGGAAGGAAGGAAAGAAGGAAGGAAGGCCACCACAGCACCCTGAAAAGGAACATAGGGTGAGATCTAAGGACGCGTGAAGAGTGGAGGAGGAGAGGAGGAGGAGAGGAGGACGAGGAGAGGAGGAGGAGGATGGGTAAGAAGATGTAGAAGAGGAATAAGAAGAGGAGGGAAGCAGAAGCGGAGGAGTGAAGAAGAATAAGAAGATGCAGAAGAGGAGGAGGAAGAGGAAAAAAGGCAGAAGAGGAGTAAGAAGCGGCAGAAGAGGAGAGAGGAAGAGGAGAACATAAAAGAGCATTAAATGACAGAAATATTGATAAAGATCAGAATCCAAAATATCATCAAAGGAAGAAATTCACACTCAGAGACGCCGTATGGGAGGGCGGGAGGGAGGGGGAGGTGAGGACCCTCTTTGATGCTGGTTCGCTTCCTCCTACCCCTCAACCTTACCCCCCAATATCCCCCACCTCTTACCTAATCCCTCCTATCCTCCACCCCCCCACTCCTCTCCCCCTATACCCTCACCTAACCCCTCCTACCCTACACCCCCTCCTTCTGCCCCTCTCTCACCCCCTCACACCCGCCTCAACAGGAGCTTATGGCACAAAACAAGTAAAACGGGAAAAGAACAAATATTGATATTTAGGGAGTGCTCAGACCTAATTCACTCCTTTTTTCCACGCTGGAGAGAGAGAGAGAGAGAGAGAGAGAGAGAGAGAGAGAGAGAGAGAGAGAGAGAGAGAGAGAGAGAGAGAGAGAGAGATATTTCCCCATGATGATAAAATACAAATAATACTTAGTCTCTTATTAACGTTCAGATAGTTATGGAAAAAAAATTAACACTTTTACTTTTTTTTAAACTTTATGTGAAATTTTTTTTTTTATTTGTAAGTTTGAGAAAAGATGTTCAAAAGTTATAAGAAATTTGAATGTAAAGTGAAGGTTTGAAAGACTTATTTAAATACACTAATGTAATTTTTCCCCCAGGATGAAGGAGGAATGCACTTGTTGCTCTTGGAAAAAAAGAACTAGTAAATATTTAAATTATTTAATATATAAGTAAAAGTGTATGTTGATTTATTCTCATGTTTGTTCATACTTACGCGTACACACACACACACACACAAACACGTACACACACACACAAACACGTACACACACACAAACACGTACATACATACACACACAATGATAAACAAACATTCACAAACACAAAGAACATATTAACACAAACAAACACTCACTCACATTCAGACAAACACAAACAAACACACTCAAATACACACAGACACGTACACACACTCACATGCACACAGACACGAACACACACACACAAATCTGTACACAACACACTCACATACACAGAAACACGTACACACACACAAATATGTACACAACACACTCACATACACAGAAACACGTACACACAGTTGTCTCAGGAGGTAAATAAACTAAGCTTGATGTCAGAATAACTTAAGCAAGAAAGTTAATAATAATAGCTTAGACAAGACCTCCTCATCTCTCTCCTCCTCCTACTCCTGCCCCTCCTCCTCTTCTTCCTCACCCCTCTGCTTCTCCTCCCCTCCTCTTCCTCCTTCCCCCCCTCCCTTACTTATCCTCTTCCTCTTCCTCCCCCCCCCTCACTTCCTATTCCTCCTCCTCCTCCCACCCCCCTTCCTCACTCCCTTCCTGGCTGGTCAACTTAGGCTGTGTTGCTTCTCTTGTTGACTTAGAGAGAGAGAGAGAGAGAGAGAGAGAGAGAGAGAGAGAGAGAGAGAGAGAGAGAGAGAGGATAATGGGGAAGGATGTAGTGTAAAAAATGATGTAAGAGAAAGGAAAGAAAAGAGAGGAGGGGAGGAAAGGGTGTGGAGGACTAAAGAGCTAGATGGAGGAGCGATGAAGAAGTGTGAGAGATGAGAGAAAGGAGGGAGAGGAATAAAAGGAGGGAGGATGTGAAGTGTGAAGAACTGAGAGTCCAACAGAAATGAATAAAGGAGTTAATGAGAGGGGAGGCGAGGGGAGAGAGAGAGAGAGAGAGAGAGAGAGAGAGAGAGAGAGAGAGAGAGAGAGAGAGAGAGAGAGAGAGAGAGAGAGAGAGAGAGAGAGAGTTGGACGGGTAGACATGATACTGAGGTGAGAGGAAAGAGCGTGGTGGGTACAGGGGAAAATCCCAAGAGAGAGGGAGAGTGTTAGGGAGGATGTGAGAGTGATGGGGAGAGTGATGGGGAGGATGTGAGAGTGATGGGGAGAGCGATGGGGAGGATGTGAGAGTAATGGGGAGAGTGATGGGGAGGATGTGAGAGTGATGGGGAGAGTGATGGGGAGGATGTGAGTGATGGAGAGTGATGGGGAGGATGTGAGAGTAATGGGGAGAGTGATGGGGAGGATGTGAGAGTGATGGAGAGTGATGGGGAGGATGTGAGAGTAATGGGAGAGTGATGGGGAGGATGTGAGTGATGGAGAGTGATGGGGAGGATGTGGGTGATGGGGAGAGTGATGGGGAGGATGTGAGAGTAATGGGGAGAGTGATGGGGAGGATGTGAGAGTAATGGGGAGAGTGATGGGGAGGATGTGAGAGTGATGGGGAGAGTGATGGGGAGGATGTGAGTGATGGGGAGGATGTGAGAGTAATGGGGAGAGTGATGGGGAGGATGTGAGTGATGGGTAGATGTGAGAGTGATGGGGAGAGTGATGGGGAGGATGTGAGTTGGGGAGAGTGATGGGGAGGATGTGAGAGTGATGGGGAGAGTGATGGGGAGGATGTGAGAGTAATGGGGAGAGTGATGGGGAGGATGTGAGAGTGATGGGTAGATGTGAGAGTGATGGGGAGAGTGATGGGGAGTGAAGGGGTAGATTATACCTGCCAGATATTTAAACTCTATTATATAAAACCATTTGTCACAAATATAAACTAATATTTCCTAACCAGCCTTCAACAATTCGGGGGCAGATACTGTAGGTAGAACATAGCCTGCGGTGTTCCTACAGAGGCGCGACCAATCCTGTATTATATCACCCTGCTACAGCACGCGGCAACGACAATAACCGTGAATAACAGTGTAAAGGCTTGTACACTGAGACCCCCCCCCCCCCCCCGTGGTGAGGGCGGGCCAGCGGGAGGGAAGAGAGAGAGTGAGAGACATAGACAAAGGCTGGGAAAATAGGCAACGAGAATAGACACAGAGAGAAGAATAAAAGGTAAAGGGGAGAGGATACCCGTGTGTGTGTGTGTGTGTGTGTGTGTGTGTGTGTGTGTGTGTGTGTGTGTGTGTGTGTGTGTGTGTGTCGGCTTTAAAAGATAGCGAGAAGTGTATAAGTGAACAGCATACTCGACCATTAGCAGTATTGACGGTGTCCTTACTCCTAAAGAGGTTAGGTTAGGTTAAGTTAGGTTAGGCTAGGTTAGGTGTGAGCAGATCTCCTCCTCTGTAGACATTGGGATTGATAGATGACGACTTGGAGAGGGAGCGAAGCATCGAGTGTCTAGGGAGAACTTTGTTGTGAGTGAAGGAGGAAGAGGAGCCGAGAAGCCAAGACTCTAAAAGGCAGACAGGACCAACGTGTCATAACGGGAGTGGTGAGAGGAAAGAAAGTGCCTTTAGGAGAGTGGGGGTAGGGTGGTGGTGAGTGGGGGAGGGTTGTGGGTGAGTGGGAGAAGGTGGTGGTGAGTGGGAGAAGGTGGTGGTGAGTGGGGGAGGGTGGTGGTGAGTGGGGGAGGGTGGTGGTGAGTGGGGGAGGGTGGTGGTGAGTGGGAGAAGGTGGTGGTGAGTGGGAGAGGGTGGTGGTGAGTGGGAGAAGGTGGTGGTGAGTGGGGGAGGGTGGTGGTGAGTGGGGGAGGGTGGTGGTGAGTGGGAGAAGGTTGTGGGTGAGTGGGAGAGGGTGGTGGTGAGTGGGAGAAGGTGGTGGTGAGTGGGGGAGGGTGGTGGTGAGTGGGGGAGGGTGGTGGTGAGTGGGAGAGGGTGGTGGTGAGTGGGGGTAGGGTGGTGGTGAGTGGGGGAGGGTGGTGGTGAGTGGGAGAAGGTGGTGGTGAGTGGGAGAGGGTAGTGGTGAGTGGGAGGTGGTGGTGAGTGGGGGAGGGTGGTGGTGAGTGGGGAAGGGTGGTGGTGAGTGGGGGAGGGTGGTGGTGAGTGGTGGTGAGTGGGAGAAGGTGGTGGTGGTGAGTAGGAAAGGTGCTGGAGAGAGAGAGAGAGAGAGAGAGAGAGAGAGAGAGAGAGAGAGAGAGAGAGAGAGAGAGAATAAATGAATATGATGAAAATGAAGATGAAAAAAATAGATGAAAAGAAAGAAGGAATAGAAAGAAATAACGAAGAAATAACCAACAAAGAAATTATGAAAATAGTTAAATGAAAAAAAAAATAAAAAATAATGAACAGACGAAAATGAAGGAAAGACTTTATGCAATACGACATAACATGTAAATACAACAGAGAAAACCTAGAGATTCGGGGAAACAAGGGCAAAGGGATAGCATGGATGAGGACAGGATAAAGGAGAGAATGGACATGTACGAGGTGAGAGGGACGAGTGAGGGAGGGAGAGAGAGGGAGAGAGAGGGAGAGAGAGAGAGAGAGGGAGAGAGAGAGGAGAGAGAGAGGAGAGAGAGAGAGAGAGAGAGAGAGAACGAGAGAGAGAGAGAGAGAGAGAGAGAGAATATTTGGAGGAAGTTTGTGGGTGAGAGGGACTTGGTGAGGGAAGGACTGGGAGATGTTGTGCAGTGATGAGAACACAGGAAGGAAACCCTGGCCAGGATACACGAGAGAGAGAGAGAGAGAGAGAGAGAGAGAGAGAGAGAGAGAGAGAGAGAGAGAGAGAGAGAGAGAGAGAGAGAGAAAACAAGCGAGTTAAAAAGAGAAAGATAGCGAATGAAAATGATATGAGAATGAGATAATGCATGGAAGTAAGAATGATAGAGAGAAAGAGCGAAAGGACGAGGAGCAGAGCGAGAGAGAGAGAAACGAGAGAGAGAGACAGTCGTAATATCGAAGCACCCGTTTGAGAGAAAGAAGGTCCTAAGAGACAATATTGTACCCAGATAAACTTGAAACATTTCCAGATTGAATCAAGACGACACAAGAAATTCATATCTCCATTTTTACTCCTTTTTCTCAAAGTATTATATTTTTTCTTCCAATATGAACTGTGTTAAAGGATAAGTGAATTTAGACCCACCTATGATAAATAATTTTTAATTATTTCTTCCAGTATGAACAATATCAAAGAATATAATGATTTAGACAAACCTATGATAAAAATTCAAATTTTTTCTTCCAGCATGAACAATGTTAAAGAGAACGACAATTTTGACTCAACTATGCTAAATAATTATGAATCCCTTCCCCTTCTGAACAATATCAAAGAGTAAGACACCTATGATAAATAACTCCAGCGGAAATATACTCGACTATAACATACGTGAAGTAAGAGAGACTAATCGTACCCAGGAGGATCTTACCTCTGTGTTTACCTGGACCTTAATTAAAGATTTGCTCGTTACTGCAATTAGAGACGAAGAAAATGACAAAATGATAATCTCTTTACCTCATCACCAAGACCTGCTCACCTCTCCTCACTCCTACCTGTAAATACATATGAACTTTATTAATTATGAGGTAGTTTATATAATAACTTATATACATTGAAAATATAAATCTCTGAATACATTACAAATAAACACATAAAAAGTACATGTATACATGACGTTATATAAATCCCTATACATAATATATACATATCCTATATAAATACCTGAAGATAATATATAATGCATAAACTACATGATACATAAAAGACATACAGAAAAATACTGGACATTTTATTACCAGCAACAACGCAAACTATTAACATGACCGTAACATCTATTCAGTACCATAATAACCAACACAATGCAACACAACACAACACAATGCTCACCTGACTGACAAACGCAGCTAATTTTACCCTGAACAGATATTACCTGCTCTGAGCTAACTAGACAAGCTGTTCATCATTATAGGAAATATTGTCATCTCATCCAGGTGAGTTAATTAGTTGAAATGCATTTACGGATATTGTTGCACAGGAACTGAGGCCGAGCTGATGTGCAGCGGATACATGGAACTATTTATTGCAACTGAAGTGTGGTGAATTTTTTATTGTGTGTGTGTGTGTGTGTGTGTGTGTGTGTGTGTGTGTGTGTGTGTGTGTGTGTGTGTGTGTGTGTGTGGTTCAATAAATTGATATCCCATTGGCCAACTTCTTCCCTATGACTCAACACATTCCTATGCGTTGAGTCACACACGTAAACGACTCAACGTACGAACATGACCCAAGAACATAACTCAATATACGAACACGATTCAAGAGCATGCCTCAACATACGAACATGACCTAAGAACATGATTCAACATACGAACATATTTCAAAGCATCATTTACACAAGCCTTACACCACGAGGACACACAAACTGAGGCACAAGACATACGGAAATGGGCCAGACATAGACATAGAAATATAAACAGAGACGGTTCTAAGCACCCCACCTAGGGAACCCCACCAGCTTGAGTGATCACGTACCATTCCACCTTACAATATGAAACCAAAACAAAGTCTATCTGTCCTATAACTAAGCAACTTTATTTCACTGTATCTTGATGTGAAATTCCCAACACGACCACGGCCACCTTGACACATTCTTATTAACAAACACTATATTCTTCTTTGCAAACTTTCTTTTGTGGAGTGTAGAAGGGGGAGCTAATTAAAAATCTCCCTTTGTAACCCACTCACACCCTCTCCCTCGCTCTCCTAGGAGGCTGGGGTTGGCTCGGTGGTGGCGGTCTGGCGGAGATATAAGTAATGAGGTTGTGAAGGGAGGTGTTCTAATTACTGCTGCTGCTGCTGCTTCGAGTGCTGGAAATTACTCCCATCTTGTTGTGTAAAGTGGCGTTTAACTGATACATGTGAATTGTCATGATTATAAGCGGGTCCCCCCTCTCTCTTTCTTCACACACACACACACAGATACAAATATATATATAGAATCCTCTCCAACTCCACTTCCTTTACACACACACACACACGCACACACACACACACACACACACACACACACCAGAGGGCGACATCATACAACACTTGCAATACAAATTAAAACAGAACCAACGATAACAACTTTCCAGTACCACCTTCTGCTTCACTACCTTTCCTCCCTCACCTCTCTCTCTCCCTTCCTCACCTCTCTCTCTCCCTTCCTCACCTCTCTCTCTCTCTCCCTTCCCTCCCTTTCTTCCTTTCTTGCTGCCACTGCCTTTCCATCCCTTCCTCCATCACTATACTCCCTTCCTTCCTCACTTACACCCTCTTTCATTCCCACCCTCTCTCCCTTCCTTTCGTGCTACCTCCATTTTTTATTCCCTCCTTCCCTCCCACTGCCCTCCCTCCTTCCCTTCACTCATTACCTCCCTCACCTCTCTCCCTCCCTCACCTTCCTCACTGCACCAACACCAACACCATCAATCCTCACAGATGAACAAAGGGAAAAGAACACCTCGGACAGGGAGACTAACGTGACGGAACCTTCCCTCTCCCTTCTTCCTTCCCTCTCAAAAAAGGAAAAGGAAAAAGATAGAAGGTTGAAAGTGTCACGGAGGCACAGAAGGCAATATTGGTCGTCGACACCCTCCCACCTACCCTCCCACCCATCTACCCTCCCACCTACCCTCCCACCCTCCTTCTCACCCACCAATCCTCTAACCCCGCTAACCACCCACTAGTCCTCCTTTTCACTCACCTCACCCACCCACCCTTCCCCTAGCTGGTGCCTCTCTCGACACCCACCTACCCTCTCACCCACCTACCCACTCACCCACCTACCCTCTCACCCACCTACCCCCTACCCACTCACCCACCCCACTCACCCACCCTTCCCTTAGCTGGTGCCGCTCTGGACACCCACCGCCCTCAGGAGGAACAAGGTGAGAGATGTTTCCCATATTTTTGTTCTTCCTTTTCCTCTTCATTCTATTCCTTCTCATTATTCTTTTCCCCTATTCTCTTTACTCCTTCCTCCCTCCCTTCCTTCACACCTTCTCCTCTCTCCCTTCTCATCTTATACCCTCATCCACTTCCTTCCTTCCTTCCTTCCATCCTTCCTTCCATCCTTCCTTCCTTCCTTCCTTCCTTCTGCTGATAATTTAGCTGTTTATATTGATATTTTTCCAGACGGGGTAAATAAGATTGATGGGGGAGAGGAGGGGGGTGATGGAAGAGGAGGGGGGTGATGGAAGAGGAGGGGGGGTGATGGAAGAGGAGGGGAGTGATGGAAGAGGGGGGTGATGGAAGAGGAGGGGGTGATGGAAGAGGAGGGGGGTGATGGAAGAGGAGGGGGTGATGGAAGAGGAGGGGGGTGATGGAAGAGGAGGGGGTGATGGAAGAGGAAGGGGGTGATGGAAGAGGAGGGGGTGATGGAAGAGGAAGGGGGTGATGGAAGAGGAGGGGGGTGATGGAAGAGGAAGGGGGTGATGGAAGAGGAGGGGAGTGATGGAAGAGGAGGTGATGAGGAGGGGGTGATGGAGGAGGAAGGGGTGATGGAGAGGAGGGGTGATGGAGGAGGGGGTGATGGAAGAGGAGGGGTGATGGAGAGGAGGGGGTGATGGAGGAGGAGGGGGGTGATGGAGAGGAGGGGGTGATGGAAGAGGGAGGGGGTGATGGAAGAGGAGGGGGTGATGGAAGAGGAAGGGGGTGATGGAAAAGGAGGGGGTGATGGAAGAGGAGGGGGGTGATGGAAGAGGAGGGGGTGATGGAAGAGGAGGGGGTGATGGAAGAGGAGGGGGGTGATGGAAGAGGAGGGGGTGATGGAAGAGGAGGGGGTGATGGAAGAGGAAGGGGGTGATGGAAGAGGAGGGGAGTGATGGAAGAGGAAGGGGGTGATGGAAGAGGAGGGGAGTGATGGAAGAGAAGGGGAGTGATGGAAGAGGAGGTAGAAGAGGAGAGAACTGGGGTAAGAAGAGAGATAAGGAGGAGGAGGAGGAGGTAAGCGGGCAGGTATTAAAGGCTATGTGAGGATAAGGAGGGAGGGAAGGAGGGAGGAAGGAGGGGCTGAAGGAGAGGCTGAAGGAGGGAGGAAGGAGGGGCTGAAGGAGGGAGGAAGGAGGGGCTGAAGGAGGGAGGAAGGAGGGGCTGAAGGAGGGACGAAGGAGGGGCTGAAGGAGGGACGAAGGAGGGGCTGAAGGAGGGAGGAAGGAGGTGGTTGAAGGAGGGGAGGAGAAGCGCAGTTAGTCACGATTATTATGATTAATGGAACAATTTACTCACAAGGCCGCTTCTCTCCATCTCCCACCTCATCTAACCTCACCCAACCTAACTTAACCTAACCTAAATTAATCTAACCTCACCTAATAGAGTGTGAGAGTGAGTGACTGAAGATAAATAGACACATAATGAGAGAGAGAGAGAGAGAGAGAGAGAGAGAGAGAGAGAGAGAGAGAGAGAGAGAGAGAGAGAGAGAGAGTTTGGTCACGTGCAAGGCAGTATTTATGTGTTCACTCAGCAAGGAACAGCTGGAGGCAGGAGGAGTAACACCCAATACAAGTGACGCTTTCTAGTGGCTGCATTTTTGTGACATTCCTTGCATCACACTCCACCTCCTGCCTCTCTCTCTCTCTCTCTCTCTCTCTGTTTTTATCTATCTGTCGGTCTCTCTCTCCTTTCCCTGTATCTATCTATCTATCTATCTATCCCCCTCTCTCTCTATATCTCCCGAAGGTTATATTTTTTTCGTATACGAAGATCAAGTTTTAACTTGTAAAATAAATAAAAAATAAATTCAATTCAATTAAATAAAACACAAATATTGTTTTACACGAATTATGGTGAAAAAAAGGCACCCCAGCTTAATGCACCTAAGATATAAACACACTTACCTCACCTGAGCTAACCTAAGTTAACCCCAGGTACTGTTAGAGTTAATCCTCAGGTAAAACAAACTTGGCTACATAATTTTCATGTTGCCTAAAAAAAAAAAAAAATCATCAGGTGTATGAGTTAAGTGTTGCAAGAGAACATGGACGGCAAACGCTTGAAGATGGAGGACGACATTACCTATTTCTGGAGAGCGAGGAGTGACCGCCTCCCCGAGTGATAGGTATCAGTCATCGCCTCGACCTGACCCCAGGGATCAAAGCACGACCAAGATGGGGACAATTTGTTCCTGAATGGTTTTCTACCTGAATGAAGTGATCAGCCTGATGGAGGAGCCTGACATCCGGCTCCTTCACTGATGTATACATTGGCTATCAGACCGAGGAAAATCAGTGGTGGCAGATTTACGAATGAGAGACAAACGTATTAATGGTAGCCAAGGTTCACGTATGACTACACTTTTACAGACATACAGACTACACCTATACTTCTACTTATACAGACATACAGACTACACCTATACTTCTACTTATACAGACAGACAGACTACACCTATATTTATACAGACTTACAAAAATATCTCTTTGGGGGAGTTAGATGAAATGGAAACTTTAATATAGTAGGAAGATAATTGCACGTGCTTTTACACACACACACACACACACACACACACACACACACACACACACACACACACATGACTTCACACATAAATATATACATGTATCTACATAATACAACTTTGTTAAAATATAAACACTACGTTATCATCAAAACATTAATTTACGAGGAACTGAGAATATATATATTTTTTTATATAAACTCTTATTATCAAGTGACCAAATATGTTGTGAATTATTGATAAATTTACTGCTTACGGTATTGAGTTATTGCAGTAAAACACACTAATCAATACCTATCACTTTTGAAGGTTATTCCAGGTAATTATCTCCCCACAGGTGTAATACTCAGGTGTGTTCTGGTTTATAGATTAAGGTGTTTCAACTACCTGGGTCATTACAACAAAAGGTTTTAGTATTCAACAACAGACAACTCATTAAAAATTCAGGTGAGCTCAAAGCCAGACCATCATCACTGTGCTCAGGGTAATAGGAAGCTATCAGGGGCGCGTACACGACTACCTGAGGTGTGTGGGAGTGTGGTACTCTGGTGTAAGGTGGTAGCACACACACGTACACATACACTCAAACACACATAAAAGAAATACACAAACACACACACAGACACACTCTAAAGCACAAAAACAAAGCGCGCACACACACACACACACACACACACACACACACACACACACACACACACACACACACACATCATCACCCCATACATACAATACTAACAACCCGAAATTGGCCCAACATTAGTGGGTTAAGTGAGGGGGGTGGGGGGGGGGGTCCTCCTCTCTCTCTAACCCGCCCACATGCCTTCATTTCCCCCCTCACATTACCCCCCCTTTCCCCTCCCACACCCCCCTCCCCTCCCCACCTCTCACAGCAGCAGCTAGATTTTCAGGCCACAATTTTGTTTCTCTTGAGGTCACGGCGGCACAGATGGTGAATAACAGTGAGAGGAGTGAGAATATTTTTTCCATCATTAAAACGCGTTCATAATTGTTTCGCTTTTATTATTATTATTATTATTATTATTATTATTATTATTATTATTATTATTATTATTATTATTATTATTATTATTATTATTATCATTATTATTATTATCATTATTATTATTATCATTATTATTATTAATATTATTATCAATATTATTAATGTGTTGTTATTTCATTGGTGTGTATAATTAATCAAAACTTAATATCCAAAGTTACAATAATAATAATAATAATAATTTAATAATAATCCTCTATATTTAGTACCTCTCTCTCTCTCTCTCTCTCTCTCTCTCTCTCTCTCTCTCTCTCTCTCTCTCTCTCTCACTTTTACTCCAAATAAACGATCCAATTCTTCTCATTCTTGTCTCATAATTTCCCAGGCAAATCTAAATTCCTTTTACTGTTAATGTATCACCCGGCTGTTTCCTCTCCTTTCAGCGTTTATCTCCCTGTGGTAGTTTACTCTGCCAGGGGGGGGGGGGGGTACTATTGCCTCCCTGAATGTACCTTTCCTTCTCTCTCTCTCTCTCTCTCTCTTTCACTTCCCCTCCCTCCCTCCTAGTTCAGACACAGAAGGATAATGGGTAATGTGTGTGTGTGTGTGTGTGTAAGCCCCCCCCCCCCACACTAACACACCAACACACCAACACACACACTAACTCCCCCGCACACTAACCTCCTCCCCCCACACACTAACACACTAACACACCCTCATCTCATCTCAGGACCCAGGTGTTGCCAGCAGAAGGGATGCAGCGGCAGGTGTGAAAGACCCAACACTTGCCACTATATCTGACCATAATTCTGGGACATGTTGGATAATAAATTCAGGGCGGCGGATTAAGGCGGATCAGAGGCAGAGAATCCGCAGCTTTTGTAGTCGTGGTAACCGTGGCAACATTATCACGGGGAATTAAACTATATCATCACCGTCTTATGTTACATCGAGGACCTGTTCTTACCTCTGTTAGTTTTTTCTGTTGTTTTTGTCACGTAATATAAGTTTATTTTAATATAGTCTCTTTGGTTAATGTTGATAATGTTTTTTTTTAACGTGGTTGTTTTTGTTGTTGTAATTAGCTTCCTCAACCACAATCACCTTCTTTTCTCACCCCAATCTGTTCCTCCGACAAAGCCACCCTCTACCACCGCCACAACCACCCCCCCCCCCAAACCACCACAACCACCCCACCACCACAACCACCCCACTCCAACCATCCCCTCCACAATCACCCCTACCACCACAACCATCCCCCCGCTACCACAACCATCCACCTTAAATATACGTGTGTTGTATGTATGTATGTATGTAATAATAATAATAATAATAATAAACGGTTTATTAATAGAGTTGCAGCCGGTGGCTGAAAATATACACTTACATTTGATTTAGACATAATGATATAATATGCATTGAATACATTTACAGGGCTGTACAGTACATAAACCAGGAGTTGTTTATTATTTTAACAATAGATGGGATGGTGCTGTTCTTATATCTATCGGTGCGGGCTCTTATGGGCTGAATTTTGTTGTAGTGGCGGACTGCGCGAGTTGGGTGGGGGGCTGCAGGTGGCAGGAGGTGATGTATGTATGTATGTATGTATGTATGTATGTATGCCTCTGAGATACCTTGTTGACTCTACCATCACTAATACATTCATCTGTCATTAGAAAAAAACATAATTAAATAACTGTAGTCATCATCTCAAGGCTCTATGTCATCACAGTAGAGTAATTCCTCGTTAACTCTTTTTATTAACTTCGGGTCGTAGATACAAACAGCTTTTAGATTACTTCAGTTCTAAAAATCTAAACCTAATATTCAAATTACTCGTGAAGCAGAACAAGATTCATAACGCATCCTCCTTGACACACACACACACAACACCGGTCTCAAAGTCTAACAGGTATTTTAGTACGAGTGTTTTTCCATAAGTCTTCGTTCACAGGTTCAGAGATCAACGGAGCTTTAGCCTTAATCTCTACAAGACAAATAGCGTCGAAACATTTATCGTCCACGAGTATAACATTACGTTTAAACTCTCATAATATGTTGAGGAAAGAAACCACTAAGGCAATTAACTTCCCTTAAAATGGTCATTGTTGTAAAATTGTTTCCAAAATTCTCTAAAAAAATAATAATACCAGCCAAAGTCTACGGTCCTGAGTGCTGCTATACAGGTGAACTAGATTTAATTATCATACCTGGTAGATGTAAGTTCAAATATATCAAAATAACTCTGAAATGTTTCGTGAGGTTCGTTCTTGGTAATGAAGTGTTCGAACAGTGTCTCGGTACACCTCCACAACAGTGTCGATGCTCCGAAACACTACTGGTCTCCTACCCTAACACTACTGGTCTCCTACCCTAACACTACTGGTCTCCTACCCTAACACGACTGGTCTCCTACCCTCACACGACTGGTCTCCTACCCTAACACGACTGGTCTCCTACTCTAACACTACTGGTCTCCTACCCTAACACGACTGGTCTCCTACCCAAACACGACTGGTCTCCTACCCTAACACTACTGGTCTCCTACCCTAACACTACTGGTCTCCTACCCTAACACTACTGGTCTCATACACTACTGGTCTCCTACACTACACTTCATCATCTTAGAATCTTGGTTCATTGTGAGAATGGAACCGAAACTTAACAATATTCCGTCCATTATTCACCGACACTTTTTAGTTGGTTTACGTCTTTCAGTTATAAATAAATAAATTGATTATTGATTTTATACGTATTTCTATTCAATTGTAACAAATAATTTACTCCTTTATTTAATATAATTTTATTTATCTTAACATAATTTTGTCCATTAGATCTCAAACTATAATCAAAATAAACAAACTGTAGCAGATAAGAACCAGTGTGACATCAACTGGTAAAAATACTAATCAATTAACAGATACAGAACGAAAAAAAAAAGTCAACAAACTTAAGATAAAAAAAAATCTTGGATCACGTATATGAAAAATGAGGCCTATGTCCTGAGTTATCGTTCAGAGATGTCATAAATCTTCGCTCAGACTCTGCCTCACAATATCATCTGTAATCATCTCGCCGACAAACTTGCAACATCAGAAGTTTGTGAAGCTGTTAATTCTCTGCTTAACACAATTTGCATGTAAGTTTGTCTTGTTATACATCTAAGTCAACTTTGTTCTGTTATGTATCGTTAAAATTTGTGTAAATATTGACGTTTATTCTAGAGTTTACATTTATTACTGAATATAATATTGTGATGAGGAAGGTCTTGGTTGGTGGGGGAGACTGACGCCTAAGTTACAAGCATAAAGGAGTTTTGATTGGTTGCAGCTGGTTCCTTCTCCACCAATCACAGAAGATGTCCTCGCTATTGGTTGCATTTGGTTCGTTTCCACCAATCACATATGTCCTCGCTATTGTAAAGAAATGTATTTTTGGTTTGGTTATAATTACTGAATATATTCCGACCTAATTAACGACATGGTAATTAATGAGTATTATTATATGACGATACATGACACTTAATGATGGCACAAGACACTTAACCTAACCTAACCTAACCCAACCCCCTCCTCCACCCCATCTTGCGTTAGAGTGTTTAATCATCAGAAGTCATAAGCTGGAGTGCCTAATCTTCACGAGGTCTCAAAGTCTGAATACGAGAGCAGCTCAAGGTGCTTAGGAGTCGGAGCCCTAATTAAAAATCGGTGATCATCTGCAGGTAAAAAGATTCATTATTTGTGACCTTGAATCTCCTTGACTCAGTCGTTTAAGAAATCTATAAGAAAATCTGATGAGGAATGATAATTTTTTAGTTAATCATAATATATGAGGGAAATAACACGAGTAAAAAATATTTCTATACGGGAGGAAACTTTGAGGAGAATAAGACGTATTTCCTCAGGTATGTTCAGGTAAAAGTCGGAATTTAATCTCAGGAAATACGACGGGGGAAACATATACAAATTGGACTGTTATATTATTACAAAAAAATAAAAAAATAAAATCTAAACCACATAAAGGAATTAAATACTTTCAAAATCACAAACTATAAAAAAAAAGTATTAAGAAATTCATATTGTTTTCTTTCCCTTCGACACGATACAATAAATTCACACAAATTTTTAATATAACCACAAACACATATATTCTAGGCCCTCGTGGGGGTGAGGGAGGTGGGGGAGGGGGTGGGGGGGAGGGGGGGAGGGGGGGAGGGGGGAGGGTCGTAATCTGCCACGTGAGCAAGGAGGGACCCAGGCATGTTATGTTACTCACGTCACCCAGGTTGAAATGTGACCCCTCAGCACACACGTAAATATTCCACATGCCACGGCCGCTGCTGCCACCCACCGGAAAAATATCTTAGTGTCGTGTCTCGTATTTGATGACAAGATTCCGCCATTGGATCTGAAAGCGCGAGGCATGATAAAGAATTGGAAATTTCTCGTGGGTTGATGTGGACGAATGGGATATTTGGTGCTGGCTGGCAAAGTCGACGCGTTTGTACAATTGTTTCTTCTTTTTTATCAAATTTTTTCAGACTTGTCTCATTGACTCTCTCTCTTTTTTCTCTCTCTCTCCCTATCTCTTTACATAAACACACACACACACACACACACACACACACACACACATGTTATCGACACAAAGCAACATTACCTAAGGAAAAAAAACATAATTGTGAACAAACATGAACACTAATGAACTGTTCAAGGGCTGACGACTCCTCTTGTCTCGATGTTCATTATCACATTTTCTGTCGTATAAAAAAAAAAAATACACGACTTTTAATACAGCGAAACGAGACCAAAAAATCGGACGTGAATATTGATAGAAAAATGTCGAACTACGAGAGAGTTTTTAAAAATGTCGTAATCAGGATTTTTTTGTGTTTTAGGGTTATGTGTTTGTTTGAGTGTGTGTGTGTGTGTGTGTGTGTGTGTGTGTGTGTGTGTGTGTGTGTGTGTGTGTGTGTAATCAGTTTCATTTAGCAGAGACAAAGGCGGGCATATCAGGTCCTCTCAAACGTCACTCTCTCTCTCTCTCTCTCTCTCTCTCTCTCTCTCTCTCTCTCTCTCTCTCCTCACCTCTGAAAACTCCCTCACTTGTCTTTTTTCTTCAGCTAAGTACAGTTTACCCGGCTTAAGGTCTTCCATTAGTGGTAACGCTCTCTGTTTTATGCCAAGGAGGGGGAGGAGGAGGGGGGAAAAGGAGGGGGAGGAGGGGGGAACAGGAGGGAGGGAAGAGGAAGGTTCAAAAGTGGAAGTGGAGGAGCTGCAACATAACAACCCGACTACTTAATATGCACACACACACACACACACACACACACACACACACACACACACACATACACACACACACACACACACACACACACACACACTATACTCTATTTTAATTTGTTAATACAGTATGAAGCACTGCTGTATTATTCAGTATTAATATCTAGATAAAGATTACCTGCTGGACTGAGCTGCATTGGTGAAAATATTTATTTGTGTCTAACTTATAAAAACTCGAGTCATTTTGTAGTTATATAAGAGCATTACTGTATAACTCTCTCTCTCTCTCTCTCTCTCTCTCTCTCTCTCTCTCTCTCTCTCTCTCTCTCTCTCTCTCTCAACAGCAATAAGCGTTATAGTAGAGGTAGAGGAGATACAGGTATGGAAGTACAGGTGTGGAGATACAGGTGTAGAGATACAGGTGTGGAGATAAATACAAAATCGTCAAAAAAGTCCCCAGAATGCATGTCAGAAACGTTAATAACTTCTACATATATGACTAGACAAGTTATACACATTATACATCATTCAGGTAGAATATGTATATCTCTTTTATACATACACATTAAGCACCATGTATCAAATCGCTGTAGTTTCTCTTGGCTTTGGTAATTACAGGAAATGTGAACAGAACGGCATTTGTGAGTCAGATATAAAATTTCCTGTTGACGATGGAAATAAAATCCGCCTCGTTTAGTTCAACATACTAGAGAGGTTCACGTTTCTGTCTGTCTGTCTGTCTGTATGTCTGTCTGTCTGTGTACCGTAATGTTTACATGTATATGTGTGTGTGTGTGCACATGACAGTTTACAATGTGTTTATGCGTAGAAGAGATGTTATTGTTTTTTGTGAAGTTGTGCAGACAGACAGACAGACAGACAGACAGACAGACAGGCAGACAGACAGACAGAAAGACAGACCTTACACCAAGAGCCAGTTCACATTGACCGCTGGGGAGACAGCCACAACCATCACCACAACTCACCTCTGGCCACACAGCATCATCAAACGTGTACAATAACAACAACACTGATACAACACAAACAAACAAACACACGACAAACACACACTCCTACATGAGGTGATCTCCCCACCCCCCCTCTACAATGTCCGACGGAATGACCTGTAGAATAATACTGTAGTGATGATGATGATGATGATGATGATGATGATGATGATGATTATGATGATGATGATGATGATGGATAAACTGGACTAGGGCGAAGATATCCAGGACCTGTAGAAGGTGATATTCCCCTAAATATCCGAATCCCCTGTAGAATATTACTGTAGCGATGATGATAAACTCAACTGGGTTTATGCTACAGCTTAAAAATTTCCCCCGACCGATTCGACGCCATGAATACTCAACGACTAATCTGGTTTGATTAAGTGAGTCGATTGGTGGGTTTTATTTTCCTGATCTGTCCTGAAGCCGTGTTGAGATAATTAGCGCCTGGTATTATTTTCCTGTTTTTTCTTTTCTTTCTTTATTATGATCGTGTTTTGTCATGTTTACTCTCTCTCTCTCTCTCTCTCTCTCTCTCTCTCTCTCTCTCTCTCTCTCTCTCTCATGCACATCGTACTCAGCATCTGCCACCACCACTACCACCATTACCACAGCCACCATCAACCACTCCAACATTTCGCTCGTGATGGCATGAATATCCTCACCCCCCACCACCCACCTCCCACCCCCCTCCTTAGCCACCTCACCCCCCCCCCCTCTAGCCTCCCACCTACCTCCCCCACCCACCCACACCCCCTAGCCCTCCCAACCC
>CAUDMG010003614.1:557500-560000 GCA_958450375.1 Homarus gammarus
ATGTTCAAAAGTTCCTCAAAAGTATTGAGAACTTCTCAAGAGAAACAATTTGTTAAAGGAAGTGACAGCAAACAAATACTACCACGAGCAACAACAACAACAACAACAAAAACACGAATACTACCACGAGCACCAACAACAACAACATGATGAGTACAACCACTAATAGTAATAGCAACAACACAGACAGACAGACAGACGACAGACAGACATAAAGAGCCAGAGATAAATAAAATTGTCTCCCTATCTTATATTGAATCAGCAGACGTCATCAGTCACCCAAACAATCATTCAGACACATCAACGCTGAAGAACAAAAAACAAAAAAAAAATATTAAGTTTTTCCTTCGATCCATCAGATAAATTTCTCCTCCAGTCACCTGGGGTCAGATTCTCACTAGTTCTTACGGGGAATATTTACCGTAAGTCAAGACGTAAACAATGTACAGTGGCGGACAAAAATCCCTGGACACTTGGTTAGTAATCCGTCATGTCGGTATTTAAGGATTGTTAGCTGAAGCGGATTAGGATTTTAATTTATTTTCACATTTGTTCTCAGATTTTGCTTCTTATTAAGGTGTGTTTGTCTGTTTGTTTGTTTGTTTGTTTGATTTTCCTTATTTTGTGATTTCGATGTAATTTGTGACGAAAAAAACCAGAAGTTGTTTCCAGACATTGCCAAGTGTTCAGGGACTTGTGTTGGTAACTTACACTAAAACACACACACAAAAATAATGTGATAAGGTTGATCTTCTGCTCTTAAGGCAACACACTTTTATGGCTACATCTGGCAACACTGTTATTATTTTTACTGCCTATAAAACATTTCTGGGATTTCTTTTTGTGTTTTGCTTTTGTTTTTTCTTCTCATGACACGAAGGACGTAGAGAGGTAAAAAGAAGGACAACACACACACACGCACACGCACACGCACACGCACACACACACACACACACACCTCCTACCCCCCACCACCTCCCCCAGTCGCTTTAAAAAAATCCAATTTAGACTCAAACGTCACCTCATCAGTGATCCAGCTGTCATTCCCAGCCTCTCTCTCTCTCTCTCTCTCTCAATAATTCCCTAGAGTATCTTATATCCTCGTATGACAAACGTAGACAATATTTTAAATAGTAATAAAAACGTGAGGAATAATTCACGACACACACACACACACACACACACACACACACACACACACACACACACACACAAAAGAGGATAATGGCACTGGGCTAAAGGTGCTTTACCTCAAAGTTTCAGGACAATCGGCTTGGGAAAGAATTATGCCCGATTGAATTATGTTACCAAGATGAAACGAGGGAGAGGCGAGAGGGAAATAATAATAATAATAATAATAATAAAAGTAATAATAATGATAATAATGATAATAATAATAATGATAATAATAATAATAATAATAATAATAATAATAATAGTTATAGTAATAGTAGTAATAATAATAATAATAATGATAATAATAATAATAATAATAATAAAAGAAAGAACGAAAGAAAGAAATAATGAAAGAAAGAAAAATGTTGTCTTTAGAAAATAAACAAATACATAAAAAATAAATAAAGAAAAAAACACTATTAGTCAAGTAAATAAAGATATATGGAGAAATAAAACACTGTGGCTATTAAATAAAAAATGAAAGAAGTAAACAAAGTGTCTCTTATTAAATAAAAAGAGCCGCTGTGTTTAGTTTACACGGAAATAAAAAACTTTGTCTCTCCCTCTATTAAATAAAGATAAACAAAGACACACTTTATCTCTATTGAATAAATAACAAATGAGAAAGAAAGTCTAAGAAATTAAGAGAGAGAGAGAGAGAGAGAGAGAGAGAGAGAGAGAGAGAGAGAGAGAGTGTATTATTCAGTACAGTAGTAGTAGTGGTGGTGGTGGTGGTGCAGGTGAGACACGAAGGACCAGGTATAACTGGTTACCTGTACTAACAAGGTCTTGTGGCAGTGTTCCTGAGGGTGTGGCTCCTCGGCTACCTACTGTAGATGGTCTAGTTCCGGGTAGGTGAAGCAACTATGATATATTGAGTAGGTTTACATGATAACTTACACACACAGTGCAAGCATGTATGGTGTATACATATTCAAATAGATATATAGATGTGTGTAAGCTTGTAAATGTAAACACACACACACACGCACACACACACACACACACAAAGAACCTAGATCATTTTACTCAAAGCTGAAATGGTGGCAGCTAATTGGGTTATTGTAATGAGAAGAGACCAATGTGGTGTGCAGCGCCACTATTATACATGCATATCGGTTATGAATAATTTTATCCTGGTGCCAATTTATTAATACAACTACTGGCGGAAAGCATTTTGCATACAGCACATCTGAATTGAATAATATTGCGCAACATGAACGCTGTAAATAGTAGAGCTATACTGTATTGTTGGGTGATATATGCAAAAAGCAGAGTGCCTCTCCTCACATAGTTTACAGTGCCATAAATAAAACCATTTTTT
>CAUDMG010003614.1:565000-580000 GCA_958450375.1 Homarus gammarus
CTCTGTCTGCCTCTATCTCGTTCCCTGTGTCTCGTGTCTCTCTCTCTGTCTCTTTCTCTCTGTCTCCGTTCCTCTCGCCGTCTCTAACTCGTTCTCTCTCTCTCTCTCTCTTTTTCTCTCGCCTGATTATTTCAATTTATTTTTCCATTTTACGCTTGCCTTTCTCCTATCTCGACCAATTTTCTCTCACTCTCTCACTTCCTGTCTCAGTGAACCTCTCCCTATTTTCTTTAATGGAGTAACCAATTTGTTTTCTCTCTCCCTATTATCACTCTTAAATTATCTATCCAATTTCTTCCTCCCTGTGTCTTCTTTATCTCATTTTCTCTATCTTTATCTTTCTTCTCTGGGTATAAATTTCCTCCCCCCCCCCCTTTCATTCCCTATTTCCTTTATCCATTAATGTCTCTCTCTGTTTCCTATTTCATTTTAATCAAGTTCTCTCACCCTAGTAACAACCCTATCTCTCATTCTCCCTCTCTCTCACCTTTTCTCTCTCTCTCTCTCTCTCTCTCCCTTATTTGCAGCACCAATTTACCCACTCTCCTCCTCCACACTGCCTGCATGAATGCCAATCTCAACTACCAATCTGAAGGTGCCGAGGAGAAGGCTGCAGGTCGGCACTCATAATCACGAGACACAGTGGCACTACCCCCCTCCCCCAGTGCCATTCGTAACCCCACCATCATCTACCCCCAGTGGCACTCCCTCTCCTAACCCCCCCCCCCTAAGTGCCATTCGTACCCCCACCATCTCCTACACCTCCCCCACCTTCTGCTACCCCTCCCCCCCCCTCGCTATGGTGTCTCTACTGAGCTTTTAGTAAAATGTGAGATAGGTGTTTGGTCGGGAGGGAGGAGGAGGAGGAGGAGGAGGAGGAGGAGGAGGAGGAGGAGGAGGAGAAGAGATACAATTATGAATAGGAAAATTAGCAGATTCGATATTTTATGTGAAGAGGAACAGGGGATGAAGGTGAAGGAGGAAGAGGGATTGGTAAAGGGGAATACGGAGAGAGAGAGAGAGAGAGAGAGAGAGAGAGAGAGAGAGAGAGAGAGAGAGAGAGAGAGAGAGAGAGAGAGAGAGAGAGAGAGAGAGAGAGAGGAGACTAGAAGATCAAATAGCAGGAAAATGAGTAAAAAATGAGAGGGGAGAGAGAGAGAGAGGAGAGAAAATACCAAAGACAGGAGGAGGAAGAAGAAAGATGAGAAGGTAGGAGACAAAGAGAGAGAAGGAAGAGGAAGGGGAGGCAACATACGTACAATAATGTTAATGAATAGCAAGAGGAGAGACACTGATATTATAGATAAAGGGGACTTGATTTCTTCTACCTTCCTAAACAAGAATTTCTGGATAAGGTAAAATTTTGATAATGATGGTGGTGGTGGTGGTGGTGGTGGTGGTGGTGGTGGTGGTGGTGGTGGTGGTGATGGTGGTGGTGGTGGTGGTGGTGGTGATGGTGGTGTGGTGATGGTGGTGGTGGTGGTGGTGGTGGTGGTGGTGGTGGTGGTGATGGTGGTGGTGGTGGTGTGGTGGTGGTGGTGGTGGTGGGGGTGGTGGTGGTGGTGGTGGTGATGATGATGATGATGATGGTGGTGGTGATGATGATGATGATGATGGTGGTGGTGGTGGTGGTGGTGATGGTGGTGGTGATGGTGGTGGTGATGGTGGTTGTGGTGGTGGTGGTGGTGGTGGTGGTGGTGGTGGTGGTGATGGTGGTGGTGGTGGTGGTGGTGGTGGTGGTGATGGTGGTGGTGGTGGTGGTGGTGAGGATTAATGCTACCAACAACAACAACACTAGTAATAACAATAATAAAAATAACAATAATAGCAACACAAATAATCAAAACAGCAATAACAGCAACACCGAAAACAACAACAACAATAATAATAATAACATTAGCCGCCAGACAAGCTCACTCGATACCATTACAAAAGACGTCATTTCCAATAATATAATTAGCAACACATCACATACAACTGACGGCCAGGCAGGAGGTAGCACAGGTGGCCATGATATACTGAATATACCAGCACAAAATATACCTTGTAATTACTGATAAAATGTGGCAAATCTCTCTCTCTCTCTCTCTCTCTCTCTCTCTCTCTCTCTCTCTCTCTCTCTCTCTCTCTCTCTCTCTCTCTCTCTCTCTCAAGAGCTGTGAATCGAAAGACGAGAAGACCATGGAGAATACGAGAGGGGAGAGAGAGGCAGCCATGTTGACCCAGAACGCATAAGAGAAGGAGGAAGGAATAATGACGATAATGTGATAAAAAAAGCAAGAGGGACGACAACACGAGGAACAGATGATAATGATGAGGACATAAAGTAGACCCAAATTTACATGAAAAGTGGAAAAGAAGAGAAAGGATTAGAGGAAATAGAGCAAATGGTTGGTAAAGGAAGAGGAGGTTACTCTTCCAGAATGAGAAAGATTTTCACTATTATATTACCGTGACGGAAGGGGGAGGGGGGGGGAGGGGAGGGGGAGATTTATAAAGAGAGAAAGAGAGAGAGAGAGATCTGGTTCACCTAACACACACATATTCCTAACCTAACCTAACCTAACCTCAATTAAGTCTCGTCTCACCTGTAGTGCCAATTAAGTCTCGTCCACCTGTCTCACCTGTACAGTAATTAAGACTCATACAATAACATCTAACAATCGTCTACTGTATATTCCACTATACAGAAGTAAAGTGACCAGCATCCGTCTTTCTTATTAACGATATTTTCAGTTTTCTTTAAATTCATGAAGGTCAGAACGTTGTCTGGCTCGCCTCTCCCTACCTCCCCACCAAATCTTTCACCACGAACCTAAGTTAAAATTGGATCGTCTCATTTGACCTCTTATTTCCCTGCAATAAAAATGATTACGTTATGATTTTGACGTCATCAGTTTATTCAATAATATTACACATTTAGCATTTAATTTTTTTGTTAGGTTTGATTCTAATTATTTTTTTATCCTTTGTTCTTTAAATTTATCATATATGGTCGTTATTTTTCATTCCTCATTATTCTCTCAGTTTATCCAGTATTTGTTTTTGGTCTTTTTTCTCGATTTTGTTGTATTATTCCTTCTCCCTCTTTTATCATGTGCACTTCCTCTTTCTCCTTCTACTCTATCTCTCTCTTTTATCACCCTATACTGCGTCATCTTCCTCCTATACCTCTCTCCTCCTCCTCCTCCTCCTCTACCTCCTTCCTTTATCACCCTGTGTACCGCTTCCTCCTCCTATACCTCCCTCCTCCTCCTCCTTCTTTTATCACCCCGTGTACTGCTTCCTCCTCCTCCTCTGTGACCGCTGGTGTTAACCCCCTCTAGCGGCACCAGCCAAAAATATTTAACTTTGTATTGTACGCCGCTGTCAACACAACTTACAACTTTCCTCCGAATTTCTGCTAGAGGCTTTACTGTTATACTTTCTCTCTTTTACTTTCTTTTACTTTCTTTCTCTTTAGTTTAGCTATATACTTTCTGTTTTTAGATTACCTTACACACACAGACACACAATTTTCCTCTTTCGATTCTTTCACCATTCACTCCTTCACCCCTCCTTCCTCCCTCACCTTCTCTCCTCCACCCCTCCTTCCTTCCCCCTCTCCCCCCCTCACCACCACCACACATCAACACAGGTCAGTACCCTCTCTCCCTTACCACCTGTGTCTCTTAATATCTCGTATAAAATTTCGTGGTAGAAAGATTCCCCAACGACCTAACTAAATCCCATGGTTCTTAAGCCGCCTCGATCACACGCGGCGTTAAGTTCTTGTTAACTGAGAATTTATAATATATTGTCTGTTTAATGTTCTTATTTGGGAATATATATATATATTTAAATGATAGATGTTGGTTATTTATAAAGGGAATGTTTTAAATTATTATCATGTTGAATTGGGAGAGAGAGAGAGAGAGAGAGAGAGAGAGAGAGAGAGAGAGAGAGAGAGAGAGAGAGAGAGAGAGAGAGAGAGAGAGAGAGACTAACAGCACCCCCCAAAAAATAAAGAAATAACAGACAGAAAGTAAAATCTGTGCGTTTCAAGTATTGCTCCCCACACACACACACACACACACACACACACACACACACACACACAAACATTTATATTTCTTTTCCCAAAAATGGCTGACAGTTCCATTCGCTGACTGCCCAGTTGTATCCCTCCAACATTCCACTCGGCCGTACGACCCTTCTAACGCCTGACGCACACAGATACGGACACGTCATGCAACACGTCGGGAGATATAGACGACTTGGGGTGAGGGGAAGGGGGGAGGGGGAAGGAGGGGGGAGGGGAAGAGAGGGGGGAAGGGGGAGGGGAGGGGAGGGGAGGGGAGGGGAGGGAGGGGAGGGGGGAGGGGAGGGGAGGGAGGGGAGATAAGAAGTGGGAAAGTGAGGGAGGGATTTTCCTTATTTATCCTTGGTGAGAAATGATGATGATGATGATGATGATGATGATGATGATACTAGTGGTGATAATGATACAAATGATAATGAAAATAACAACAACAACATTAGTAATAACATCAACATTCACCAACAACAACATTAAAACATCAACATATCAACAAAAGCATCAACAGCACAACATCAATAAAACAACAACAACAACAAAAGGTAAACAATGACCATAAATAAGATCAGAAGCAAAAAATACTTCATAAATATAAATGTTGGAACCCAGCTTATAAAGACAGAGGGAAGAGAACATAGGTGATTTCTTTCCAGGTAATTAAGTTTCCTGACCTTCGGTGGGGGGGGAGGGAGGCACAGTACTCCCGGCTTTAACAACACACCTTTGTTTATTACAGTACCTGTGTTAGTAATTCTTTGGTCATAATCAAATTCTACTTTTATATAATACTACTGTGAAAAGATTATTACTTTTGTATATTTTCCAGAGTTTCATTATATATTTTATATATTTTTTCTTAGATATTGTAACTAGTGAATAAATTAATTAATTCTTATATAACCTATAATAAATAATAAACTACTGCTACCAAAAATAATAATAATAATAATAATAATAATAATAATAATAATAATAATAATAATAATAATAACAACAACAATAGCAACAACAGCAGCAACAACAACAACAACAACAACAACAATTCAACACTACATATAAATATTTTCAAAGTATAATAGTAAATAAAATACAAAATAAATAAACCATAAACAAATAAATAAAATCTAAGATAAAACAAGAAATCTGAAACACGAGTCACCACAAGGCGCCGCACCAGCCAGCCAACACAGCTCCCTCGCATAATGGTATTCACACACAGTACATTTGTCGTAGTTTCGGGTAGGTCTTCAGCCAGAGTTTTCTCCCTCCTTGCATATTTCCACAACTCCACCATGCATAGTGTTCAGAGTGCCAGAGTGTTGAGAGTGCCAGTGTTCAGAGTGCCAGTGTTCAGAGTGCCAGAGTGTTCAGAGTGCCAGTGTGTTCAGAGTGCCAGTGTTCAGAGTGCCAGAGTGTTCAGAGTGCCAGTGTTCAGAGTGCCAGAGTGTTCAGAGTGCCAGTGTTCAGAGTGCCAGAGTGTTCAGAGTGCCAGTGTTCAGAGTGCCAGAGTGTTCAGAGTGCCAGTGTTCAGAGTGCCAGAGTGTTCATAGTGCCAAGGTGATTATGGTACTCAAGGTGTTTATAGTGTCAAGGTGTTCATAGTGCCAAAGTGTTCCAACGTGCCCAGTCGCACTTTAGAAATACTTTGCAAACCATTTCCTTGTGTAAATAAAGACGCAGCGGTAAAGTGGGTTGCACATGTGTGGGGGGGGGATAGCATGTGGGTGGGGAGGGGGTATGGTGGGGGGTAGGGGGAGAGGCATGGTGATAAGGGGTAGGGGTGGGGAAAGAAGGTATGGTGAGGGGTAGGGGGAAGGGCATGGTGATAAGGGGTAAGGGTAGGGGTGGGGAAAGAAGGTTATGGTGAGGGGTATGGTGGTGGTGGGGGTGTGGGGGCAGAGGGTGGGGGAGGAGGGGGGAGGTGCAAGACCAGTAACAAGCGGCCAACTCAGGACTCCAGTCACGTCTTGTGTAGTCGGAACTTCACACAAGACTGTTTTGAGATGGAGTCTAACTTTGAAGGCAGTTACAATATATTCCCCAGCTCCAGATGCATTTAAAATATTTGTTGGTGCAGAGGAAGGAAAAAAAAATCTAGAAAATAAAAGACAAAACTAAGAAAAGAAAATCGGATCACTTGAACACTATCTATGCTTGTTTAGTTCACTTATAAGATTAACCATCTTAACGCTAACCTAACCTTAACCTAGTCATTATAATTATCAAAAATATCCAAATAACCACTACCAATTTCCCTATTAATATCTGTATCATGAATTATTATGAAGCGAATTAAAAAGAGGGTGATTTCAAAGGTATTTTCTCACCTATACAAACTAATATTAGCTTCCACTTTCTTTTGCCATTTGAAGTCTATCCACATTTATCTCTGCCATTCACACGTGTGCTTTGGCATTCAATAGATATTCATTTGCTGATCTGAATGACCATCTATCATGCTAATCAGATATGCAAATGAGCTAAATGGATGCCTCTTTAGTAGGGTTATACGAATGGGCCATTTACCGTGCAGCAGCGTACAGTCACGAACACTAGTGCCTGTACACACGCCTCAGACCACGAACAGCTGGAACGAGTCTCTGAAATGCTCGTCTACCAACTGATGGCGTTGTGATAGTTCATCGAGGTTTGAAAGTTCAGTTTATTTCGTTATAAAACTCATATATTTCGTAAAAAAACAACATATTATTACTTCTGTACACAAGCATTATAAGAACATACATACATACATGCACACATACATACATACATACATACATACATACATACATGATATTCTTGTATTGTTCACTGTTTTCCAAGTATACAGTTGGGTTACATACACAGATTGAATTAGTTCATTATCCTCCATGTCTTGTTGTGTTTATCATCGGGCTTCTATTTTGGCTTCACAATATTAGCTGCCTCCACCATCACCAACGAACCCACACAACACAACACGACACGACACAAAACGCAACACAACACAACACAGAACAGCACAGCACAGCACAGCACAGCACAGCACAGCACAGCACAACACAAAACACAATACCGAATAACTACTGAGTAATTCACATACACAACGAACCAGACAAATATATTGACACAGCTGAAAATATTCGTCATATTTCTTTCACCTGGATGACCATAACACCGGACAAGTTCACTATGAAGCATTGTATATTACCTGGAGCATATGAGTGTTTGTGGAGCATATTCTCACACGTTGAATTTATATGAAACTAAATTTGTGGTTTATTGTGGTGATATACATAGATGGAAGGTATTTATATTAGACTGATGTTAAGATGGTTAGAGGGCTGTGTTAGAGGGCTGTGTTAGAGGGCTGTGTTAGAGGGCTGTGTTAGAGGGCTGTGTTAGAGGGCTGTGTTAGAGGGCTGTGTTAGAGGACTGTGTTAGAGGGCTGTGTTAGAGGGCTGTGTTAGAGGGACTGTGTTAGAGGCTGTGTTAGAGGCTGTGTTAGAGGGCTGTGTTAGAGGGCTGTGTTTGTGGGCTGTGTTAGTGTCATGTGTTAGAGGGCTGTGTTAGAGGGCTGTGTTAGAGGGCTGTGTTAGAGGGCTGTGTTAGAGGGCTGTGTTAGAGGGCTGTGTTAGAGGGCTGTGTTAGAGGGCTGTGTTAGAGGGCTGTGTTAGAGGGCTGTGTTAGAGGGCTGTGTTAGAGGCTGTGTTAGAGGACTGTGTTAGAGGACTGTGTTAGAGGGCTGTGTTAGAGGGCTGTGTTAGAGGGCTATGTTAGAGGGCTGTGTTAGAGGGCTGTGTTAGAGGGCTGTGTTAGAGGGCTGTGTTAGAGGGCTGTGTTAGAGGACTGTGTTAGAGGGCTGTGTTAGAGGGCTGTGTTAGAGGACTGTGTTAGAGGACTGTGTTAGAGGGCTGTGTTAGAGGGCTGTGTTAGAGGGCTGTGTTAGAGGACTGTGTTAGAGTTAATGTTGATGTCCATTATACAATTATTTAGATTCATGACCAAAAAAAACTATTATTTCAAGGATTTAAAAAGAGTAGAATTTTTTTTTAAGTTTCAGTTGTATTAATAAAAGTTCTTCTCCGATGGTAGTTTGAGGGATAGTAATAATAATCACTGGGTCTGCGTAACACCTGGGCTTAAGTCTCCAGGTGACGCTCGAACCAGGTGATGCTCGAGCCGGGTGACGCTCGAACCAGGTGACGCTCGAACCAATTTCCATCCGTGTGGTCAGAGTGGCTTTGCCTCTCAGCCACCACCGCACGACCAATACGATATATTTTTTAATCTTTATAGAACACCTGAGGGAAATACAGGTGACCATGGCAACACTGAGGGAGGGGGTACAGTAGGGGTGATTATGGCAACACTGAGGGAGGGGGTACAGTTGGGGTGATTATGGCAACACTAGGAGGAGGATGAAGTAGGAGGAAGTGCAGCAGGTGGGGAAAGGAGGGGAGAAAAGGGGGGGCAGGAAGAGGACCAGGTAGGGAGAAGAGAGGGGGAGAGGGAGGAAAGAGTGGGGAGGAGAGGGGGGAAGAATACCACCACCACCACTACTACCACCACCACCACCACCACCACCACCACCACTACTAGCACCACCAGCACCACCACCACCAATGTCACCGGCACACACACCGCAGACTTACGACTCACTAAAGGAAGGGATCTGTAGGGGCTTGAGCCAGCAACAGTATCTCTGGGACCTGGATCCACCTCTTGATAGGTTGATATTGGGAACTGTGAGAAAAAGGCACTGGGGCGTGGAATTTAGTGCACGATTATGTAGCCAGTATTTAAGGGGGGGGGGTGTGGTTACTTGTGGAGGTGGGGGATGGGGGGGTGAGGGGGGTGGGGGGATATGTGGTGGTGGGGGATGGGGGGGTGAGGGGGGTGGGGGGATATGTGGTGGTGGGGGATGAGGTGGTGTGGGTGGAGGAGGAGGTGTGTGGGAGGAGGTGTAGGAGAAGGAGGTGTAGGAAGAGGAGGTGTAAGAGGAGGAATGTGTAGGGGGAGGAGGTATAGGGGAGGAGGTGTAGGGGAGGAGGTGTAGGGGAGGATTAAGTGGTGGGGATAACTTGGGGATCGGTGCCCAGAGTGTAGGATAAACAACACAACACACACACACACACCTCCCTCACCTGGCGTCCGACAGAACCTGAAATATTTCTTGAAAAACTTCCCCCTGTTGACCGTGTCCTTACAGGGCCTGAACTAGGGAACGTGAGGTAGGAAGGGGAATAATAAAACCTCAGCAAACAAACAAATAAACAAAGAAATTAAAAAAAAGAGAGAGAAGAGGATAAAAATGACGAAATAGTAAAAGAAACAGGATTTTTTGCCATTTTTTTAGAAGGTTTTGTGCGTACGAGGAGAAACTGCTAATAGAGGAACAGCAACGGAGTTAAGAGAGGGTTGAGTGTTTTATCTCTTATGGTTAGTGGACAAAGGTGAAGACTAAGAGTTAACTGTAACGATGAAAGTGATAGTTCGTTCAAGGTATAATTATGGGTATAATTATGGTAGGTAGGTTAGGTTAGGTTAGGTTAGGTTCTTTAGTGTTACGTTTCGTTATGCCAGGTTAAGTCAAGTTACGTTAAATTAAGTTAGGCTTTAGTTCACATACGTTTAAGTTAGGTAACATCATTTTAGTGTTTAATCAAAAAGTAATATAAGCTGGGGTGTCTAATATTCATGTAATCCAACAATCCCTAACCTGGTCTCGTAACAGACGGAGGCCGCAGTCAATTACCACCACGCCCTACCCCCCCCCCCCCAACACACCTGCACCGGTTGTTTGCATAGGCACAATACCCGCATATTGACCGTGCAACAGGTTATCTCTGCATGCTTGCAACATTGATCCACTTTTACACGCACGAGCAGGTAGAATAAGCAATTTGCTCCCCCCCCCCCACCCCAGCTTATTTTACCTGATGACTAAACACCCTAACGCTACCTGGGGGGAGGGTTAGGTTAGGGTGTTTAATTAGCAGGTGAGATAAGCTGGAAGTACTCATTTTCAGGTGAGCACAAAAGTAGAAGATGTAAATTCAACTGTAATACTTCAGATAATTAGGTGACCTCTCCATCCTCCCTTTCTCCCTTCCTTCTTCTCCCCCCTCCTCTTCCTTCTTCGCCTCCTTATCCTCTTTTTTTTCCTCTTATTCCTTTCCCCCTCTTTTCCCCTACATCTTCCTCTTCTTTACCCCCACCTATCCTCCCTTCCCCTCTTCCTCTCCTCTCCCCCTCCCCCTCCCCCCTCCCCCCCTCCTCCTCCCTCTGGACTCAGCCTCCACCATCGACGCTAATCGTTCTTTTTTGCACCAAAGTGAATTACCTCAATATAATTATCCCTTCACCCGCCAGGACCTATAACCTTTATTACCATTACTGACAACACTAACCATTACTGACAACATTAACCATCATTCACGACCTTAACCATTACTGACAACATTAACCATCATTCACGACCTTAACCACACCCAGAGCAACACTCTATTGCCCCCACCGACCACTAGTACTACAGTAAGCTGACCAACCACCGTTCCTATACCAGCCACTAACAAGCTAATTCTCACTGATGACCCCTGATGACCTTTGATGACCCAATGTTCCTGATCACTTACCATCCACCTCAATTGGAATCTTTTTTCGGGGGACCGGGAATTACGACGTCATATTGAAGGTATAAACTTTATTCTGTTGTATTTTCCTTGGCATTTTGGCTTTTTTTATTTAATAGAGTAATTTTTTCTTTAATAAAGTTTTGTTTGGTTAGGATAATTCGCCTTAAGATTTACCACCTTAACGCTAACCTAACGTAAGCTAACATTGCCAAATGCTAACCTAACCTAATCTAACCATACGCTAACCAAACACTAACCAAATTCCAACCAAACGCTATCCTAACCGAACACTTACCTAACCCTTTCAAAAAACAGGTGTGACGTTATTAAGCCAAAATACACCTGCGTCATCTCATTAATATTCCGCTTCCACTGACAAGGTGTCGACCTCTCCCTCCTAATTAATAGTCACAAGTTTTACGATCAGCGTCTCTTAGGAGCTGGCTGTCTCTTGGAGCCCAGGGCGAATGATGAAGCATCCTTATGGGGGTATTTTGAGGGAGGAAGAGTGGCATTTGTTGAGGTGAGGTGAAGTGAGGAGAGGTGAGGTGAGGTGAGGTGAGAGTGGGTTGGGTTGGGTTGGGTTCGTTAAATTAGGTTTGGTTAGTTTTGTTAAGGTTTAGTTAGGTTAAGTTAGACTAGGTTAACTTAGGTCAGATTAGATTAGGTTAAATTAGGTTAGATTAGGTTAAGTCACGCTCATACCACTTATCCACTCCCTCAACTAAGTATCTTGTTCACTAACACTCACATACTCGTCGACAAGTTTATTATAATCTCGAACAAAAAAATATTGAAGAAGAAAACGTATTGGCGCTAAACGGTTCACCAGCTGGCGTTCCCTGGGTAAGAATATTAAAGGCAAGACTCCTGAAGGTGGCGGTGCTGGTGCTGCTGGTAGGGTAGCAGCAGGTGATCGCTAACGCCTCCCTCTTCCTCCTCCTGCAGCTTAAGTCGTGAGTTAGCTTGCCAGATAATCACGATTTAACTTAAACCTGAATGGTGAATCCCTAAGCCACGATTATACCGAGAGAAAAATTAATAAACATGAATATGAAATCCTTGGCCCAGGTAACATGCTCACAGTTCTCAGGGAAATGTCTCGGGGGAAAAGGTCGAAAATTCAAGACGGCTGCCAGGCGGAGTTTTAATCCTTCACATCTTTCAAAAAGTCAATAGAGTTCTCAAGTTTCACTCAAAAGTGATTCAAGATAAGCTGGGGAGGTGGTGAAGGGGGGGGGGAGGCTGCACCAATAAGCTGAGGCGGTGGAGGTTGTGCAAGGTGGAGGGGGGGGGGTGAGTGGGAGGAGTGTGAGCGCGGGGGAAAGGGAAATGCGAGGGGGAGGGGGATGAGAGCGGGGAAGAAAGGGGAGGCGATGGACGAGTAGTGTAAGACTATAAGCTCTGCGGCGCCATGTAGTTGAGCCGACAAGTACAGTAGAAATATGGTTATACACACACACACACACACACACACACCAAAAAATATATGGAAGCCGCTTACTAGAAATTCTATAAACAAAAGCTCAGAGAGATTAAACCTACAGCACCGACCATAGAGCTTAGTCGATAGAACCCGGAACTAATACATGTTGATATCTTAAACTGCTAACAGAACCCGGACCTAGTAAATGCTGATATCATAAACGGCTGACAGAACCCGGACCTAGTAAATGCTGATATCTTAAATTACTGATAGAACCCGGAACTAATAGGACTGGAGTTAATATCGCCATTGTTGACATTTAAACGTTGGCCAATAACACAGACGATGTGGAAAGGTATTATTTATTACACTGTGTCATAAGACGATCCTCTATACTGTTAAGAACTTTGTTAACCCCAGTAAATGATGCTTAATAACCCTGGCAGTCATAACACCTCTATAACAACAACAACAACCACGTGAGCTATTCGTTGTCACTACACGTATTACTAAATGTTGTAGATGAAAGAGTGTACAAAAATAATTTAAATTTAGTTTATGATGAAATGTTAAATGGATGAGACACTTAAATGTGACTATCGTGTCGTGTCCTGCCGTGTCGTGTCGTGTCCTGCCGTGTCGTGTCGTGTCCTGCCGTGTTGTATCGTGTCGTGTCCTGCCGTGTCCTGCCGTGTCGTGTCGTGTTGTATCGTGTCGTGTCGTGTCCTGCCGTGTTGTGTTGTGTCGTGTCGTGTCGTGTCCTGCCGTGTTGTGTCGTGTCGTGTCCTGCCGTGTTGTGTTGTGTCGTGTCGTGTCGTGTCCTGCCGTGTTGTGTTGTGTTGTGTCGTGTCGTGTCGTGTCCTGCCGTGTTGTGTCGTGTCGTGTCCTGCCGTGTTGTATCGTATCGTTTCGTGTCCTGCCGTGTTGTGTCGTGTCGTGTCGTGTCCTGCCGTGTTGTATCGTATCGTTTCGTGTCCTGCCGTGTTGTGTCGTGTCGTGTCCTGCCGTGTTGTGTCGTGTCGTGTCCTGCCGTGTTGTATCGTGTCGTGTCGTTTATATCGAACCTAAAGAGGAAGATGGTCATTTAATCTGTAAATACGAGAGAAAACCAAAGATGAATTCCGACAAGAACTTCAGTTAATACAAAAAAATCACACGAGAGAACGAACGAAAAAAGTTTAAACAAAATAAGAGGACTTAAGATGATGACAAACTCGAGTAAAGGCGCCGCTTTGATCACAGGTGACAACAAGGAACTCATCCACGGAGAAGTGTGAGATGAGAGGCCCTCAAGGTAAAGAGCAAGAGAAGAGTTTTAACAAGGGACACACACACACACACACACACACACACACACACACACACACACACACACACACACACACACCCTTAATCCATGTTTACACTTTCCATGACATAAGACCTATTCAGTGTCTAAATTTAACTCCTAACAAGAAATGAACGAAATTAATTATTAACCCACAAACGAAGGTAAATATCACCAGTTTCCTTCACCACCACACTAATAACGTGAGGTAAAGGGTGTAGGCGAGGTCTATTACGTCACTGAACAACAACAGAGGAATACCCCAATAGATATACAGAATAACATAAACGTTTGACGTATCTCATATTATATAGATCTAAGGTCCAGTGTCTCTCATCCAATTAAACACAAAAGGAGAAACACAGTCAGAGAGAGAGAGAGAGAGAGAGAGAGAGAGAGATGTGGTGTGTGTGTGTGTGTGTGTGTGTGTTAGTCAATTCACAAAGCACCATCATCTAGCGTGAAACCAGACAACCATACCGAAGAACACTGAGCCAGGTAAATAAATGCGAGACAGACACACCTGAGCCACACCTTTCATCCCAGGTAACTAGTGATGACCAAGGGAGGAGGAGGAGGAGGAGGTGAAGCAAAAACACACACGAGGCGTCACTGAAATAAATACAGGTGTGATCAAGGTAAAAGCCGCCCAGGTAATATTGTGCTCATCGGGTATAATGTGCAGGTGAAATAGTGTTACCTGAATTAGATCATGAATGTGTTTTGGTGGCGTGGAAAAACGGGGGTTAATGTATTAGGTTATGTTTGTATTTCTTTATCGAGGTTATCAATATTATTTTTGTGTTTCGTTGTTATCATTATTGTCTGTATTATCATCGTTATTATTATAGTTATCACATATTCACTATCATCGTCAGCACCGTTGTTATCAACCATTATCATCATCATCATCATCACAATTACCATCGTTATCAGTAACATCATTATCTTTATCAGCATTACCATTCAAACCATCATTATCATAATCATCATCACCATCATCATTATCGTCATTATCATCCCCATCATCACAATCATTTCTTTTTTGTCACCTCATCAGGGACAATTGGCCAACCGACTATGTACAGTCCCCTTCATTAGTGCGTTTACAGGGGATCGTCATGTAAACATTCCACAAATCATTACATTGAGATATTTGTTTTAACATTATTTTAATTTGATTCCACAGCATGTTTACTACTGCGAGTTTCCTTCTGTCGAATGTAAACAAACACAGCGCTGCCACACTGCACAAAACCTGACGAGCCCCTGTAAACGCACTAGTGAAGGGGACTGTACCACACACTTGTGGCCTCCACAGTAGCCATTAATATACACAGGAAGTTGACTGACTGTCTGTTGGTTGAGTCACTTCACCACAAAGACAAATTCACTGCCTATTTTTTCCTATTTTTGGTTCACATCACTAAATGTCCTCGGAAGAAAATTTTCCCTCATTATTTTAATACGTATTTTATTATTAATATTATTATTTTTTACGGGCATTAGTCCACCCGGGCACAGGTCACTGACCCACATCGAGGCCTGGGGG
>CAUDMG010003614.1:590000-615000 GCA_958450375.1 Homarus gammarus
TGAGACTTACATACATACATACATACATACATACATACAGAGCTTTATAATATATATAGCATAATACTCAGCATACGGGCGTCTTGTATGCTGACGTCACTACACTTGTCTTACACGGCGGGACGATTGTGTTAAAAAAGAGAGAGAGAGAGAGAGAGAGAGAGAGAGAGAGAGAGAGAGAGAGAGAGAGAGAGAGAGAGAGAGAGAGATTTGACAAAAGAAACTACGATAAACCATCCTAAGAAAAAAAATGTTACACAAGAGACTTTTTTTCTAGGATGAGGGAAGTGCGTGGGGGTAAGACTGGAGGGGGGGGGGGTAGGGTAGAGAAGGAGGGGAGAGAGGGAGGGAGAGGAGATGGAAGTGAGACTGGGTGTAGTGGAGGGAGGGAAGGAGGGGTAGAGGGGGAAGAGAGAGGAGGATCAGCGGGTGGGTGGAAGGGTGGGGGATAGAAGGGGGGAGAGGAGGAAGAATAGGAAGAAGAAAGGGATGAAGGAGGAGGAAGAGAAGAGGAGACATAAACCAAACAAAGTATATTTCACTCACCCGTCCTAACCTAACCTAACCACCAATACACACCTGTACATCTGCCTTCCCTCCCAGAAATTATCGAAGGAGTGATCAAATTAACATCACTCATCTCCCCCTCCACTCAAGGTATTACTCGACACGGCGTTCAAGGTTCAGTTTTTTTTTTTATAATTCGTTGGTTTTTGGTTGGTTTTTGATGACATATTAAACCTTTTTGTGTGAAATGACCAAACCTTAACTCTTACCAGACAATTACTGTACATTACTCTTAAGTTATTACGAACTGGGGGAGAAAACTTTAAACCCTGGGTGTCAGGTGTCAGGTGTCGGGTGTCAGGTGTCAACAGTCTACCACCAGTAACACGTTTACAGTCCATGGTGGTATAATGAGTGTTTCCTGTCAACAGTTATTTTTTTTTCACGTTTCTTGTCCTTCCTGACGAGTCCTGACGTGTCTCTGTGTATTAGCCTGGCTGATACGTCCTCCTCCTCCTCCTCCTCCTCCTCCTCCTCCTCCTCCTCCTCCTCCTCTTCTTCCCCCTCTTCGCCGCCTTCCTCTTCCTCTTCGTCCTACTTCTTCTTCACTTCCTCCCCTTCGCTTTCTTCTTCCTCCTCCTCGCCTTCTTTTTCTTCCTCTTCGTCCTCTTCCTCCTCCTCCTCTTCCTCCTCCTCCTCCTCCTCCTCCACCCACACTGTAGCTGACGTTTTTCCTGCATATTGTGACATATTTGTTTTTATTTTCTTTGTGTATTCAATGTCAAGCGCTGACACAACCCTTAGTGTGCCTACCTCCACGTGCTGACACTTTTATATTTATCCCAAGCGCTGACACTTGCAAGAACTGACAGCACTTCCCCTGACAGACCTACTTCCCAAGCACTGACACTTCCCTGACATACCTATCTCCAAGAGCTGACAACATTCCGCTGACAGACCTACTCACTCACTCACCGAAGATAAAACACTCATCTGACACACTTCACTCTCAATGCCGACAGACATTTTTCATCCCTGACCTGAGAATTACCATCAGCTGACAACAAATTTGCTGACACCTGACCTGACAGCAATAATAACCTCTTCTGATATTACAGGTAACCCACACTAATTATTTTCCACCATTAAAACCAAAAGGTAAATGCAATCACCTTCCCGAAACACAAAAACACAAACAAAAACAACAACAACAACACAAACAACAACAAAGGGATCCTCATTTGCATACGAGATAAGTGATACAGGAATTTACACTAAATCTAATTGTATTTCTTTTTCTCCTCCGTTAAAAAGGGAATTATTAATCATAGTGTGACAAGGTAATTAATTATATATAATAACCCAGGAACGAGAAGTGTTAGTATTGTATTTGTTTACTTATATTGGGTATTATTTATTTATCTGTTTGAGTTACTATATGTGTGAGAGGTGAGTGGTGCGAGGTGAGTGGTGAGAGGTGAGTGGTGAAACGTGAGTGGTGAGTGGTGAGAGGTGAGTGGTGAGTGGTGAGAGGTGAGTGGTGAGAGGTGAGAGGTGAGTGGTGAGTGGTGCGAGGGGAGTGGTGAAAGGTGAGTGGTGAAACGTGAGTGGTGAGTGGTGAGAGGTGAGTGGTGAGTGGTGAGAGGTGAGAGGTGAGTGGTGAGAGGTGAGTGGTGCGAGGGGAGTGGTGAAAGGTGAGTGGTGAAAGGTGAGTGGTGAGAGGCGAGTGGTGCGAGGGGAGTGGTGAAAGGTGAAAGGTGAGAGGGGAATGGTGAGAGGTAAGTGGTGTGAGATGAGTGGTGAGTGGTGAGAGGTGAGTGGTGAGAGATGAGTGGTGTGAGATGAGTGGTGTGAGATGAGTGGTGAGAGGTGAGTGGTGAGAGGCAGTGTTATTCTGCACAAGTTGAATTCCCATGTATACCTATGACTATATTATCTTACCACAGCTATAGTATATATGTATAGTCATGAGAGATTATTAACATACTACTGCTATAATATAATATAACGTACATTTATATATTCTTCAGCATTTCTTGGACGTCCTATCATCAGCCAGGGCGTCTTGAACCGTGTGGGGACGCCCTTCACACACCACCACCAGTTCATCCTTCTTTTCGGGGGGCACTTGGTCCTCATGGCCAGGTTGTGGATCCTTTGTGGCCATGTGAGACGTTCCCAGTCGACGGAGAAGTCCTTTTTAACTGTGTAGGATCCTTGTGTAGGATTTCAAAGTCTTACCACAAGTCAAAAGGACATTCTGGGGGGGAGGAGGGAGGGGGGGGGGACCATAGGATCTTCACCTCCTACAGAGAGTAACTCATGTCTTAGGCACTCTTGAGGTCCTTCTTCCCTCTGTCCGGCATCACGAGGGACCTCTTCAAAATGGCTGTCTGTGATTTTTTTTATTCGTTTTTAATTTAGAAGTTGTTGAGTCGAAACCGAGGAAGACTTTACCAGAAGAAAGATCCAGTTAGGCAGTGTTTACAGCCTCTTGTGGTCGTGTTTGAAATGGTCCAACCACTCAAGTCTCCTTCCACAGCAACACGAGGACGAAGACGAAGACGAGAACGAAGACAAAGACAAGAACGAAGACTATGACAAAGACGAGGACATAGTTAGACCACATCATTCTCTATGCCTCGGGTCTCTGGTCGTCCCTACCGGCCCCGTGAGCTGTATGATGTCGTCTAGTCAATAGTAAATACACCCGCTGACTCTACCATCTCTTTGACTCCTTCTGTCCTTTGTGTTCACGTTCATAGAGTAAAAGTACCGTGAGTCTTTCATGCTCCTTGAGTAGCTCCTTGACGGGGAGGACACACACACACACACACACACACACACACACACACACACATTATACACAGACATGTATACAAATCAGCACATCTCAACATCCTACACTCCTCCTCATCCTAGGAATCCCAGCATCCTTACCCTAACATGCTACACTCCTCCCCATCCTAGGACTCCCAGCATCCTCACCCCAGCATCCTACACATCCTAACATCCTACACAGTAAAGAAGTAACCCACCAGCCCAACGATCCACAAACCTCTGAGCAATACTGGAAAAAAAAAACATGGAACCTCCTAACATTTTTTCTTTATCATTATTATTATTTTTTTGCGAGGAAGAACGACCATATCTCTCGAGTGGCATCATCGGGTTATGGGGTCGAGTGGGGATGGGGGGATGGTAGGAGTCGGAGGGGGAAGGAGGGTGATGGGGGGAAGTGTCGGGGGGAAAGGAGGGGGAGGAGGGGGAAATGGGCGTGGGGTAGGAGGTCCATGAGGGCTTGTTGGTGTGACAGGACACAGATCCCCCGCCTATGATTCCGCCACTTTATGACCCTCCCTCCTTGCTCCCTCCTGCAAACATTGCTCCTTTTATGACTCACAGACTTGAAATAAATTATACCAAGAGAGGACATTGTGGCTGCTGATGCCGCCCAAATATTATATAGGCGTCTCAGAGTCGCTGACGGGGACTTGCAGCTGCGGGACGGGGAGGGGGGGGGGGGGAGAGAACGAATGCTGTGCGTTAGAAGAGGAGGATGACGGAGAGGAGGAAGGGGAAGTACAGGACAAAAGGCGTTCGATTCTTGTAGGAAGGAAAGGGAAAGGAAAATAGACGGAGGAAGGAGGAGGAAAAAGAGGGTCGTGTCTAATAGGAGGCAGAGGAAGAAAGGGAAAAGGGTGAATGGAGACTGGAGAGAGGAGGCAGGAATGAAGTGAGAGGGAGAGAGTGGGAAGGAGTGAGTGGGGGGGGGAGGGAGGGAGGGAGGGAGGGAGGGAGGGAGGGAGGGAGGGAAGGAGAGAGGGAGTGGGAGGGAGGGAGTGGGAGGGAAGGTAGAGGAGGAGGAGAAGAAGTGGAAGGGAGGGTAAACAATGTGTGTGCTTGTGAAGGGTGTGAAATGACCGAACTCTCTCTCTCTCTCTGTCTGTGTGTGTGTACCAATTTCTATCTATCTATCTATCTATCTATCTTACACAATAACCAAACAAACACACACTACCACCAGCAGACACCACGGACAAACACTCACTCATGTCTCAACACAAAAAAATAATTCAAATTTTTCCTTCTAATAACTACAAGCCTCTACTCATGTCCTGTTTACATTAAGGAGATAGAGAAGGATCCTACTGCCCCCCCCCCCTTGTAGGATATCAATGAGAATCCTACTAATGGCTTATAAGGATTTAGTGGAATAGCAAGAGGTAATTGTGTCTCGTAAGGCAGTATTCTTTAGGGAGGCTGGAGGACTTATTGTGTGTCTTTTTTTAACCTTAGTGTAATAACAATGGTGAGTGAGTGAGTGAGTGAGTGAGTGAGTGAGTGAATAGAGTGTGAGTAAGGTAAGGTAAGGTAAGGTAAGGTAAGGTAAGGTTAGGTTAGGTTAGGTTAGGTTAGGTTAGGTAAGGTTAGGTAAGGTAAGGTAAGGTTAGGTTCACAATAGGATGATTAATCTTCAGGTGAAATAAACAGGACTTCCCAAGCTGCCGATGGGAAGATATTTTCTATATATCCGCCAAGCTTGGGACAGATGTGAACTAGATAATTAGTCATTAGAGGTCAAGCTCGCCGCCCGCAGTGCTTCGTGTCATTTAAATCACATCAAACGTGACCTCTGACCTGCCTTCACCCATATCAAATCACTTCTTACTTGGCTGATGTCCAACTCCCTGTGTGTGTGTGTGTGTGTGTGTGTGTGTGTGTGTGTATACGTGTGGATTTACGTGTATGTGAGCGCAATATTTTTATCGTAATATTTTTTTATGTATGTATGTATGTAATGTATGTATGTATGTATGTATGTATGTCTGTATGTATGTCTGTATGTATGCATGTATGTACAGTATGTGTGAGCGCTAACACCTCGGAAATGAGAGAGAGAGAAAGGGCTGATAAAACTCACTGCCTGAATTAGTGAGGTGATTAAGGGTGAATTTATTTAATCTTGATGCAGGTGGGTTAAGGCCTCGGGCCACGTACCAAGGTCAAGCACTTTGACCCTTGAGAGAATAAATGTAAAAATGGGTTGATCTCAAATTCAATAACGTTTCGAGTGGGACTTGAGTGTCGGTGAGTGGGGGGCAAGAGAGAGAGAGAGAGAGAGAGAGAGAGAGAGAGAGAGAGAGAGAGAGAGAGAGAGAGAGAGAGAGAGAGAGAGAGAGAGGAAAATCATTAAATTAAAGATAAGATAAATTGGATAAATAACACGACCGCTGTAACACCACCACTCACCAACAGTAAGACAACACCACTCACCACCACTATGACACCACCAACACCACTCACCACCACTATGACACCACCAACACCACTCACCACCACTATGACACCACCAACACCACTCACCAACACTATGACACCACCAACACCACTCATCACCACTATTACACCACCAACACCACTCACCACCACTATAACACCACCAACACCACTCACCAACACTATGACACCACCAACACCACTCACCACCACTATGACACCACCAACACCACTCACCAACACTATGACACCACCAACACCACTCATCACCATTATTACACCACCAACACCACTCACCACCACTATAACACCACCAACACCACTCACCAACACTATGACACCACCAACACCACTCATCAACAGTAAGACACCACCAACACCACTCACCACCACTATAACACCACCAACACCACTCACCAACAGTAAGACACCACCAACACCACTCATCACCACTATTACACCAACACCATCACGCCAGATTCACTTCACCTTCAGCCCCCCCCTCCCCCTCCCCCCTCCTTCAGGCGGGTAACGGCGTACTAAAATGAGATAAGATTATCCACAAGCCTCGGCAGACAGCCCCGGGGGAGGCGACACGACGCACTCACTCATGTTTACGTCACCATGCAAACGCTACACATTGGTATAATTTGTGCAATATGAAATGACCACGTTACGACCTCTGCCTGGATTGGGTTGTTCTTTATACACGGTGATTGTGGTGAGGGGGGAGGGGTGGTGAGTGTGGGGGGGGGTGAGTGTAAGGGGGAGGTGGTGAGTGTAAGGGGGGGGTGGTGAGTGTAAGGGGGGGGTGGTGAGTGTGGGGGGGGTTGTTGGGGGGGGTGTTGTTGGGTGTGGGGAGGGGTGTGTTGGTGTGTGAGGGTAGGGGGTGATGATGGGTGTTTGTGTGTGCGTGGGTGGGTGTGTCGGGTGAGGAAAGTTATGGTGTGTGTGTGTGTGTGTGTGTGTGTGTGTGTCGGGTGAGGAAAGTCATGGTGTGTATGTATGTTTGTGTGTGTGTGTGTGTTTGTGCGCGTACAAAAGGACCAGCATCGACAGTGTGCGTGTGTGTGTGTGTGTAGTGGTATGTATGAGTACATTTATTTATAAATACAAATTTATACACGTGGCTGTACAGTATAACACAAATTCCCTCCTGGTTTCCTCATTATCCATCATTACAGCACGCATTAACCAGCAGCCTTAACCATCTGTCACGTCCAAAAGTGTGAGAGAACGCCAGGCCCATCTGTCAATTTAAGTACAAAATAACAATTGTCATTTTTATGGCCAGAGTTAATTTGACCATTTCAGCTGGCAGTCAAACTTCATCAAACGTAATGCATGACAGAACATGACAAAAACAAAATACTTTTATCAACGCTGGGATTAATGAGCTTTTTTGGGCACAGGTTTTTTGTTATTATTATAGGTGATGCTGGTAATACGTCACGAGAGGAGTGTTGAGATGATGGTGTTATTACAGGTGATGCTGGTAATACGTCACGAGAGGAGTGTTGAGATGATGGTGTTATTATAGGTGATGCTGGTAATACGTCACGAGAGGAGTGTTGATGAGATGATGGTGTTATTATAGGTGATGCTGGTAATACGTCACGAGAGGAGTGTTGAGATGATGGTGTTATTATAGGTGATGCTGGTAATACGTCACGAGAGGAGTGGTGAGATGATGGTGTTATTACAGGTGATGCTGGTAATACGTCACGAGAGGTGTGTTGAGATGATGGTGTTATTACAGGTGATGCTGGTAATACGTCACGAGAGGAGTGTTGAGATGATGGTGTTATTACAGGTGATGCTGGTAATACGTCACGAGAGGAGTGTTGAGATGATGGTGTTATTACAGGTGATGCTGGTAATACGTCACGAGAGGAGTGGTGAGATGATGGTGTTATTATAGGTGATGCTGGTAATACGTCACGAGAGGAGTGTTGAGATGATGGTGTTATTACAGGTGATGCTGGTAATACGTCACGAGAGGAGTGTTGAGATGATGGTGTTATTACAGGTGATGCTGGTAATACGTCACGAGAGGAGTGTTGAGATGATGGTGTTATTACAGGTGATGCTGGTAATACGTCACGAGAGGAGTGTTGAGATGATGGTGTTATTATAGGTGATGCTGGTAATACGTCACGAGAGGTGTGTTGAGATGATGGTGTTATTACAGGTGATGCTGGTAATACGTCACGAGAGGTGTGTTGAGATGATGGTGTTATTACAGGTGATGCTGGTAATACGTCACGAGAGGAGTGTTGATGAGATGATGGTGTTAATAATTCCAAGATGTTGTGATGGAGAATTTTGTTTATGACGGGATATTCCTTTAATTTTGTCAAATTTATATAATCACTGTCTCTCTCTTTTTAGGGAGGAAGAGGAGAAGAAGGAGGAGGAGAAGGAGTAGTGGAAGAAGAAGGAGGGGGAGAAGGAGGAGTGGAAGAATAAGAGGAGGAGGAAGAAGAGTGGAGGTAGTAGGGAAGAAGAGGAGGAGGAAGAGGAGGAAAAGTGGGAGGAGGAAGTGTGTGGGGTAATAGGAAAGAGGAGGAGGAAGAGGAGTGGGAGGAGGAGAAAGAAGAGGAAGAAGAGTGAAGGTAGTAGGAAGGAGGAGGGTGAGAGAGGGGAGGGAGGAGCATCACCCGATATCCTCGTTGCTTCACATAAATAATCATAACGCCAGATTCGATTATTTCTCCAGACCGCCGCCATCTTTACGAGCCAAGACCCGCGATATCTTACAAGACGAGAGACGAGCTGCAACACTTACGAGATAGAGATAAATTAAGATAACATAAGATAACATAATGTAACATAAGATAACACAAGATAAGATAAGATAGCACAAGATAAGAAGATATAAGATAATACTAACAAAAAATATGATAAAATTGTAAATAAAATAACTACACCCCCTAACACTCAATGGGTTAAACACCTACACAGTCTACACCTGGACCTACACCTTTACCTCACTACACAGAGACACTATCTACACCTTGATATAAAAAGCTCTTTCACCTTCACTGTGTATTAGACAACGTCGATATCGAGGTGCTGGGGCAAGCTAACATATCCCTGGGGAAGGGGGTGAGGGGGGGTGAGAAGGAGGGAGGATGAAAGGATAAAGAGAAATAAGAAGAGGTGGAGGAGGAATATGAGGCGAAAGAGATAGAAGAAGGAGAATAAGAAGAGGAAGAGGAGGTGGTTAAATGATACTGTGGATAATAATAAAAATTTTCTAATGAGAGACAAATTGATAATTTCCTCAGCCTACAAAACTTCCCCAATTTTCTGTGTTCTTCACCTAACCTAACCTAACCTAACCTAACCTGTGTGTATCACTACTTTCCATTAATGATGATATTCGTTTAATTATTTTTTTATATTTTCTTAACTTTTTTTAATATTATAGAATAGATTATCACATTTTGTATAAATATTCATAATTAATTTGTCTATGTATGTATGTATGTATGTGTTAGTGTGTGTGAATGTATGTATGTCTGTGTATGTGTTTTTTCTAATTTTTTGAGTGAACTGAAGAAAAAAAACTCGGATATATTTTTTTTCAATTTTACGAGGAAATATAGAACATTATAGACACCTGGGAAAGTTTACTCAGGGTCTGGGAGTTAAAAAAAATATATATCGTAATTCTTCGAGTTTATATTTATTTATTTTATCCAGTTTCGTTTTACCTGAAAGTTATTTTTATTTCCGGAGGTTTTCCAATCAAGAGACTATGCTTATAAATACCACCAGGTGACTCTAGGTCTTATTAACCTTACCTAACCTGATCTAATCTAATTTAATCAAATCGAATCTAATCTAACGCAACAACGTAACCTAAGCCTAATCTAACCTCACCTAAATAAATGAAAAACTCTCTCTCTCTCTCTCTCTCTCACGCAAAAATATCACCTAAAACATATTCGTCAGGGCAGAGTATAACTTTATGTTCACTGATGCTCGTCAAAATATTAAATTCTCTCTAGTCAAACATTCAACCAATCCATCACTTCCCATCAAACTGAAACAACTATTCTTATTTTCCCTCTTTACAGACAGACAGACAGACACAGACACACACACACATTATTTATCCCCTGTACCCTGGCGACGGGACTCAATGAATAAATTAGTATATTTCTTAACGATTTGCTACTAAATATATAACTGTGGGTTTAGTGCTCACCTGTGTGTGTGTGTGTGTGTGTGTGTGTGTGTGTGTGTGTGTGTGTGTGTGTGTGCGCGGGATTTACCACCTCACACAACGACCAATACAGAGGCACACCCCCTCCCCCCTCACCCCAACACCACCCCACCCCAACACCCCCTCCCCCTCACCCCAACACCCCCTCCCCCCTCACCCCAACACCACCCCACCCCAACACCCCCTCCCCCTCACCCCAACACCCCCACCCCCTCACCCCAACACCACCCCACCCCAACACCCCCTCCCCCTCACCCCAACACCCCCTCCCCCCTCACCCCAACACCCTCTCCCGTTCACCTTTACTAGGGTGAGGGAAGGGGTGAGGAGGAGGGGGGGAGGTGAGGAGAGATGATGAGGGAGGTGAATATTTGAGGGAGAAGTGAGGGGTGATGAGGGGTAAGGGTGGGTGAGGGGGGAGGGAAGGTGAGGGTGAGGGGGGGGGAGATAAGTTAATTATTGACGGTAAATATCCCGAGAGAAATTTAACAATGACGTAACTATCACCCAATAAATCTATATGTTAATGTTAAACCGAAGCCACGCGACCCAACCCGATCCGACCCGACCCGACCCGACCCGACCCGACCCGACCGACACAGGCGAACTCATTTGGCTAAGTGTCAGGCTGTAATGTGTGTGGAATGTACCGGTATCATCTGTACCTAATGTACCGGTTTAAATCCTTCTTGATACCGTAAAAATTCCCGGTCATTACAGCCGCGTCGATTTCCAATAGTGGGGCCTGTGGTGAGAGAGAGAGAGAGAGAGAGAGAGAGAGAGAGAGAGAGAGAGAGAGAGAGAGAGAGAGAGAGAGAGAGAGAGCAAAAAGAAAGCGAATGAGAGAAAAGAAAGCGAGAGAGCAAGAGAGAGCGATAAAGAAAGAGCAAAAAGAAAGCGACAGAGATAAAGAAAGAGAAAAGGCAGCGAGAATAGAGAGAAAAGAAAGAGAAAAGAAAACGAGAGAGAGAGTCAGAGAGAGAGAGAGAGAGAACGAGTCAGACAAAATCTCATTCTTACTTACTTTTCGCTGTCGGAAATTTACTAAGAACATTAATTCCGGGTTAGAAAATTCGTTTTATTCCGGGTATTGTTGCCGCCCTCGTTAACCCCTTGTTTTGCTGTCAGCCATTTACCTGTGGGATTAACCAGGGTAAAACGGAAGCCTTCAATACCTTACCCACAGGTCCTATATTGTGAAGCCGAAATACATGTCCCAAAATTACGTGTTTCTTTTCACTATACATTCTAGGGATTATGATTCATTGTAGGGGGCGTAGAGATAGTGAGAGAGAGGGGGGAGGGGCGTAGAGATAGTGAGAGAGAGGGGGGAGGAGCGTAGAGATAGTGAGAGAGAGAGGGGAGGGGCGTAGAGATAGTGAGAGAGAGGGGGAGGGGCGTAGAGATAGTGAGAGAGAGGGGGAGGAGCGTAGAGATAGTGAGAGAGAGGGGGAGGGGCGTAGAGATAGTGAGAGAGAGGGGGAGGGGCGTAGGGATAGTGAGAGAGAGAGGGGAGGGGCGTAGAGATAGTGAGAGAGAGAGGGGAGGGGCGTAGAGATAGTGAGAGAGAGGGGGGAGGGGCGTAGAGATAGTGAGAGAGAGAGGGGAGGAGCGTAGAGATAGTGAGAAAGAGGGGGAGGGGCGTAGAGATAGTGAGAGAGAGGGGGAGGGGCGTAGAGATAGTGAGAGAGAGGGGGAGGGGCGTAGGGATAGTGAGAGAGAGAGGGGAGGGGCGTAGAGATAGTGAGAGAGAGGGGGAGGGGCGTAGAGATAGTGAGAGAGAGGGGGAGGGGCGTAGAGATAGTGAGAGAGAGGGGGGAGGGGCGTAGAGATAGTGAGAGAGAGGGGAGGGGCGTAGAGATAGTGAGAGAGAGGGGGGAGAAAAGGGGAGACAAAGGGAGACAAAGAGATAAGAGGCGAAGGAGAGAAACAGAGATAGGGAGGTACAGGAAAGAGATAGAGACGGAGATAAGAGATAGAAATAGAGATAGGCAATAAAAGGAGACAGAGAGATAGACAGGTAGGTAAAATGATAAAGACAGAACGTGAAGGAGACTCAGAGACAGATAGTTAGAATGATGTAGAGAGAGTGTGTGTAAAAGTTTCAGACAAGATTTTTTACTCTGGCAGCTTTAGTCAATGAACAAGATCCATTGAACGACTGGCCTGAGTTACTGACCGGCTTAACTTACTGAAGGGTCTTTCCTACTGCCGGGGTACGACCATTACCCTCCTTAACCTAACGTAACGGAACCTAACCTATCTTAACCTAACCTAACCTAACCTATCTTAACCTAATCTAACCCTCCTTAACCTAACCTACTCGTAACTTAACCTAACCAAACCTAACACTGCTTATCTTACCCTACCTAACATAACCTCTCCACATCCATAACCTTAACGTATCCTCCCATAGTTTCATCTACAAGTTGTAAATGTAATATCTCTATTTTCACCTCTTTTTACAACCCAGTGAGCTCGAGAAACACCCAGTGTATTTACGATTATTTGTCACAAGTATTCGTTTTTTGTCACAAGTATTCGTTTTTTGTCACAAGTATTCGTTTTTATTTCACAAGTATTCGTTTTTTGTCACAAGTATTCGTTTTTATTTCACAAGTATTCGTTTTTTGTCACAAGTAATCGTTTTCACTCCAGAGTTTCCGGCACTATATATAAGTTTACCTCCAACGCATTAGTAAATTGTGTTAGTTTAGAGTGATATTGGTGGAGGCGTGAAGAGGAGATAGCGTGAAGAGGAGGAGGAGATAGAGTGAAGAGAAAAGATTGGAGTGAAGAGGAGGAAAGTGAAAGAGGAAGAGAAAGTAAAATCAACAGAAATAAAGAGAGAGAGAGAGAGAGAGAGAGAGAGAGAGAGAGAGAGAGAGAGAGAGAGAGAGCATATTAATTCCCTCACACAACCTAACTTCGTATTTACAACAACTTGGCAAATCTATCATTGTGATTGGCCATTCATCTGCCGCCATCACTCACTGATATCCACTACAACATTCACAAACTCTCGTAAAGTCACCCCAGTCCCCCGACGCCCCACTGAAGTTGTGCCCAGGAGAGAGAGAGAGAGAGAGAGGAATAATACTACTGATGATGATGATAATAACGCCGATAATACTACTACTACTACTAATAATAACAATAGTAATAACAATAATAACAGTAATATCATATACAGCTAAATATCCGACCCAAAAAAATAAAGTTTCTTACATTTTATTTTTTTCCCCCCCGGAACTGGTGGCAGAAAACGTTGACTTATTTCCCTCTAAAACATCTTAACGCACATTGGAATTTCGTGCTCAACCAACGAACAGATATAAAGATGCCCATTACAAAAAAATAATTCCCTCATATTCTCCCAGAAAAATCAGTGAGGAAAACTGTGAGATTTTTCCTCCCCGGGGGTCAATGAGGAGGAAAACTTGGGCGACTCCTCCCAGCTTCAGACCATTGACAACCACAGTGAATTTTCCTCCCAGGATGAATGGCGACTTTCTGAGATGCCGCCACCATCGTCTCTCTAACATCCTGGAGATAAAATTAAACCCAAAACAGTAAAACAAAATAAAATAAAACGCGTTTAATAAGTAAGAGAATAAGTTTGAGAGGAAAGGACATTAGGTTTAAAAGGGTTTTAAGTTAGATTTGATGGTTTTAAAACTAGGTGAGATAGGAGTCAGGGTTTGTTTATTTCGACGGTGTACCTTCCTTCGTCCTGGGAGATGAGAGAGACAGCTGAGTGGACCCGGGCGCCGCTGGCTGCTCTCCACACACACACACACTTAACTCTTCACAATATAGTTTTGTTAACATCTTTGTCTATAGTTCAACAAAGACAGCCAATATATATAACGCACCTAAAGACTCACTTAATGAACAGTAATGGAACCAACTGTAATTAATGACGTCAAATCACCTAACCTGTATTTAAAACAAGACTATTCCAGTTTTTCATATATATATTTCTTAAGTTCTTTCTTTCATCTCAAATATACAAATGTTTAATGATAATATATTTTTTTCAGTTACGTTAAACATTTTGAGTTTTGTTCACAGAAAAATATCAGGATTTTTTTGACACAGAGAAAGAAAAAAAATAACTAAATAAATAAAAAATAAAATATAAGTAAATAAATATAAATAGATAAATAAATAAATAAACTAATAAACAAATATATTACTAAATAATAAACAAACAAACAAACAAATAAATAAAAAAAATAACTTATCTCAGCTTTCAGAGGCGATGTTTGAGTTATGATTAAATTCACTCCTCCACATAACTGAGTATATATTTTCTTAAAGACGGTTGTTCTCTCTCTCTCTCTCTCTTTATCTCTCTCTCTCTCTCATATAAATCTCTACGGTCAAAACATTTCCCTTATCCTCTTCCACAAAAACTAATAATAATTTTTTCCCCGAGTCTCGAAGATTTACTACACACATCAGTCAGTCAGAACCACACACACACGGAACACCATACATACATACATACATACATACAGACATACAGACATACAGACATACATACCAAAATATACGGGTAGAAACATCATAAATTTACTATCATTGCCGCCATTCAGCATTAAATTTCAACAAGACATTTATGACGAGCCGGAGCAATAGTGCCCGGATAGAGATATGGGGAATATTTTTTATTAAGTGGACGAAGAAAAAAGAGAAAATGGAATTGGATAACAAAGAAGAAAGTGAGAAATTGACGACAGTAAATGGAAATAGAGAAACTGGAGCTATCTGGCAACTAGGCCCCGCGTTCTGGAGTAAAAAATAATAATAAAAATAATAAAATAAAATAATACAACTAAATAAGTGAATAAATAAGAAAAATAAGTAAAAAATGAAAAGGAATTATTTTTCTCTGGAGGAAAATAAGGAAAACTTGTCCTTTCAAAGATGGGGAAAAATATACAGTTAATAATGTGATGATGACCTGTAGATGGGAGGTAGACGTTCCTGACGAGCTCTGACGTATGGCACGTGAGAGATACCCACCCCATACTCTCCTCATACTTACCTCACCTATCTCACAGCCACCCCACAGCCACACCACCCACCCCCACCTCAAACACTCGCCCCCCCCCCCACATAATCTAGACCTGCCAACTGCTCCGAGATTCCTAAGTAAATATTTCATTTCACAGTTTGTATTGGCAGACAGCTTCATTGCGTGTTGTGTTATTGGTCTTGGTAACACCTATTGTCTACGTCCAATCGTCACTTGAGTCGAGCGACACCCCACCTCATCCTACCACCACTATCACCGAACATCACCCTATCACCACTACCACCACCTACCACCACCCTACCAACATCACCACTATAATCTAACATCACTCTACCACTGCCGCTACCACCATCACTGCTATCATCTAACCTTATCCTATCACCACCACCTACTACCAGTCATCACCTAACCTCACACTACCTCAGGATACAGTGTTCTCACGTTCAAGAGAGGTGAGGATAAAGAGGCAAAACAAAACAAAAAAGTGGAGTAATTATTTTCTTCCCCCCACCACCCACTATCTTCCCCCACCACCACCCACTATCTTCCCCCACCACCACCCACTATCTTCCCCCACCACCACTCACACTTTTTCCCCATCTCATACAATTTCCCCCTACCACCACCATCCCATAATTTTTCCCTACCACCACCCACAATTTGCCCCACCACCTCCACCACCCACTATTTTCTCCACCACCACCCACTATTCTCCCCCACCACCACCCACTATTCTCCCCACCACCACCCACTATTCTCCCCCACCACCACCCACTATTCTCCCCCACCACCACCCACTATTCTCCCCCACCACCACCCACTATTCTCCCCCACCACCACCCACTATTCTCCCCCACCACCACCCACTATTCTCCCCCACCACCACCCACTATTCTCCCCCACCACCACCCACTATTTTCCCCACCACCACCCACTATTCTCCCCCACCACCACCCACTATTCTCCCCCACCACCACCCACTATTCTCCCCCACCACCAACCACTATTCTCCCCCACCACCAACCACTATTCTCCCCCACCACCACCCACTATTCTCCCCACCACCACCCACTATTCTCCCCCACCACCACCCACTATTCTCCCCCACCACCACCCACTATTCTCCCCCACCACCACCCACTATTCTCCCCCACCACCACCCACTATTCTCCCCCACCACCGCCCACCGTCGTTTGATCCTTCTCTTCAGATCCTACAGCCGATTGTGTGAAATTCTGCCCTCGGGGAAAATATGTAAAACCTCGTGAATGCTTGTTGTTGAAGGCCCTTGATGGATGTAAGTGTGTCGTAAGTTCACGGAGGTTGAAGGAGCTTGAAAATACAGCCATTTGTCACCTGGGTGTGTTAGTAGCTTGCCCCCCCCCCCCCCACACACACACTTTGTCCCCCACCACCACACCCCAATACCTCCCTCCCCACCATCCCCCAACTCACTCTTTCTCCCCCACCCCCTCCCTCGCTCCAACAATAACCTCAGTTGCTGGGGAAAATCTGCAGGTTGGTGATCACGTTTACGAGGGAATGACCTTATTTCGCTACACTTTAACGGTGGTTAATTTGTTTAATGTGTAAATACCTGTATAAATACCTGTTCTTGTAAGTTAATGAATGACACACTGTAACAAGCATTCCATTAAACACAGATATTCTGAAGGACAATTACTGTTGGTATATTGTATATTACGTTTATAACATTTTTTCTATGCATAAGATTTTTCATTTTCAAATTACAGTCACCAATTTTAACAACATACGCTGCTCAATACACAACACTTCTCATTTTTTTAGGTTAAAGTGCTTAGTTTTATTTACACACACTGCTAAATACATACGATTATTAATTTCTCAAGTTACAGTCTCCAATTTTAACAACACACACTGGTCCACATTCTGAGTACAGGGTGACACATGGGCCAGACCCTGGACCCTGAGGTGGGGCCATGATCCGCTCATGGTCGGCGGTAATGACAAGATTCCGGGAACACCTGCAGTGATTGATGCTTCCTTCAGCCACCGCTAGGATCACACGCTACTTATTTTGTCATTATACCCAACTTTTTTATGATCTTTCTCTTTTAGTAACAGCAAAATTAATAGTTATTTTTAATGTATATTTTCGTTTTCCATTTTTCAGTATTAATGTCCGTATTTCAATTTTTTTTTCCATTAATATACAAATCAACTCTGGGAAATAACAAAACCGAAAGCTTTTATACAGAAAAATGATAATACACTTATGAATATATTAATACATAAATATTACGTATAATAAATGGACTTTATATATGACTCAACACAGTTTCACATTCACTAAAAAATTCATAAAACTGCGACAACACAAAAAACTTTCAGAAATTTTACTTATTATCTTAATGTTGTGTTTACGTGTCAGTCTCTAGCGAGGAACCTCAAACTTATTCAGCCTGAAGGAATGTTGTTATAGTGTACCGCTTTACGCTGTAGTAGTGTTGTTATAAGTGCCCCGCTTTACTCTGTAGTAGTGCTGTTAAGTGCCCGACATAGCGACTGTACACATCACAAATATCAAAGACATAAGACCCACCATCACCTCTTAAGTCTTGGCTGATTCAAAGTGGTTCCCATCACGGGTCTTAACATGTGTACCAGATTAATCATTATACATTTACATATATACATCAATACATAACCAGATAACCACAAGGCAATGATAATTATTATTCACATTAAGATGACAGGGGATATAGTCCTGTGTGTGTATGTATGTATGTATGTATGTATGTATGTATAGAGGGAGAGGAAAAGAACCATTGAAGCTTGTATACATGTGACGTGGACGGGTGAGTTTACTGTTAGTGCTAACCTTTTATCGTCACCCTGATGGAACTTTCCCCAGGCCACATTTCCTTATAGGTTTTGTGTCCCGGTGTGAGTTATGGCTGACTGGTTACCTCTTGACTCTTAAACCTCTTTGAGTTATCGTAGAGGACGTGTAGAAGGTCCAATGTTTGTTATATGTGTGGACTTGGGTGGTGGTGGTGTGTGTGTGTGTGTGTGTGTGTGTGTGTGTGTGTGTGTGTGTGTGTGTGTGTGTGTGTGTGTGTGTGTGTGTGTTATCAGATATGTACTTTGTCTTTCATTTAAGTATTTCAGATTTCTTGGCCACAATCAATCTCACTTAATATAAAAATTTTAATAATGAAAAATGAATCATATTTATCTCAGCCTTAAACACATTTTCTCTTTGATTATAAATTCATTCTTAACATCACTACATAATGCACTTCCTTCACACACGCACAAAGTGCTGAGCAGTATTGAGAAAATATTTCAAAAGAGAAATTTTCATCATCAACCCGTCCTCCTCCTCCTCCTCCTCCTCCTCCTCGTCGTCGTCCTCCTCCTCCTCGTCGTCCTCCTCCTCGTCCTCCTCCTCGCTCTTCCTCCTCCAGCCACTTCAATTCCTAAAGAGACTCAACTCATCACAGTCTTTCATCTCAGACATATAAGTTTTACTATTGGGAAAGAACTTGGGAACATTTTAAAGGCCTCACTTACACAGGTAAATCTTTAAGATATTTTTGAGAAGGACCTCACCCTCCCAACCCCCACCCCCTCACCCTCCCAACCCCCACCCCTTCACCCTCCCAGCCCCCTCACCCTCCCAACCCCCTCACCCCCTCACCCTCCCAACCCTCTCACCCTCCCAACCCTCTCACCCCAACTCCCTCACGCCTCCCAACCCCCTCACCCCATATCGAAGGTCTTCCTGGAGGAGCAGATGATCACAGTTCCTGGCTACCTGAGAACACCTTCACTCGTATTAAAACACCTCGTCTCCCAACAGGTAAAAATTTCCAATCTCAGTAGAACACAGACGAATAAGGAAAGGGGAAACATCTACGTATCTTGATGTGTTCGTGGTACGTGACGCCACGGACGAACGTGACTGGCGGCCGGGATTAGATTAGCAAATGCTTCAGGTTCTACTGTAACAGCCTGAAGTGTCTGAAGCGTCCTTATGTGTACAAACAAACAAAAACAAACAAACAAACAAACAAACTAAATATTATCCCACACAAGTAACTAAATAAGTCTCACACGTTCGTAAGTTTAAGTTCTCTCATAACAGGTGACGTAAAGACGAAGAAAACAACCTCACCTTAACTAGACCACGAAGGTAACAGCCCCCCCCCCCCTCCCTCCCAAAATGGCGTCAAACACACACTGGGACTCTACAAGAACTAGATACTTTTTGTTAAGATACATTTAAGGGGAAGAGTACATTAGTTCACCACAGTACAGTAATTCACCACAACACAGTACAATACAGCAGTTCACCACAGTACATTAGTTCACCACAGTACAGTAATTCACCACAACACAGTACATTAGTTCACCACAGTACAGTAATTCACCACAACACAGTACAATACAGCAGTTCACCACAGTACAGCAGTTGACCACAGTACAGAAGTTGACCACAGTACAGAAGTTGACCACAGCACAGTACAGTATAGCAGTTTACCACAGTACAGCAGTTCACCACAATACAATAGTTCAACAATAATCACAGTAGGTTCGCCTCGCAAACTTTATGATCACGCATTCGATTCGTGACCTGAGTTGAGGACTGAATATTTGTACATTAGACAGTATGTACTCAGCAGTTAGCGAGCCCCTTGTGTACTCAGCAGTAATTGAGTACATGATCGGGTGCTTCTGCTGAGTGGAATAACCTTTTAGTACACGAGGAGAGGGAGATGTGTGGAGGAGGGAGGGACTTATGGATGAAGGAGGTTGGGGTGTGTGGAGGAGGGAGGGACACGAGATCCAAACAGCACATCACCTACAACACATCCCTAACGTATCTTCATCGCCTCTAGCATCATGACCGCCAGCCTCACCAGCTACAGTGAGGAACTTTCTCCACTTACGACAAACAAAAGACATTCAGTTACCATAGTGTTTTTTAGTTCACTGTAGAGAGAGAGAGAGAGAGAGAGAGAGAGGAGAGAGAGAGAGAGAGAGAGAGAGAGAGAGAGAGAGAGAGAGAGAGAGAGAGAGAGAGAGAGAGAGAGAGAGAACGAATAGTACTCGTGGAACAAAAAAAAAAGTTTTGAAACTAAAGAGATTGAGAGCTGCCATTATATGTTCCTGTAGAGGGCTAGTGACTTGTATAATTGGTCGATGGATCAGTGGTTCAGGTATTGATCCACCTGGGAGTATAATTGGTCGATGGATCAGTGGTTCAGGTATTGATCCACCTGGGAGTATAATTGGTCGGTGGATCAGTGGTTCAGGCATTGATCCACCTGGGAGTATAATTGGTCGGTGGATCAGTGGTTCAGGTATTGATCCACCTGGGAGTATAATTGGTCGGTGGATCAGTTATTCAGGTATTGATCCATCTGGGAGTATAATTGGTCGGTGGATCAGTGGTTCAGGTATTGATCCACCTGGGAGTATAATTGGTCGGTGGATCAGTTGTTCAGGTATTGATCCATCTGGGAGTATAATAGGTCGGTGGATCAGTGGTTCAGGGATTGATCCACCTGGGAGTATAATTGGTCGGTGGATCAGTTGTTCAGGTATTGATCCACCTGGGAGTATAATTGGTCGGTGGATCAGTGGTTCAGGTATTGATCCACTGCAGGGTGAGTGGTGGTGGTAGGTGGTGGTGGCAGGTGGTAGGTGGTGGTGGCAGGTGGTGGTGGCAGAGTGGTGATGAAAACAGGTGGGTGACAGGTGGTGGTGATGGAAACAAGTGGTGACAAGTGGTGGCAGATAGTGGTGATGAAAACAGATGGGTGGCAGGTGGTGGTGGTGGCATACATTGGGAGCCTCGGTGCACCAGCTTGCTCCTGGCGATTATGGTCATATATTAATTGCCAATTTGTTCAGTGTATTTATTGCTGCAATCACTGAGGCATTTGTTGTTACCGCTGCACTCAACTGCACTTTAAGGGTGAGTGCGTGGGGGGGGGGGGGGTGAGTGTGTGGGGGAGGTGTGTGAGTGTGGGGAAGGCATGAATGTGTACGAGAAATAATAATCGTAATGATAATAACAATAATAATAATAACAAAAAAAACAACAACAGCAACTAAATAAACAAAACCACAAATAAAATAATAATAATATAACAAAGACAATAAACACCACAGCCTCCCGTGCCGATATCTTCAGACAAACAGGACGAAGATTTAGCTGGCAAGGAAGCCCCCATTTGTCATGTCTATATAAGCCGCATCATGACCGACCTCAGATTAAGAGTTCGACAGGGAAGAGCCTCGGGTTTTTGGCCCAACTCCAGGGGTTTTATCAAAGAGAATTCCGATTTTTGTTTTCTTTTTTGGGAAGGGCTATGTTGATTCTAAGGTTGTTTTGTTACTTGGTTACGGAGGCTATTTTTTCTTCCTCTTTCTGGTCTTTGGCTATGTTTTCCTTTATTTGGGCTATGGATATTTTTTTGTCTTTTTTGGGGGGGTCTTTGGTTAATATTTTACTGTTGGTTCCTGGCTACTTTCGTCTTAGATTTTTTTTCCCACAGTCTCAATTACTTAATCTATTGCTCCTCCCATTTAATTTTGTCCTCGGTTCTCATTTTAATTTTTAAGTTAATTCCATGTCCTTCTCTGGGCCAGGAAGCATATACAGTACGGTCACTGGGTTATGTAAAATTGGCAGTACTAAGAGGCTTCTAGGTAATACAACAGATCCCAGTTACCTGTCGACCTTTCAACATCGCAAAAGGCACGCCTACATTCACTCCTCACCTTTGGTCTACGGGGGCGTCTCTGTGCTGAATAAAACTATCTGATGTCAGTAAATAAAATAATAACAGTTACATCCCCATAGTGAAAGAGTTAACACACACACACACACAAATAATCTCACTTAATTGGCAAGTCAGGAGTTATGGTTCTATCACCACTGGTACGCAAAAAACAAAACCAAAGTAATCTTGCAGTTGAAGGATTTTTAGTCAATTACCACCAACTAGGGTTTGTTCTCTAGCGGCTGAAACGAGATGCCAATCACTTTGGTGGAGAATCTCTACTTCGTTAACTTGGAGAGGATCTGTTTTGGAGCTCGTTAAAAAAAATATGAAGGTCGTTCACTAAATCCCAGCCCTTGTGCCCTTACAATAATCCCCCTTCATATATATCTCTGCTTGGTAACTCATCACTGGTTGGTATTCTCAAGGGCATACGCTCCCTGCTCAGACCTATACCATCATCAGTGTGTGTGTGTGTGTGTGTGTGTGTGTGTGTGTGTGTGTGTGTGTGTGTGTGTGTGTGTGTGTGTGTGTGTGTGTGTGTGTGTGTGACCCCAGTGAAGCCATTTGATTGATTGATGCTTCTCCAGCTTCTCATCCCAGTGACTTACTCATGAAGACTTATCCTGACTCTCGTGAATTTTAAGAGAGACTTCCTCGCTGCCTTTACTTCTCTTATAGGATTGTGACCGAAGCAAACTGCAAACATTCCAATTTTTAGATATTGCAAGTATCGAAACCTCTTACTCAAACCTTCAATATTTACGTTCTGGTAAATTGAAGAGAACTGTTAAACTATACGACTAACCCTCGACATCACTATCCTGGGGTCCTTTATTGACAAACAACTCCGAGCCTCCTATCTAAACTGTAAACAAAAACACGGGTTAAAAGATAGATTTTTGTGGGTAAAAGGTCGCTGCTCCACCCCACCCTCCCAATCTCATTTAGACAGTGCAGAATCGAAAGGCTACAAGCTGTAAAATGCAGAGACGTCCAATATCCTGTGGTGTTCTACCCGCCCTAGTCACGAGAGAAGAAAAAAATTAAAGAAAAACGAAGGAAAAAAAGTCATTGGAGAAGAGAATAAAGTGGAGAGAAGGGTAATGGATCTTCCCTTACTTCACTAAAGACTTTGTTATTCACTATGGCCAAGAACCAATCTACTCTGAAGGTGTTCTTACTAATGACCGGGATCCTAAATATATTAAATAAAAACCTCAATAAAAAACTATATGCACTACTATGATAAAAAAGAAAAACATTCCAGTCAGGTTTATTACATTGTTTTAGGTAAGGTTCCTAACTACTGTACTGTGACACTGTTAGAGGTTGTTGATAAGTCTATAAAGAAAGATCCAGTAATTATGACAAGTGTTCTGACTACCTGTGTATTAGACCAGGTACTCTCTTTCTCTCTCTCTCTCTCTCTCTCTCTCTCTCTCTCTCTCTCTCTCTCTCTCCTGGCTATTTTAATAAGTGAAAGACCTCCTTTACTTTCACCACACCACCACCACACCACACCCTAACCAAGTTTTCAAAATAGATCCTGACGACTTTATAAACTTTAGAATTAGTGATAAAAACTAAAAGAAATGTATAATAAAAAATTCTTCACGTCCAGCAGCCACCCCAGCTGTCTTTGCCCACTCTCACATCACAAATACCCTTCACAAACTTTACCTCAATAGAATTAACCAGCGAGGAAAGGAGTTACTTAAGAAGCCGCTCTCCAGCTAACTCCGGCCTGACCAACTCTGAGGAAGGGAGGGAGGGAGGGAGGGAGGGGGTAGGGAAGGGAGGGAGGGAGGGTCTACCGATATATTTCAGAAGGTGGGCTGGGGTAGGTTGGGGTAATCGAGTGATCAATTTCATCCAAGAATCACTGTTGCTGTATATTTCACAAGTGGCTTTCCTCTGTTCTCGACTCGTCTAAGTCATCCAGTACTCACAAGAGCAATATTTTTCAACATTACACACACACACACACACACACACACACACACACACACACATACTACACACAAAACACTACCTACACCCGACACATACTAATCGCATTTTACACCCCACACACACACTACCAACACTCCCACTCACACACACACACTACCAACACACTCCTTAACACGCCCCACACCCACTGCCAACACACCCTAACACAGCTACATGGTGACCAACTCACTAAATCAAGCAGCTGTCAAGGTGTTCCTCCAGGACTCGAGGTAAAACTCTCCCTCCCACGCTCTCTAGACATTAATCCAGCCGTTTAGCGAGGCATGGACTGCTCCCTTCCCTTCTCCTCCTCTGCCTTTTTTATTTATTTCTTTCGTTCCCCCTCTTCCATCTTCGTTTTCTATGCTTCTTCTATCTTCTTTTCCGTTCCCGCTTCCATCTTCGTTCTCCGTGCCTGTTCTTCTCCGTTCTTCTCTTTCATCTTCTTCCTCCATGCCTCTTCCATCTTCTGCGTTCTCCTCTCCCATGCTCCTGTTTTTATTTCCCTCTTCTCCTTTCGCCTCTTTCTCTGCCTTTTTCATTTTCCCTTTCATCCTCAACTCTCTTTTATCATATTCCTTTCCCCTCCCTCCGTACGTCAGACCTTTCTCCCTTCCTATATTTTTCCCTTCCCTTTCCTCTTTTCAACATTTCCACCCTTTCTCACCCTATCCCTTCATCCTCCTTTCTCTCCTTTCCTCCTCCATCCCTTTGTCACCCTCTTCCCTTACACTTCTATTCTCCTCCTCCTCTCCTTTCCGCTTTCGCCCATTTATTACTTCTTCCTACTCATTTTCCTCTTTCCTCTCTCTCTCCTCTTCTTCCCTCCCCTCTCCTTCCCCTATTCACCTAATCGTCAACTCCCAAGGACGACCTAAGCTAAGCTCATCCTCAAAACCGGTCTCTTAATTTCCAATCGCCCAAAACCAATCCCCACAAGCTTTCAGGTGCATCTCAGACTCCCCAACCAATCCCTTGAGACTCGCTTCCTACCTCCCGTCTTCCTAATCCAACTAATCCCCCAAATCATCTCGATCTTACTAATCCAACAATGCATATAATCCTTTTTTCTCCCAAATCACAATAAGTTCCCCTACAACATCCACCTTTTCAATCAACATCTAGTTTATTAATATTTCCAATCTCCCCATCGTATATATC
>CAUDMG010003614.1:620000-650000 GCA_958450375.1 Homarus gammarus
TGGTGATAAAACACAATAAAAAGGGACAAATAAAGGTGGAGAGAATATGAAGAAGAAATATACAGAAATAATTAGAAACGGAAGGTAAAAAACGAAAAATAATTAATCAAGGTATAATTTGTGGATTAAGTTGAGGCAGGTGTGAGCAGAATGACCAGGCTTATGGGGCTGATCACCTTACAACAGATTACCAAATATAAATGATTAACAAGAGCATCACATGTTGGACTAATCTAACTAACTTCACTCATTTCAAAGACCTTCTAAGTGACTAAAAAAGACAGAAAAAAGGAAAACTTATTTTTATATCAGTCCCTAGAGAGTGAATCGTAATCTGGGCAGGAAACTGATACAAACATCTCGATAAAGTTTGGACTAGAGGGCAGTGGTCTCCAACCCTCAGGTACAAATGATTATCTTATGATCTGCCTTTGTCTGTCATGTGAGTGTGGCAACGAGTACAAGCTTCTGGTGACTGTCATAAAGCTTCAGGAAACTCTAGAAGACTGATCCTAACGTCCATGCAGTTATCAGTTGTCACGTCGTTGTCATCAGTTAAGCTGACCGTCATATACCTCCAGGCATTTTCTGGAACCATACGAAATTCATTTCCGGCTGTCAGGTAATATTCACGAGTGTCTGGCGGCTGTCATATGAACTACCCCTCCTTTTATAACCTGTCAGGACCCGCCGGGCTTAGTCTGGTGGAAGGAGGAAAGACTTATGACACAGCTGACCGTCTCAACAGGCCGTGAGATCGTCCCGCCTGACCAGCCTACGGGAACACACACCCGGGCCGGCAATAAAACACTTCTTCATCTTGCCTTGCCCATCACCTGTCACCAAGGACCACGACACTCACTCCTTATTTTCTCGCTCAAAGTAATTCTCGTGGGTGTGTGTCTACCAGCGTTGTGTATCATATTTACACACACACACACACACACACACACACACACACACACACACACACACACACACACACACACCTAGAAAGAGACACAAAACAGACAAACTGAGATGAAACGAGAGAGAGAGAGAGAGAGAGAGAGAGAGAGAGAGAGACACGGTCATACATGATTGTAAACGTAAACACACACACGGTCCAGCTGACAGGTGAAAAAACAAACATCAAAGAGCGAGTCATCCTTGGATAATGGCAACACATCTTACACTCACTCATAACAACAATAAAAGGGTGTAGTATAGTGTAGTGTAGTATAGTGTAGTATAGTGCAGTGTAGTGTAGTGTAGTATAGTGTAGTGTAGTGTAACAGCAGGTGAGACACAATAAAACCAGCCTTAACATCTTCTCTCACACATCTTGATCACCACCCCCCTTCCCTCTCTCTCTCATCTCTTCTCTCCCATCTCTCCCTCACCTCCATCCCTCTTCGCTCTCTCCCTTCCTCACTCCCTCTCTCTCTCCCTTCCTCACTCCCTCTCTCTCTCCCTTCCTCACTCCCTCTCTCTCTCTCCATCCCTCTTCGCTCTCTCACTTCCTCCTTCCCTCTTCGCTCCTTCCCTTCCTCTCCTACCCTGTCTCTCCATTCCTCTTCGTCCCCCCCTCCCTTCCTCTCTCCTCTCTTCGCTTCCTCCCCTTCATCCCTATCCTCCCTCCTTTCTCCCCCTCTGCACTGCCACCCCAAAGTTTTTCAATAATATTTCGGCTGATGCGTTCCTAAGAAAATCTCCGGAACGAACAAACTTGAGTCTTGAAGGAATTTTTCTTTTATCATTTGTCTCTTGATAATAGTTCCAACTATTTGTAAAAATTTGTTGCTAATTTTTGAGTAATTTATTGTTTTTCGATGATTTTTCGTTTTTTTTTGGGGGGGGGGGGGTGAAGAGTGCGTGTTGAGGGTGAGGAGTGTGTGTAGGAGGAAGGAGGTGTTGAGTGTGTGGTGGGGGAGGGAGGGAGTGAAGAGTGTGTGTAGGGGAGGGGGTGAAGAGTGTGTGTAGGAGGAGGGAGAGGAGTGAGGAGTGCGTAGAGTGGACGGGAGGACCTTCACTGTTAACACCTGCATGAGGGAAAATTACTAAGAGTCACACGTAAATTAAAAAAAATCACACATTCTATTATGCATTACTTTGTTATTGTTGATAGAAAGAAATATCAATATGAAAAACTAGATAACAAAAAATATATATTAATTTTTCCACGTTATAAAAATCCAATATGATTGATGAACTTATTGATACGTTATAAAATAGATTAAATTAGAGTATAATTATTTTTTATTTTTGTCTTTTTTTATATAGGTATAATATATTTTACCGGGAATATCAATATTTTTTTTTATATAATTTGGGAAAAAATGTAAAGAGAAGATCAAGAGAAAATTGTAATAAAGAGAGAGAGAGACTTTGAAATTCACTTAATGATAATCACCAAGTAATGCGCGTTTAGTCGAGGTAGCTGGCCGAATCCGTTTCATAGTGAGTCGTTCAAGTCATTTGCGTATTAATTACTGATTACTAGAGGTGATTTCCTTCACACACACACACACACACACACACACACACACACACACAGTTTTTTACATCTATGAGTGTAAATATCCCGGAGAATATTTTCAACCCTCGTAAAAACAAAATTCCCTGAAGCGATGTATCATAGAAAAGGAGGAGGAGAACGAGCCCCGATACCGTACAGTGTAGCTTATATTGGCAGTATTTGAGGAGCTGTGTGTCTGATTGATCCCACACCAACGTTAATAGTCCAAGTTCTGCTCTCTCTCTCTCATATTCTCCAACCCTCCCTTTTCTTTCCCCCCTTCCTATTCCACTCTCTCCCCCTTTCACCAGCATCCCTTCTCTACCCTCCACTATCACCTACCTACACTCACCATCTCTCCCTCACTAACGCCTACATATTCTCCCAACCCCTTCCCTTACTATCACCAACCATCACCCCCTCTCCCCTTCCCCTATCACCAGCCATCCCTCCCCTACTATCACCAACCATCCCTCCCCTCAACTATCCCCCCCCCCCACCCATCACCAACCCCCCCCCCCATTCCCTATCACCCACCTACCGTAAAAGCCAGCCTGGTATTGACGTCACGGGATCACCACTTACAAGCTGTTATGGGAGTGTCGTAACAGTCAGCTCTTGTGTGTCGTGACCATGTATCGCCTCACCTCTGGGTTATCAATGACGAGAGAGAGAGAGAGAGAGAGAGAGAGAGAGAGAGAGAGAGAGAGAGAGAGAGAGAGAGAGAGAGAGATTAATCCCAATTATAGCTCACATTTTATTTTTTTTTTTAAGGTGAAGGAAAGGAGGTGTGTCGAGTCTTAATAATGAATCATATTTGGAAGGAAAAAAAAAAAACACTATCTTCTTGTACTTCGTCTTATTCTCCATTTTCTTAAGCAGATTTAATTTCTCTTACAAGTTTATCAAGTTTATTTGTTCATAACTGGTCACGGTAAAGTAAAAGTGGAAAAAAACAAAAAAAAAACATAACATAATATTGTTTTAGTGTGTTTATTTTCATCCACCTGCGTCGCTGTCACCATGAAAACAAAAGACAAACACAGAGACTCGAGAGTAAATAGAAAGGGTGTGATAAATAAAGAAAGGGGCGTCAGAAAGAAAGAAAGGGGCGTCAGAAAGAAAGAAAGATAGCTGTGTCGTAAAGAAATAGAGCTGTGTCATATACGAAGAAAGTGGTGTGATAAAAAAAGGGGTGACATAAAAGAAAGTGGTGATATAAAGAAAGAAAACTGTGCCATAAACAAAGAAAGTTGTGTTATAAAGAAAGTAAGCTTGCTATAAAGAAAGGGGCGTCGGAAAGAGAGAAATGGATGTCAAAAAGAGAGGGATTTCATTGAGAGAGAAAGGAATATCAGAAAGAAAGTGATGACAAAAGAAAGGGCGAGTAATAAAAGGAAGCAAAACGGTAAAGACAAGACAATGGAGAAAGTATAATATAAATGCTCCAACAACACTTCAAATACCTTTTACCTGTAGGTCATCCAGGTGTAAAATGTCAATAAAAAATAATCATAAAATTAGGTAATTCAAGTATAAAAATCTAAGTAATAATAATAATAATAATAATAATAATAAAAACGATTCTTATCCTCAGACGAATAGATCAGATTTCGTTTATAATTTGACCCCCATAATTAGTAATCACATAATGACATAATCAATGGAATTCACTCAGCATTATCTCACATCATTTAGGCTCACAGTAAACTTGAGTTGCATTGGGAAGAGTCAAGTTCATCTCTCTCACTCTCACTCTTTCTCTCTCTCTCTCTCTCTCTCTCTCTCTCTCTCTCTCTCTCTCTCTGCTCAGTGGGAAGGTTGGTTTAATATCTTCTCAAGTTGGAATAAATATTAAAACCATTTAACATTAATTTATCAGATTTCATTGATTTTTTTCATAGTCCGCCATGAATCCCTTAAAATTTTGCCATGGACCCCCTAAAAATCTTACCATATAATACCTTAAAACTTTTGCCATGGAACCCCTAAAAATCTTACCATATAATACCTTAATTTTTTGCCATGGACACCCCTAAAAAATCTTACCATATAATACCTTAATTTTTTGCCATGGACTCCCGAAAAATCTCCCCGTGGACCCCTTAAAATTCTTGCCAGTGGACCACTCCAAATACCAATCACTATAACACTAAACTATACTCACTCACTCTGAGATTAGCTTAACCTGTCTCATATATCAACCACCACAACACCATAACGCACTATACGGTTCAAGAAAGCTGTATAAATTTCTATATTCGACTATAACTAGACCACTATATTCCAATCACTCTATAAGGGTTAGCTAGGTCACCCTCCAACAGGTCTTTCTACAGGCTAATCAAACTCGGTACGACCTTCTCACAACACATCAAGGAGATGGAGAGAGTAGTGACGACCTCTTTCAATAATGTATAAAGCTTTCATATATGTAATAATAATAAATAATAATAATTAACGGTTTATTGAAAGAGCTTGGCAGCCAGAAGGCTGAAAATATACAGTTACATATTTGGGGAATGGGTTACGAATTACAAGTAACATAAGTGACACAAATAAGACATATAATAACTTAGATGGGGAAAAGCTCAAACTACAGTTCATTTCAACATAGTGACAGTGTTACAGCATTACAAGTTATTGATAATTTTTACAATGGTTGGGACTGGGCTGTTCTTATAGCGATCAGTTCGTGCACGTATGGGCTGGATGCGGTTGTGGTGTCGAACAGCAATTCTCGGACAAGGGACCTCGGGTGGTAGTAGGAGCCGGTGTCGGGGATGGTGTAGAAGCTTCTTACCAAATTTGCAGATGAGGTCGTGGTGATGGTCAGTGAGAGTCGAAAGGGTCAGTGTGTTGAGCGCTTCTTGATATGTGGAGTAGGAGGGGGAGAGAATAATCTTGCATGTGTGTGTGTGTGTGTGTGTGTGGGTGTGTGTGTGTGGGTGTGTGTGTGTGTGTGTGTGTGTGTGTGTGTGTGTGTGTGTGTGTGTGTGGGTGTGTGTGGGTGTGGTTATTGGTAGTTTCTCTCAGTCTCTTCAAAGTCTCTCACCTGGCTTATTATTGTATCTCTGTTAGTCTCTTCAAGTCTCTCATCTGGCTTACAATTGGGTCCGGCTTAAGAGATTACTGAACCGCGATGAAAAATCTTTAATACTGATTATTATTAACATGTGACTTCGTAAAGGAATAATGATACAACACCTGAGACAAGAACCAAGGATTAATGACCCAAAGGTGTAGGATAAAATTAATCCTATAAATCCTTTGAATTCTTACCGTTATTAACAAGAGTCCAGAAGGATTTTGTCTATATATTGGAAATCCAGTTTAACATTCATTTCGTAAAGTAATGCCGAGGCAAACCCAAAGGATTTAAAAACAAAGGTGCAGGATAGATCTAATCCTTTTGATCCTTTGTATTCCTACAGTTGAAAAGAATCCAATTGGATTTTTTATTTCATCTTGGAAATCCCGTAAAGGAATCCCGAGACAATACCAGAGACAAGAACGAAGGATTCACCAAAAAGGTGTAGGATAGATTTAATCCTTTTAAACCTTTTCACTTGTAAGAGTTGTAAACAAAGATGGTGTGTGTGTATCCTGCCGGGGTCAAAAGTCCTCACTATCCTGCCGGGGTCAAGAGTCCTCACGGGTGTCCTCAATATCCTGCAGCGGTTAGGAGTCCTCACGGGAGTCTTCAGTATCCTGCCAGAGTCAAGAGTCCTCACGGGCGTCCTCACTATCCTGCAGGGGTCAAGAATCCTTACTGTCTTACAGGGATCAAGGGCCCTCACTATGCCACAGGGGTCAAGGGTACTCACTATCCTGCCGGGGTCAAGGGTCCTCACTATCCCACAGGGGTCAAGGGTCCTCACTATCCTGCCGGGGGTCAAGGGTCCTCACTATCCTGCCGGGGGTCAAGGGTCCTCATTATCCCACAGGGGTCAAGGGTCCTCACTATCCTGCCGGGGGTCAAGGGTCCTCACTATCCTGCCGGGGTCAAGGGTCCTCACTATCCTGCAGGGGTCAAGAGTCTTCACTATTCTGCCGGGGGTCAAGGGTCCTCACTATCCTGCCGGGGTCAAGGGTCCTCACTATCCCACAGGGGTCAAGGGTCCTCACTATCCTGCCGGGGGTCAAGGGTCCTCACTATCAATTACAGTCGAGTTTAATGAGAGGAAAAGTTGACCGGTTTTCGGCTGCCATCGGATACGTCAACCTCCGGACCCATCCCGACTGGTTCCTGCCATCGATTCTCGCGGCTGACCGAACTAACAGATGTTATTCACTTATTTTCTTCAGTCAAATAACTCGACAATAAATTATTCAACGCATCAACTTCATCAACCTGGAGAGTTTTTCGACTGTTTTATAGATACATATTTTCCATTTAGTTGATAGAAAATTAATATTTGTTGAAATTTATTAAAAAAACTGAAAAATATTTTAGATTTACCAAAAAGAAACAAAAATGGAGCCTTTAGTGAGTAAGGATTAACATTCTCAGATCTGAATCAAACTTGTAACTTAGAAAACTTAAGAAATTAATTATTGTATCTATGAAGAAACATTAAACGGCAACAAAAATTACTAGACGGCTTTTGTGTAGTAAAGAGAGACTCGTGGAGGTAAAGTGAAGTTTTACCCAGAATGTCAATCCTGTTGCTCTGACCCCCACCACCATGTCCTCTCGGGCGACACACAATAATGACGAGCTTTTTTGTAATTTTTCTTCTCTCTCGGTAGGAAAAACTGTATAGATTTTCTCTTGAGTGGTTTTAAAGTGAGGTATCTACCACCCTCCACACTGTGAGTCTAAAGTGAGAGGTTCTCCTTCTGTCCCTCACCTTAAGGTTACTCTCTCATACACTCGAGGAAAGGTCCAACTGCATCACCGTCTCTTTAGCACGTGTCGAGGCCGAGGTTAAATACCCTCTTTCATCTCCCAACACAAAGACTCGAGTGGAGAAAACTATACAACTTTTTTTTCCAGCACACGATTCTTATGTCACAAACAGAGACTAACAGAAGGTAAAGAGCTGGGTACACTAGAGCCATTTACCACCATTGTCAAGTTACACGACTCACCACTTTTGTTTAGGTCTGGCCTCACGCACGGACGAAAAAGGATAAACAGAAAGGTGTGGTGGACCGTAGACACAGTTCTCGTTCTTATCGGCTCTGCGGGACGTGGAGACGGTGATAAGTGTCCGCGGGGCAAGACACACACGGGCATAGATTACTTACCTCTGTAAGAGACGTGCAGTGTGAGACAGATAAGTGAGGTGCTTACCTTCATCAGGGACGTAAAGGTTGAGGTAGAGACAGTCCTCACTCTGGCGTCTAAGGGCCGGTAGGTAGCGTCGGAGGGCCTGCAGGCGGCCACGAGACATCCGGGTTAACGCCGCGGTTTCATTGGAGATGTCAGGCAGGCGCTGGGGGCAGGCAGGGCCGAACTGGGTAGCCTCATGCACGCCTACCCACTGGGACAGCGTACGGGTGGGGCTGAACCGGTTGGCGCCCACCGGGGGCGTAGCGTATGGTACCCCGAGGTAAGTGGCCACCCGCATCCCATAACCGCTTACTTGCCGGAAGAACCCGCTCAGTTGTCCGTATTTGGTGACAATAGTCGGCGTCTTCTTAAGTGATTCACAGTTGACCACGCCCGCGACCACTACCAGCACCACGCAGGCCGCCCACGCCCATACAGGGGGAGCTCGTGCCCTCATGGTGACGTCGGGTAAGTCGCAGGTCTATTGTGTGGATATACGGGCGGCGTCCTGACCTCAGCCTTTGGTCACTATACCATGTTACTCACTGGCTGGTCCACACTGCACCACACACTCTTAAAGATCATTTCACCACTTATTAAACTGCACAGTAATCCATGACGTCGTGTGGTAAGTTAAGAGACACAAGATATCAGTGTTATCATGAGGGAGACGACACAAGCGGCTCTGTCAACAATACAGAGTTGTGGTCCTGGAGTGAAACAGACGGAGGCGGAGGGAGAGCGGGGCGAGAGGTCCGCACGCTGCCACGTCTGCCGGTACACTGCCGCACAGTTGCCATCCCACCCTGAAAAATTATCGTACAATCTTGAGGAGATTCGATGGAATGAGCTTTTCCTACAGAAGGAGTTAAATTGCGCAAAGGATCATACATGGACACTATTTACACTAAACTGTTTATAACCTTGGAGCACTTTTCTCCAGTTGCTCCGAAAATCGATAATGCTAAAATCCCGGTAGCAGATGTGGCCCCCTCGTCGCCTGCTCTCCTATCTGAGCCTTGGTAATCCTCACTATACTATTACCTATCAATATGATTCACCTTCAATGCGACTCCATCCCTAACACTACTCTACTGAAACCACCACAAGGGCGAAAAACATTACCCCCTTCCCCTCCTCACCACCTCCCACTCCCCTCCCTGTGTCTTACCCAACACAACATCAATGTCTAAGGCATCACTTGTCTCTAACCATTACATCCGATAATGAACTTGGACGCGATTGGTAAACTAAAACGAAAGAAGAAAAAAAAGAGAGAGGAAACAGCGGGTCTTGAGGGCGACAGGGGAGAGCTGTGGGGGGCAACAGGACACGTGGCTAAGGACTTGGCGATCCAGGGATTCCTCCTCGGGATGCGTGTGCGGGGGATGCGTCTTCCGAGGCTACACAATGCACGCAGGACTTTTATTGGCGACATTTTCGTTGTGCGTGGCAGTCATGGTTTCATACGGCCGCAGAAGTTCTGGTTTCTCAGATTTGCAACGTAGATTTGTTCAGCAAGTCGGTCACAGCAGAAACCCTTTTATATTTTACGTGACGAACAAATGCTTAAACCAATCTATATTATTCACCAATAAATAATAAAAATAATAAAATAAAATAACTTCGATTTAAAAGAAAAGAAATCCATTTGTATCACATAAAAAATATTAAATAAAATAAGAGTTTGATACGAAACAAGGAATAAAATACTGAAAATTTATGCAAAATCTTCGAAGAAAAAAAGGTTTGAATTTTAGCGAAAGAATTTATTGAAGAAAATTATAAAAACTGTTTGATAGAGGCAGCTGGAGGATGGATGTGAGTGGAGAATGAAGGTGTGGGTGGAGGATGGATGAAGGTGTGAGTGTAAGACGGAAGAAGGTGTGGGTGTAAGACGGATGAAGATGTGGGTGTAAGACGGATGAAGGTGTGGGGGGAGGATGGATGAAGGTGTGGGTGGAGGTTGGATGAAGGTGTGGGTGGAGGATGGATGAAGGTGTGGGTGGAGGATGGATGAAGGTGTGGGTGGGGGATGGATGAAGGTGTGGGTGTAAGATGGAAGAAGGTGTGGGTGGAGGATGGATGAAGGTATGGGTGGAGGATGGATGAAGGTATGGGTGGAGGATGGATGAAGGTGTGGGTGAAGGATGGATGAAGGTATGGATGGAGGATGGATGAAGGTATGGATGGAAGATGGATGAAGGTGTGGATGTTGGTCTCAGGAGAGGTTAGGTTGTTAAGCCATCGTGAATATAGTTCCAGACTGGGTGACATATTGGGGAGGCTTCGATAGTGTTGTCTCCCTGTGTTGGGCGTTCACTTCCTCCCTTCCTCTCCCTCTCTCTCCCTTCATCTCTCTCTCTCTCTTCATCTCCCTTCTCCTCCCCCTTCTCTTTCACCACTCCCTCCCTCTCTCTCTCTCTCTCTCTCATTCTCACCACTCTTACCTTTTTACCTCTCATCATTCCCTCACTCACTCACCCCCCCTCTCTTTAATCACTCCCTCTTTCTCCCTCTCCCACGCCCCTCACATTCCCTCTCTCCCCTCTCTCTCTCTCTCTCTTCATCTTATTCTTTCAGTCTCGCTTTCATTTACATTTCATCCCAAGTGTCTCTTTTTTTTCTCTTCTTTCAACTTTCATTTTACATTTCCTCTCTTCCTTCATTCCTTCCTCTCTCTCTCTCTCTTATTCTTCATCTTCCTATTTATTATTCTGTATTGTATTATTTCTATTTTCGTATGTCTTCTCCTTTCCTCATCTCCCTCCCTCTCCCTCCCTCCCTTTCCTTCCCTTCCTCTCCCTCCCTCCCTCCCACCTCCCGGCTCTCACCCATCACCCATCACCAAAGACTCCTATTCTCTGCCTCCTCCACATCACTTATCTCCCCTCACTCCCCCCTCCCCCGCTCCTCTCCCAACCTATCAACTTTACCACCACTACTTTCCCCTCTCCCTCCTTCCCTTCCTCTCCCTCTCTCCCCTCTCCCTCCCTCACCATTTCCTCACTTTTCTTCTCTTCTGTGTTCGTGTTTCTCTCCTCTTCTTATTCTTCTTTATTTACAACTTCTTTTAACCTTTCCTTTTGTTAATATCTTCCTCACATTCTCTTTCCATTTATACTGTCTGATCTTCGTTTCCTCTCTCTCTCTCTCTCTCTCTCTCTCTCTCTCTCTCTCTCTCTCTCTCTCTCTCTCTCTCTCTCTCTCTCCTGCAGTCTCCTATTACCCTCTTTACATCTTCCTGTTTCTCCATCTCCTTCTCATCTTCCTGGACCTCACCCTCCTCTCCCTCCCCCTCTCCGTGTCTCTCCCTCCGCTTCTACATCTGTCATTTCCTCCTGACCTTCTTCTTCTTCCTCCTCCTTCTATTTCAGTTCTTCCTTTTCCTCGTGTCCACTCTTCTCTTCTACACCTGTAAGCCATTTCCTCCCTCTCCTGTCTCTCTCTTCTCTTCTACATCTCTGTGCCCTTTCCTCCTCTCCTTCATTTCCCGCTACATTACCGTTCTCTTTATCACTGACACACCCCCGTCACGCAGAGGTGAAATATTGTTCCAAGAGACAGTATCCTCCTTCTTGTTTACGCTTTAATATTTTTATTTATCTCTCTTTCTCTCTCTCTCTCTCTCTCTCTCTCTCTCTCTCTCTCTCTCTCTCTCTCAGCTCAACTCCTCCTCTTCATCCTCCAACTATATCGATTTTCTCTCTCTCTCTCTCTCTCTCTCTCTCTCTCTCTCTCTCTCTCTCTCTCTCTCTGTCTGTCTGTGTATGTCTCTGTACGTCTTATTGTCTCTTACTTTATTTGTATTGTATTTATCTTTGTATTTGTTTTACACACACACACACACACACACACACACACACACACACACACACACACACACACACTAACTATGAATCCAAAATATCTCTTTAAGTTGTATCCTTTGTCTATTTGCTCTCTTCTTCCTCCCTCATTCTCTTTTCTTTCTCTCCCTCTTTATTCCTTCTCTCGGTCTTCTTCCTTCATTCTTCTATATCGCTTTCCCCTATTCTCTTTATTTCTTCTCTTATTCTCCCTCCCTTCTTCTTTCCTGCATTCCCCTCATTGTTTACTCTCTCTCTCTCTCTCTCTCTCTCTCTCTCTCTCTCTCTCTCTCTCTCTCTCTCTCTTTTATCTCTCTTCTATTTCTCCCTACCTCTTCTTATTTCTCTCTCCGTTTATCTCCCCTCTCTCTTTCTCTCTGTATATCCTTGTCTTTTCCTGTCTATCCTCTCTTTCTCACTCCCTTTCTTGACCCTACTCTCTCTCCCTCTCTCTCAATCACTCATCCACTCTGTCTCTCACCCCTTCTCTCTCTCACCCTTCTCTAATCCCACCCTCTCTCACTCTCACCCACTGTCTCTCTCTCTCACTCCCCCTTCTCTCTCCCCTAATCTCACCCTCTCTCTCTTACCCCCTCCCTTCCCCCTACTCTCTCTCACATTCCTCACCCCTAATTGACCTTCCTACACCCCTGCTAGTCGTCTGTTGTGTTTTAGGAAGGTGTGTGTGTGTGTGTGTGTGTGTGTGTGTGTGTGTGTGTGTGTGTGTGTGTGTGTGTGTGTGTGTGTGTGTGTGTGTGTGTGTGTGCGTGTGTGTGTGTGTGTGTGTGTGTGTGTAGGGCATCCGTGTGTACAAGACCGCTTCACACACCAGCCGAATCTTCTTAAAAGGATGAAGGGCTGGCGGGCACATGCTAGCTCGCCTCACAGTATGCTCCCTGGGTCATACTTGCTCTCCCTGGGTTATACTCGCTCTCCCTGGGTTATACCCCCTCTCCCTGGGTTATACTCGCTCTCCCTGGGTTACACTTACTCCCTATCCTCCCTGAGATATGTGCCAGTATGTTAAGAGGATGATACAACCTTCAACGATCGCTTGGCTTACACCTTTACGAAATATACTCAGATATGTTGCTTGAAGGATATATTCTCTGTGATTATTGGAGAATATAAGGATTATATTATTACTTTTAGTATATTAGTATGACAAGTGGTGAGATATACGACTCACGGTTATGGGATTAATACTTCCTCTTTCTCTCTTACTTCTTTTCCTCTCTCTATTACTTCCTCCACTCTCTCCTCTCCTTTCTCTCTTACGTCTTCCCCTCTCTCTATTACTTCCTCCACTCTCTCTTTCACTCACCACTAACACACATAGTACAGCACAGTACAGACCATGTGGCCATTTGCTCATGTCAACAAGACTGATGAAGTGTAATCAACTTATCTCCCGCGCCTCTCCTCCAAGTCTTCATCTCTTCCTACAGCCTCAAGACTTTTCTCAACAAAACCCTGAATAAAAGACTATAACTTGTATCAAATTATATAGGACCAAAAAATCATTATATGTGCTAAATTATAATACTTTTTTATAAACATTATTATTGATTAAAGTTTGTGATTAAATATATGATGTGTTTTGTGTTTCGTTATATGATCAAGAGTTTAGTGGTAAAACCTCTGTCACTCACTGGTTACTCATGCAAGAGTGGTCACCCAGAGTGTACCTCGCCACCGTCACTCACTGATCACTAATACAAGAGTAATCACCCCAGCGTGTACCTCACCACCGTCACTCACTGATCAATAATACAAGAGTAATCACCCCAGAGTGTACCTCACCACCGTCACTCACTCACACAGGTGGTGAAGAAGGGGCCCAGACCAGAGCTAATGTTACGTGAATCTCAAAGCAGATCATTGAAACTACCAACCAAGGCTGCCATTAAGATTCTATCAGTACCTCCTCAGCCATTTAGTGCTCAGTTCGTCTCAATGACTACTAAGCTCGTGAGGTGATCAATATGTCGAGCCAGAGGGAGGAGGAGGAATAATAACTAAACTCTAATATAAAGTATGGTGAGTATAACTAATTTATTCGTATTATATAAACTTTTAGGTAAATATCTTTTCGACAGGTGTAAGTTGTTCATTACGTTCACACACACACACACACACACACACACACACAGACCCTGGTGTTAAAATGTGTTGTTGCCTAATTATGTTGTAAACTGTAATGTGTTTCATCTGCTCGTTCAAATATTTGGATGATGCTTGATAATTGCCAGGTAAAAAGTTAATGCAATAAGTTGAGTTTGGTTACTGGGTGATATTGTGTGTGTGTGTGTGTGTGTGTGTGTGTGTGTGTGTGTGTGTGTGTGTGTGTGTGTATATTACCTTCATGTGTGAGTGTGTATCTATTTTTTATGGCTTCTGTGTATGTGTGCGTGTGTACATGTTACCTGTGTATGTGAGTGTATGTGTGTTTGTGTTCTCTTTCTGTTTGTATGAGTATATGCTGTCTATGTATGTGAATGCATATGTTATCTGTATGTATGTGTGTGTGTGTGTTTTTCCTGTATATGCAAATGTATACGTTACTTGTGTGTGTGTGTATGTAAATACGACTACACACACACACACACACACACACACACACACACATACGACGGCTTAATCTCGACTAACATGAAAAATAGTCACGCCACCTCATGCTTCCTGGCGTGATGCAAAGGACCTTCATCAACTCTCACACTCTGCCTTGAGAGAGAGAGAGTCGACCAGCACCCAACAAGTTTTCCTCGTGCCGCAGTCTTAAGTACCCAAAGCGCTGAGCCTGGAGATTACACAGCTGACTGGAAATAATTGCTCAATTTGTCGCTGTTTGCCTCTGACACCATTCACGAGAGAATTACAATGAGCTTAAGACACGGGGAAGGACAGCTCGAATATCCCCCTGCCCCTCTCCCTCCCTCCTTACCCCTCCCCACCCCCGCCCCTCCCCCTCCCCGCCCCTCCCCGCCTCGTGTCTCCCCGCCGCCATAATTAAGTCTTATCAAGTAGGATGTTTTATGTGAGGGAATTCTTGCTCTGTGTTTCGTTGACAGGGCGATGGTAGTGAAGGAATGTGTCATTATTTGAGGTTTTAACGCCCCCGGGAGGAGTGTGTTGGGTGCTATACTCCTTTTATGTTGAGAGGAGAATGTGTTTATTTTGTAATGAGTGTTGATGATGTCGCCCACTCTTCTGTTCCTTCCTTACCCTCCTCCTACCCTCAGGCTTATCTCACCCTCTTTCCCTCTCTCTAATCTCTGTGTGTTTCCCTCCCTCTCTCTCTCTCTCACTCGTAACACCCTCACACTCTCTCTGCCCCCCCCCTCTCTCTCTCTGCCCCCCCCCCCTCTCTCTCTCTTCCCCTATGTTCAGTGGATACTCAAGATACCGCCCCGATGGCTTAAACACAACAGTGTGTGTGTGTGTGTGTGTGTGTGTGTGTGTGTGTGTGTGTGTGTGTGTGTGTGTGTGTGTGTGTGCGTGTGTGTGTGTGTTAAGTAATTATTAAGCGTGATAAGTATTAGTTAAGTAAAATAAGTAACAGTTGAGTATAGTAACTCGTTGTTAAGCATAATAAGTAGTTTTTGAGTGTTATAAATGTTAGATAAATACGATAAGTAAATGTTAATTACCATAAGTAGCTGGTGGGAGTACAATACACCTCGCTATAGTGAAGTTCTTGGCCGAGGTAAACAGGCTGGAGTGTGATAATAGAGTTAGTGAGAGAGATAAGCAAAGTTTCGGGGACGGGGACCAACTTTTCCCAGCCGTCAACAACTTCCCTGGGTGATAATTTAGCCCCCCTGCATACTACAGCGTCCCATTACCTGTAGAAGGGCAGAAGGTGGAGGTAGGTCGTATCTCAGGGTAAAAGGAAGGGCAAGAATTCAATAGTTACTTGTCGTGGTTGTCCTCTTCTGTGTCAGTAAGAAATTGCCGTGGTTGAGGGGGACAGGAAGGTGTGCTTCTTCACCCTCGTCAATGGTCGCCGCCCAAGGATGCTCTCTCTCTCTCTCTCTCTCTCTCTCTCTCTCTCTCTCTCTCTCTCTCTCTCTCTCTCACCCCTCGCCTTCACGCATCACCTATTGTCCCTCTCTCCCAGCTCCATCACCTATCCATTCACGACCTTTCCCTCCCTTTTAACATCTCAACCCTGCCATCTTTTTTCCCTCCCCCCCATACCTCCCATCCCTTCCCCCCCTCTCTTCTCTAAGGCCATCAGCACACTTTCCCATCCCATATTTTCCCCTCCTCCTCCTCCTCGTATTTCTTTCCCCTCTTCCTTTCTTCTTCTTTCAGGGTTAACTTCTTCCCCTTTCTTCCCTCGCCAAGTGACTCTTCTCTACTCTCTCCCTCTTACCATATACAGTATATAATCACCCTTCCTTCACCCTCTTCTTCTTGCTCATCATCATGTTGTGTCTCCTCTCCTTCTTCTTCTTCTCCCCAACCCAATCTTCAGTCCCTCTCCTTCACCTTCTCTTCTTCTTCCTCCTCCTTCTTCTTCTCCACCCCAGTAGTAACAGCACGAGAGGATCTCATACAATGTTGTGACACGGGAGTAAGGAAGGAAACACACACACACACACACACACACACACACACACACACACACACACACACGGCAGGAAGAAGGTTCTGTCTGAGTCACTGGCATGTCTGTGCATTATCCAGTAGACCCTTACCTGCACAAGCCTTGGGAGGGGCACGAACACAGGACGCGGTGTAAAGGACATGATAAATTCATTTTACACAGCAGCTCCCTTGGGTTATGGGGTCTTGTGTGAGCGACGCGGGAGACATGTTAGAGAAAAAAATATTATTTTACCTAACCTAACCTAACCTAACCTAACCTGACCTGACCTAACCTAACCTGACCTGACCTAACCTGACCTGACCTGACCTAACCTGACCTAACCTGACCTGACCTGACCTGACCTAACCTAACCTGACCTAACCTAACCTAACCTAACCTGACCTAACCTAACCTAACCTGACCTAACCTAACCTGACCTGACCTGACCTGACCTAACCTGACCTGACCTAACCTAACCAAACCTAAGCAAGCCTAACCTAACCTTACATGCTAACACCTGTAGTATAGGTGTGCGTAGGCGTTCCTCCACTCCAGTTGTTTACGAGGATAAGACAGGGTTGTGTTCCGTGTTCCTCCTCTGGGATATTGACTTGACTTGACTTGACTTGTAATGCTGAGTGGGAGGACAGGGATTAGGATTGGAAAAATCTATGGGAAATAATATCAAACAAGATTATTTCCCCTAATACTTGTAATATTTCCCCAACACTTGCATAATCTTCCAATACTTCCCCAAAACTCTTATTATTTCCCCAACATTTCCCAACACTTATACTATATAAGATTAGCCAATTTTGTAGATCAAGTTTGTGTTCCCACGTGAATTTACACTCCTGCTATTAAAACTTTTTCGCATCTCATCACACACACACACACACACACACACACACACACACGATAAAACAAGGCAAGACTAGACCAAGGTATTTCCACAACTGAGCTGAAACAGAGAAAAAAAAATCTCGTTATACAAATATTTTACGAATTCCTGTCTGTTAAATATACAACGTTGCTCTTTGGAAACTCGATTATATTTGATGTAGTCTCTGTGTATGACTCTGCAAGTTTGAATTTTCTATATTTATCCTGTGTATGTATGTGTGTATGTATGTATGTATGTATGTATGTATGTATGTATGTATGTATGTATGTATGTATGTACGTCCCTCACAAGAGTAGTTACAGGTAAGGTTTCCGAGTACAGGTAAGTACGTACGGAACCCATTTCCTCAACAGGTAATACAGAAGAGTTCTTTCTCAGGTTGACTTTGAATAAAATAAAATAAAAATATAAGAGAAGATAATAATAAAAAAAAATAAAAATCTTGGGCAAAAAAGTAAAAGAGTGAAGAAAAATCTCTTACTCAGGAGAGGCGTAGCGTCATACAGTTACATTTTGTATCAATAACTCTACGTCACTGTATTGTGTGCATTACAAAAAAGCTTCCATTGACCGGGTTTATTTATACCGTGCTGTAGCCTGGCGCACACTCTTGCCAACGAATTTTCAGGTGGGGGAGAAATGGAATTTGTATTCAGAGGAAAATGGACGCATTCTTTACAGATCGGAGACCCAAGTTCTTTCTGGGCCCAGCAATGAAGGTGGAAACGATCGCTGGGTGATAGCGCGCCCACGTCACAACACGATGGTGGGTGGTGGGCGGGGGGTGGGTGGTGGTGGGTGGGTGATGGAAGTAAGGGGTGGGCGGTGGTGGGTGGGCGGTGCTGCAGGAAGTCATAACCGTGGAGGATAATGTTATGACTACGGATAATAAATTTAAGATACATTAATCGCCATGAAAAGAATAATTTACCTATTCTTTCTTTCTTTCTTTCTTTCTTTCTTTCTTTCTTTAACATTTTTTCTCTTTTTTCTTTGATCTTTCTCTCCTTCTAACACTTCCCCTTGCAATTATCACTTTCTATTCAATATATAAAACTTTTTCCCTCTTCCTCTCTCCTCTCTTTTTTCCGACTCTCTCTCTCTCTCTCTCTCTCTCTCTCTCTCTCTCTCTCTCTCTCTCTCTCTTCTGTCTCTCTCTCTCTCTCTCTCTCTCTCTCTCTCTCTCTCTCTCTCTCTCAGCAACCATACTAAGACCAACTGCCTCTTTAACACACATCCCCTCTAGTGACACACATCGATTACCAACCACCAACACATCCCCATTGAACACATATCGACTACAACCACCCATAACACATCCCTCCCTCCCTCCCTCTTCTCTCCTGACACATATCGACCCTCACCAACACACCCTCACACATCACGCCATTAGAGTAGAGACGCCACACAACACGCCTTCAAGTGGGAGAGGTGGAGGGTAGACTATCGAAGCTCTTGGCTTAAATCTCTACACAGCCCACACCCACCAGTCCCCTCTTATAGCCCCCTTTCCAGCCCACCCTTCCCACAGCCCACACCCACCAGCCCCCTCTTATAGCCCCCTTTCCAGCCCACCCTTCCCACAGCCCCCCACCCACCAGCCCCCTCCTATAGCCCCCTTTCCAGCCCACCCTTCCCACAGCCCCCTCCAAGAGCCCCCCTCCTACAGCCTCCATCGCTAAGCCTAAACCATCGAGAACTCCTTTTCTGTTAGTTGTCGTGGGAAGCTAATGGGCTTTAATGGACCTTAATGAGGGAGGGAGGAGGGCATACGTTAATCTCAAGATCCTTTTAAACAACCTCTCTCTCTCTCTCTCTCTCTCTCTCTCTCTCTCTCTCTCATTCCCTCCTGTAGAGAAAAAAATATCTTACGTTCAACTCTACTCCTACACACATCCATTCATCCATCCCTAGTCGAACACTACACACACACACACACACACACACACACACACAAACACACACACACACACACGTTTCTTGGGACAATGTATTTACGGCGACCAAACCTCTTAAACATATTTTCAAATAACGAGGATAAGGGAAGAATTATTGTGTCGTTTGGGCGTCTACCATTCTTGTTTTTGTTCCTTCAGCTGTCACGGACCATTCAGTGTGTGTGTGTGTGTGTGTGTGTGTGTGTGTGTGTGTGTGTGTGTGTGTGTGTGTGGTGTAGTGTTTATTCCACATTATCAACAAGCTCCACTTTCTCCTCTTGGGAATTTTTTGGGGGAAGAATAACACTACACACACACACTCACACACACACACACACACACACACACACACACACACACACACACACACACACACACACACACACTGCACGAGGAATGTTAACTAACTCCTGAATAATACAAGGAACAGCTGTGGACTGCCAACATTTCCACCCTAATGCTAAAAAATGTAACGACACTTATACACATACAGAAATATCCAACACAGTTCTCAGGTATATATAACTAAGACATCTACCTAACCTAACCTAACCTAACCTAACCTAACCTAACCTAACCTATCAGTGAGGAGCCTGAGAGATATTCCACCTCAGTTGTGAGAGAAACTTGTCAACTTGTCCTCAGATAAAAGAAGGTGAAACAAAACTTAACTCACACTAGAAAGTTTTTTAATTCATTTAGCCTTTTTGTATGTTTGTGTGTCGGTCTGGGTTAAACTTTGGTATTAATAACCACGAGAAGTATACAGAGTTTATTTTTACCTTCAGAAACTTTACAAAATTATCAAAATATCGTAGTAATAAGAGTTATGAGATCACCTGAAGAGTAGGCACCTCTACTACTATCTGGGGGTTAGGTTAGGTTAGGTGACTGGTGATGTAGAACATAGCTGGTGATCTAAGACACAGCTGGTGATGTAGGACACAGCTGGTGATGTAGAACACAGCTGGTGATGTAGAACACAGCTGGTGATGTAGGACACAGCTGGTGATCTAGGACACAGCTGGTGATCTAGGACACAGCTGGTGATGTAGAACACAGCTGGTGATGTAGGACACAGCTGGTGATGTAGAACACAGCTGGTGATGTAGAACACAGCTGGTGATGTAGGACACAGCTGGTGATGTAGAACACAGCTGGTGATGTAGAACACAGCTGGTGATCTAGGACACAGCTGGTGATGTAGAACACAGCTGGTGATCTAGGACACAGCTGGTGATGTAGAACACAGCTGGTGATCTAGGACACAGCTGGTGATGTAGGACACAGCTGGTGATGTAGAACACAGCTGGTGATGTAGAACACAGCTGGTGATGTAGGACACAGCTGGTGATCTAGGACACAGCTGGTGATCTAGGACACAGCTGGTGATGTAGAACACAGCTGGTGATCTAGGACACAGCTGGTGATGTAGGACACAGCTGGTGATGTAGAACACAGCTGGTGATGTAGAACACAGCTGGTGATGTAGGACACAGCTGGTGATCTAGGACACAGCTGGTGATCTAGGACACAGCTGGTGATGTAGGACACAGCTGGTGCTGTAGAACACAGCTGGTGATGTAGGACACAGCTGGTGATCTAGGACACAGCTGGTGATCTAGGACACAGCTGGTGATCTAGGACACAGCTGGTGATCTAGGACACAGCTGGTAATGTAGGGCACAGCTGGTGATGTAGGGCACAGCTGGTGATGTAGAACACAGCTGGTGATGTAGGACACAGCTGGTGATCTAGGACACAGCTGGTGATCTAGGACACAGCTGGTGATGTAGAACACAGCTGGTGATCTAGGACACAGCTGGTGATGTAGGACACAGCTGGTGATGTAGAACACAGCTGGTGATGTAGAACACAGCTGGTGATGTAGGACACAGCTGGTGATCTAGGACACAGCTGGTGATCTAGGACACAGCTGGTGATGTAGGACACAGCTGGTGATGTAGAACACAGCTGGTGATGTAGGACACAGCTGGTGATCTAGGACACAGCTGGTGATCTAGGACACAGCTGGTGATCTAGGACACAGCTGGTGATGTAGGACACAGCTGGTGATCTAGGACACAGCTGGTGATGTAGGACACAGCTGGTGATGTAGGGCACAGCTGGTGAGTTTCATAAAACAGAATATTATTACCATTCAGTTCATGTTATTACAACCCGATATATTTAATTTGCATTTTAATTTGCATAATTAACTAGTCCAGTATATTTATCGCGATGAATAAGTAATTTTAACTGTAATTATAATTTTAAGTTTAAATTTCATTATAGGTTTTAATGAACACCGGTCGGGGAGAATTACGAGAGTTTGTTTATGTCTTCATAGTTATCCCTGGTATTATATTACGTGTTTGTTAAGAGAGATAAAGCTAATACTGACCTCAATGTAACCCTTTGATAATGGTTAGTTGTATACCTGTCTTACTACACACACACACACACACACACACACACACACACACTATCTCCAACACATTAAAAACGTATTCATGTCGACCAAGAGCATTACACTCCCCTACACTGCCCAGAGAGACAACACAGGCATTACACTTTGATGTTCTTCACGTCCAGGACTCCATTTAACAACAACAACAGCGCAATTAAGGTCAGGTATAGTTACATCTACCTGTGTTTACCTGAGTCGTTCACCTCAGTAAACCTTTATGGACGTGGCCAGGTTTAAGTTGTTCTTGTTATTTATAGATAAACAGATGGATTGTAATACCATTGAGATATTTACACAGGCAAATACAGTAAATTAGTCTAAGCTAAAGAGGAAGATAAGAGGAACCTGTGTGTGTGTGTGTGTGTGTGTGTGTGTGTGTGTGTGTGTGTGTGTGTGTGTGTGTGTGTGTGTGTGTGTGTGTGTGTGTGTGTGTGTGTGTGTCAAGTGCTCGTGTTGTGTTCAGCCAGCCAGACAGATAAGTTACAAGCGGCGACAGGAGAATGGTGGTAAGTTAAGCCTGACCTGCTTCCCTAAGTGCATTTTATGACTTCCTCGAGTACGTATGTCTCAAGACACTTCCTCACAAAGTGTATTCAGATCAAGGCAACCTTTGTGTGTCTAGTCTTGCTTGCAACTAAAATCTTCCAAATAAGTTAAGATGTATGTATGTATGTATGCATGTATGTATGTATGTATGTATGTATAATTCATCTAACGTTCTGAAGATATATATCACACATACACATACACACATGTAAATCCCATCCAAACATACGTACACACCATAAACGCAGAGATACCACTATTTACTATCTCACTTCCCCTCCCTATACCCTCTTCCCCCTCCTTCTCCCCCTACCCCTCCTTCTCCCCCTCCCCCTCCTTCTCCCCCTCCCCCTCCTTCTCCCCCTCCTCTCCCCCTTTACCCCCCTCCCTTCCCCTACTCCTCTACCCATCTAACATTAACCCAATCACTACAACACAACACACCGCTGCTATTAACTTAAGTGTCTCATTAATATATAAAAAAAAATTCTACAAGTCTTCCATTTTCAATATTTTCTCTTCAACACAACTCCTTCACTTTAACAATCTCAAAATATAGACCTTTTTTTTTTTACAAGACTTTAACCATTCATTCTCATCGTTCCAACACGTATGCTTCATTCTGTCTCAAATAAGCCATTTTTTTTACGAGGAGACTTTCCCATCACGTCATCTATATTTGTTGTTATTATCCCCCACATGATGCAAACCCACATACTATATACATCAGTCCTTCCTCTCCTGTATGTCTGTGTTGAGAGATCAGTTTGGGAGTTGGCTCACCTTACCTTCTTGAAAGTTGATGGATATTATTATTATTATTATTATTATTTTTTTTTACTGTTTTGTTTTGGTATGATGTAGGAGGGGGAGATGTACCAGTGTGTGTGTGTGTGTGTGTGTGTGTGTGAGTGTGTGTGTGTGTGTGTGTGTGTGTGTACTCTACATTTGAGACTCTGCAGGTAACATCAATACAGACACATGCAGGCAGGCAGGCAGGCAAGGAGAGAGGTAGACAAGCAAGGGAACGAGTGGGAGAACCCTGCTTGTCAAGAGTCGTGAAGAATGAAACACGAGAGGCAGGGATGTCACTTGTCCTCCACACACCTGTCACTAACACACACCTGGACACTCCTCCCTGTCACAACACCTTTATACATACACAGTATTCATTAAATGTCCCAGGTTTATGTATCATCAGACATACATAAAGACATAAACCAGCTTGCTTAGGTTTGTGTTTAAGTCGCGTTTGTTTATAAATACATATATGTTTCTTAAATGAGTTTACCTGTTATATGACACCTTTAATTTGTATATAATCACAGGTAAATATCACCAATTTCATAATTTATCATTTTCTTGACTGTGAACGAAACAATAAAAAAAAAATATATCACTTGAAGCCATTTTCTGTTGTGGTGAGTCAGCCAGCCATTATTACATCACCTATATATAATAAAACTAATCTTTTTTATTCATTTTAACAGTAAGAGAGAGAGACGCATCCTCCCTTGTAGGTTTTAGAGCTCCAGTTTCCACAAAAATCATCATCCTCGCTGCATATTCTTCCACACGTAACTAAAAAAAAAAAAAAAAAAAAATAAAGGCAGATATATCCATCTCTGGTGTTTTTTGTTAGGTTACCACACATCGTAAGACTTTCCTTCTGACAAAAATGTCGCCTCGGCATCATCGGTGTTGCCCTCCCGTCCTAACACTTGTTCATACTGGGGAAAAGATGAAGCACCTTTTATGAAAATTTATTTATTATTTTTTTTTCGGGGGGGGGGGGGGTTAAGTTAGGTTAAAATCGACCATTAAAAACTTTCTAGTTCAGCATCACAAATGTCCAATGTTATTTCCCCAGGTCACTTTACACCACAAAGTTACATTTTACATATGAATGGAAACACCTGACCAACTGTCCATTATGTAGTAAGTTAGTCCAAACAAACTAACCAGGTATTACCATATTTTATTTTATTTAAAAAAAAAAAATCAATGCATTTTAAGTTTATAATCCTAAGGCAACCTAACCTAACCTAACCTAACCTAACCTAACCTAACCTAACCTAACCAGTCGTTTATAACATAATTTACTGAATGAAGAAAATCTAATTATAACTGTTATGGAAATAAAATTCAATAGTCAAATCAGGCAAAGGAAAAGTTCTCCCTTCACTAATTATGAAAAATTACTATTTTCTCTAATTACTAAACGGAAGAGTAAAATTTCTTTCATTTTAAACCCAAAATAATTTTATTTTCTATTCACTCAATGAAAAAGTGTCAGAGACTAATCATTAGACACAAAAAGGACATTATCTTTAATTAGTGAAATAATCCAGTTCTTTCAGGATCTGTGGCCGAAATGCTGAAGTTATGATAATTGTCTTAATAGTATTCTAGATTATGAAGTTTTGATAATTAATTACACAAATTAATTTGAAGACATTTAATAATCAGATGTGTGACTTTTGTACCACAGATCCTTAATTATATAGAAAAAGTTTGAATATTTCCAGAGTATTGCTTTTATGTTCACTGTAACCACTACACTATACCTTACCTACACCACACCTCCCCATACCTCACCCACACACCACACCTCACCATACTTCACTCACACCACACTAGGCCTCAGTACACATATCCCATTACAGATATTAATCCAGTGGCAGGCGTGTCAACAAAAACCATACTAAGACCATTGTACACCGACCCACAATACAAGAGTGTCGAGCGGCAGATGAGGGGACAACACACTCTTTGTCTCGCCTTAAGTCTTCCCTGCCATCTTGTATACCCAACCAGGGGGAGGGGAGAGGGAGGAGAGGGGAGAGGAGGGGGGATGGGGAGGGGAGGGGAGGGGAGAGGAGGGGGGATGGGGAGGGGAGACTAAGATAGATGGAGAGAGAAAAAAGAGTGAGGTGTGTTGGCTGGGTTATGATTCGTTTGTTTTGTCAATGTGAGAGAGAAGGACTAATTGAGAGAGAGGACAGTCCGTTGTATAAGAAACCTCTTTATAACGGACTACTGTATATACGAGCTTAGTCCGTTACATAAAAGTCCGCTACATGGAGGTTTACTGTATATTATATAAACCAAGACACACAATCGCCAGGTATGTAAATGACTTTGTTCAATTATCAAGAGAAATATTTTCCCAACAAAATATAAATCGCATCAGTTGGCGCCTCAGTACCCAACTTTTGCCGCCATTGCATTTCTAATGTTCAACTTTGGCTCTTGTTATTAGTTACGAGGAAATGTTTCATTAATTAAGAAGAAAAGAGACAAAAAGTAAAGCTACTGTTTCATGGAGGGTGCGAGGACAACCCCACCCCACCCACCCACCACCACCCCACTCTACCCCAACCCACCACCACTACAACACCCCCACCCACCCACCACCACCACCACAACAACACCCCCACCCACCCACCACCACTACCACCATCACCATCACCACAGCAACCACCACCACCGCCACCACCACAGCAACCACCGTCACCACCACCACCACAAACTTAGCTCGTGTTTCACCATGACCTACCACACCTCTTGTCAAACTTCAAAGTCTTGACTCATTATCAACCCGAAATAGCTAGAGAGAGAGAGAGAGAGAGTAGTGAAAGGCAATACCTCTCCTCCACGCTCATTATAACCATCTTAGAGAAATTATACTTGGCTACAATATTAACCATAGGAACAAAAACAAACAAAATATATTCAAACAAACAATAAAAAAACAGAAATTAGACTTGAAACAAATAAATAAGAAAATGGAAGAGGATTTTTTTTGCAGAAGCGCCACAACACGAGGGACAAATTCACAACAGCGATCCACTCCGGTCTTCATGGTATGCTCCCCCACCCACGCCCACCCGCCACCACGTCCCGCTGCCCCCCACCCTCCCAACTTTAATCCAGGATGTAAATTGCACTTCTACTCAGCCAGAATCTCCATCACACTTATCTGGTTCGTTTTAACACAATAAATCTTTTTTCATTCATCCAAAGGCAACACCCTCACTACTCTCCTTACTGTAATAACACTGTAATGAGTTGCTGTATTTATCATACTCGTCATCCTAAATACAAAAGTTGAGTATTTATGTATTTTTATGTATCATTTGAGTGATTTTTGTACCTGTTGTTAATTTATGAGTTCTCTCAGTCTTTACTCTTGTCTTCTTCATGTCTCTGTTTATCAAATTTTCACTTATTCTTATTATTTCTTCTACGCCTTCTGTCTTTATTTAAGATTTATAATACTTTTTTTTACTTAGTTTTATTAATATTTTGCTAATACATACAGTGATGTTTAATTCCTGTCGTGTCTTTGTACAGCCAACACCACCCATCCGGCCCCTTTCCCTTCCTTCCTCTTCCCCTTTGGAGCCGCCCCCCCCCCCCCCCGGAGTTAACACGCCCCCTTTTACTAACTTACCGAGTTATTGGTTCATTTCTCACAGACAAAAACGTTCGATCCAATCAAGAACTTGAACACAAATACCGAGAAGTTGGTCAGTTCTCGTGCCGGAGTGACGACATTTTTGATATATCGTCCAAGTCACTCGTCCGCCCTAACCCATCGTCCCTCACCCACCTCCTTCATTCACCTTCATCAACATCCTCCCTATACACCTTCATCACCATCCTCCTTCATCCATCTTCATTACCATCCTCCCTCATTCATCCTTCTTCATCCATCCTCCCTCACCCCTCATCCTTCACCCACCTTCACCACCATCCTCCCTCACCCCTTTTCCTCACCTTCCCTCCTCCCTCAGTTATGGTCAAGCTTCGTGTACCGATGATATATATATATATATATATATATATATATATATATATATATATATATATATATATATATATATATATATATATATATATATATATATACATATATATATATAATTTGTCTGTCTGTTCGTCTCTCTCCTGTGTCTGTCTGTCTGTGTCTGTCTCCCCCTCTCTCTGTTTGTGTGTTTCTGTTTAGGTTTAGATGTGTGTGATAGCTCGTGTGTGTGTCTGTGTGTTTGTTTCAGCACGTTTGCACATATCTATATGCATTTATGTACATAACTTTCACACATAGACGCACTGAACAAGAGCAAACAAGCTTACTATTCATTAAAACATTAACTGATTATTTTTTTTTTTTCAACATTATTCCTGGTCTGAATACACCCCTCCCTTAGCTGTGTGTCAGACATCAATAGTAATAACATCAATAATAGCAGCAACATCAACAAAAACATCAATAATTACACTGACATCATCATCATCATAATCATCATCATCATCATCATCATCATCATCATCATCATCAGTCTGACGTGTTGTGAAAGTTTTCCTCTCAGGCCAGATTTATTGTCTATGCTTATTAAGTTCAGTGAATGGAGAGCTTCTGATGATCGCTCACCAACATTGCTGCCAGCCTCCTGTATAATGATGACCACTTCCTCCCCACCTCACTCCCTCCATCACTACCTTACTCCTTCCCTCCCTCCCTCCCTCCCTCCCTCCCTAGCTCACTCCCTACCTCACTCCCTCTCTATCTTGCCCAATCACTGCCTCACTCCATCACTGCCTCACTCCATTACTCCCTTCCTCCAATCTCCCGTATAGTGATGACCGTTCTCTCCCTTACTCCCTCCCTCACTCACTCACTCGCTCGCTCACTCCCTCCAGTATAAATGTTTCAGGAGAGAGGAGGAGGAGGAAGAGGAAGGAGGAGGGGCAAAAAGGAAAGAGGAAGAGTAAGAAGAGGAAGAGGAGGAGGAGGAGGAGGGGCAAAAAGGAAAGAGGAAGAGTAAGAAGAGGAAGAGGAGGAGGAGTAAGAGGAGGAAGGAAGAGGAAGGGGAAGAAGCATGTGATCAGTACGTCTTTAGGGTGAAATAATCTGTCCTGGTTTGATGTAATTATCTCCACCCCACGTGAGTCGAGGACGTCTCCCTCAAGGACCACCTCCAACACTGACCTCACCAGCCTCGAGGAGTGGAGTTTATTATTAATATAGACATGAAGAGAACCTCAAGGAGTAACACACACACACACACACACACACACACACACACACACACACACACGAGATAAATACAGAAGAAAATAAGATAAACTAATAAAAATTAATAATTATATAAATAAATTCCAGATATGATAAAATAAAAAAAATAATGAATTAATGAATAAATAAGTAAAAAACACAAAATATAATACACAAAATTATACAAAAAAAAAAAGTTGTACATGAAAAAAATTACGATACAGCTCTCGATATATAATTCCATAAACAAACACATTAATGAAAATACGGACGACTCCCAAACACAACCAATCCCAATCAACAGGTAAATCTCGACAGCCCAGAAGCAGTACTTTACCTTATCTCACTGATGGTGGTGTAGTCATCATCTGGAAGGTGGAGATAAGATGATATTACTTAATGGTCCATATTTAGTGTGTGTGTGTGTGTGTGTGTGTGTGTGTGTGTGTGTGTGTGTGTGTGTGTGTGTGTGTGTGTTCTTTTAATATAATGTTTTGATCTTAACTCACAACAACAACAACAACAACAATGACTCAACAAAACAAGAATGGGAGAAGAGAAGAGAAGAGAAGAGAACAGAAGAGAAAGGGAGGAAGGGTAGAGTATAATAATTATTGATGAGGATTATGGACTCCAGACTAATTCTATTATGGAAGTTTAAAAGAGAATTGGAACTCACTTTCCGTTGAGTACTATTTCCCGTCGGGATTATCAAGGCTTTTGTGAACTGGGGGAAAAGAGGGGAAGAGGAAAGAGAGCAACAACGAGAGGAAAAAAGAAAGAAGTTTATTCTGCATGGTGTATATTTCTGCCTGGGTGGTGTGTGTGTGTGTGTGTGTGTGTGTGTGTGTGTGTGTGTGTGTGTGTGTGTGTGTTTTAAGAGAGAGAGAGAGTTACACATCCCAACACACACAATAGTCTGTATGTATGTATATATACAGACGCACACACAGTATCTAACTTTCATACCATTTATTCAATATTCAAGAGGGAAGGAGAGTTTTTCACAGTATCTGGTTAGAAAAAAATACACAAGGGAAAAAAATAAAGTTGTCTCAGTGTGGATTCTGTGTAGGCGAGGGACGGGTACCGGAGAACTTTATAACAGGAAGTATTGTGCGTACACGATGATGGAAAAATATCGTTACATACATACATACTGTACATACATACATACATTCATACATACATACATACATACGCACACACACCGAAGCATCAGGGCGATTAATCCCCAACTCCCGTCCTACAAAACTGAATATTTATACTAGACTCCTACCACACACACACACACACACACACACACACACACACACAGAGGAGAATAATATTTACAGTCATTCACCGTAAAACAAAGCGTAAATGACTTTTTTTCGACACAATGAAGCGATGTTCTAATTACGATGGAGATTCATGACATTGTAGGTGTGAACTGACTCGGAATATTTTCGCTGTCATTTTGCTACAGTAATGATGATTTTCTTTTTTATCGTTCTACCATTCTATCTTTTTTCTCTCTATTTTTCTCCCTCTATTTCTCTCTCTCTCTTTTATGTCCTTTTACGTCTATTTCTTTCTCTCTCTTTTATGTCCTTTTACGTCTATTTCTTTCTCTCTCTTTTCTTTTTCGCAATATTTCTCACTTTATATCTCTCTCTATCTCTCTATCTGTCTCACTCTATCTCTCAGTACCATTCCAGTTTGTCATTTAAAATAATCATTCAATCCCTATTCTCTTCTCCACTCCTCACACACACACCTCACAACACACCTCACAAACACCTCACATACACACACCTCACACACACACCTCACACACACACCTCACAGACACACCTCACAAACACCTCACACACACACCTCAC
>CAUDMG010003614.1:655000-677500 GCA_958450375.1 Homarus gammarus
GCCCTCGGGTTTTCATGGCGGAGATAGAGAGCCCTTGTCTATGTACAACGTCTCTTAAACCCATAGAAAAATCACGTAGAGGGAAGGTTATTTTTAAGGGCGCTGTGTATGATATGGTGCACAGTAGAGGGATAAGACACTGTACACCCCTTGAAGAATTGTTTAAGATGTGGTGTTATGGTTCCCCCAAGTGATGTTTCTCTAAGGTTATCCTGGAGTATAGTGAAGAGTTATTGAATGAATAAAGGTGGTAGTAGTAGTAATAGCAGTAGTAGTGTTCACAACCTCTGGTGGGATGGGACCAAGTGCAAGATGCTTCTACGCCAGACTCGCGGAGGTGATCTCCGAACAGAAGCAGCAGCCCAGAAGTTATGTTACAACCTGGATGAGATGTCGACTGTCCTTCTCTCTCCTTAGGTCGGCTTTGCTCTGCCTCAGGGGAACGAGAGCATCGGCCCCAAAGCCGACAACAGTTGCAGATATTGACTACGAGGCAACAGTCACTGAATGCCGCTTAGATCTGCGGCTCAACTAACTCAACACAGCTAGGATAGCTACTTATGTATTAGAATATTTAATATTAAGGTAATTAAATGGTGGCGAAGGTATGGCTATTGGGGGAGGCTGGAGGCCACGTTTAAAAAAAAAAAAATAATATTGGTAATAGCAATAGTAGTAATGGTAGTAGTCGTAATGGTAATAGTAGTAGTAGTCGCAATGGTGGTGGTAGTAGTAGTAGTAGTTGTGGTGGTGGTGGTAGTCGTAATGGTAAGAATGCAGTCGTCGTAATTAATTAAAGTCTTGTATAATCCGCCATAAATTCGCCTTTCGTGAAACTGTCAAACACAGCTTTATAAGTGTAGTGAACAGAAGCCTCTCCATCACTCGCTGTAAACAACACTAAACCCGGACTCAAGAGATGACAAACCTGTCATCCTAAATTTTTATCTTATAAATTAAAAATAAATAAATCCCAAATACTTTAATATTTCTAATCACCGTCATCGATTCTGTGTCATTGATGTAGTAAGAGAAAGACTGATCAGCCAATCATAAATCAGGAAGTAAGCACAGAACGAGAATCACTGGCCAATAAGATTTGTCATTGTAAAACCAGTCTGTACCCGGAAGCCTGACCTAACTATAAAGATTTTTAAAAATATTTTACGTTTATTTTTTTTGTATTTTTTTTTTTTTACAGTTTTTTTGGTTGGCCTTTGAACTGTTCCCTTATTCAGTTGACTTTATCTACACCTGCTGCCCGCTGGGGTGAGTGCTTTAGTCTCCGAGTCTGGCTGACGGAAACCGGAAAAATGGGAGAAAAAAAGGGGGGAAAAGTGGAAGAAGGAGAAAGAGGAGGAGGAGGAGGAGGAGGAGGAGGGGGAAGGGGGCGTGTTCAGGTCTGACAGGAAAATTACAACGACCGTGACGATAAACTAACAAATATCATACTCTTTTACGGGGATTTTCCCAGTTAAAGCTGCCTGGCCGGTAGGTCCGCGCCGCAGGCACCAGTAAAACTGAGTTAGCTGCCACACGACCGAGCTACGACCCCCACACCACTTCATATTTCCCCGATGTTGGTGCTTCTGCCTCCCTCTACCTCGACCGAGTATAAAAACACTAAAACAATGTCATTTTCAGGTGTTTTTTCTCCTTACACAAACGCCAATACCCCCCCCCCCCCTTCTCTTAACCATAACAAACCACTAAAAACATTAAACCCTTCAAAGAAAATTTAAACAACGAACAGGAAAACCAACACTGAATACAACATATAAACCAGCTTGACTTATTACGAGAATGACCAGAATTTGTTTTTATTTCCACAACATTATACTAATATATCGTAGGTCATTCCTCCAGCTATCCCACACCTAACTGACCCACAAAAATGTAAAATCACCTACAGGAATTCTATACCTTTGTAGTAATTAAAATGGACTCTATGGATAATAAACCCCTTGAGTACGATGTCTTAACCCCGTGAGTACAAGGTCATCGTACTCAAGGGATTAAGTCACTGTACACAACGAGAGTTAAGACATTTTAGTACAGTGACATTACCGAGAGAGAGAGAGAGAGAGAGAGAGAGAGAGAGAGAGAGAGAGAGAGAGAGAGAGAGAGAGAGAGAGAGAGAGAGACTCACCACCTTCTACCTCTGACTGTGAATTAGACCCGCCTCTGTAGATTCAATTTCAGATGAATACCAAACCTTACAGACTATTATATACTTAAGAATCGAGACATTATTAGTTAAATGCTAACCATGAAATTGCAAATTAAACTCTGAAAGCGGCCATTGTGTCATGAGTTAATTGAACCGGCAGTGAAAAATACGTCTGCTGAGTATATTCTCCACTCATCCACTGTCAGAATGTATATCGTCTATCATATATGTCCATGTTAATCATATATACAACATCTTATACAATTAAAGTTTGAAATAAATTAGATTATGTTAGCGAACTTATTATGTTAGCGAGAGTATTATATTAGCGATATCAAGAAAACACAATCACTTATACTAAAAATAGTGAAAAGAAAATCATATTATAGTTAGACAGACAGGGAAACAGAGACAGAGAAAGACAGGTAGACAGAGACATCCACCCGGTCTTTCTGAAATACAGGTAAGAAATTGAAGACAGTTTTGGGATGTGTATAAAAGGAAACCTCACATTGTATTTAAAAAAGTTCACATCTTATCAAGGACGGAAGCCAGATACAGAACACACTTCTCTTCTACCCCTTTACAAGACATCTCTGGGGGGAAGGCGGGAGGTAAGCTTTTTTTTAAGTTAACCCAAAGAAATTTTTTTTCTTTTCTAACATATTTTCTTAAGTTAATCGAAAGAAATGTTAACTTTTCTTACTGGCCTTAAGAGTTGCACTGTTTCATTTATCGTAGAACTGTCCAATTAATTCTACCCAGAGACGGTTTTTACTTTATGGGGTTATAATATTTTACGATAAAGTTTGTAAATATTAGTGAGTGTCGTCTCCATTGTTTACTAAGGCACAGTACCTGTCGATACTGTCTTGTTATTTAATATTACGTTTATACAAGACAAAACAAGAAACAGTAACAACAACAACAATAAGAAAAAGCAACAAAAACAGTAATATCACCAAGAATAAAGAAAACAATAATAAAAATCACCAACAAAACAATAACAATAACAAACAAATACAACTGCAACAACAATAAAACAACAAAAACAACAGAGGCTCCAGATATGAGCTTCAACAAATAAAATGTTTCAGTGAGAGTTTGGTGTTGACATTTATCAGGTCTACACACTGTGATGGATCCCTGACCCTGGCTCACACACACACACACACACACACACACACACACACACACACACACACACACACACACACACACACGCCTGCCAACCCCAGTACATTACTTGATACATGCTAGGAGGCAGCAATACGTATTTAATTAGCGCAGTTCACACCTGACAGGAATGATCCGACACCCAAACACTGAGACACGCGATGTATATTTTATCATCACAGGTAAAGAAAATTGATTACTTCTTTGAGAGAAATGTTGAATTGTTTTTATCTTTGTAATTGTTTGTAATTGTAATTGTTTGTAGTTATAAGTGTTTATATAGTTGTAATAATTGTTTGTGTCGCTGTAATTGTTTGTAATTGTAATTGTTTGTAGTTATAAGTGTTTATATAGTTGTAATAATTGTTTGTGTCGCTGTAATTGTTCGTAGTGCTGTAATGCGTTCTGGGAATTAATGCGACATAGAGATAATTTCAATATTATTTGAGTAGGATTGTTTATGAGTTGGTATGTAAAGACCTTAAAACACACACACATACTAATCACCCCTGGAGTTTAAACTGATAACAACACTGAGACATGATCGCCACAGTAGAAGATAATCTATTCGGAATTAAAGTTAAACCGGAAGATTATCCCTTAAAGCTCTCGTTAGTGTCCTTTGATCACTTAACACCATCAAGCACACGCGCGGGGAAATTTAGTTATTTACCTTTGACTATAAACACATTTGAACTTTCATCAACATATATATACACAATCTTAACTATAGTTCAGCACATATAAACACATATATGACAGACAGACAGACACACAGACAAGGTAATGATTCAGAAAACACGACTCAAGGTAAACAAGACCTTAATATAACAAAGATCAAGGTGAGACAGGTAACATCATTCACAATTACTGCTGTAATAATAATCACAATCACAATAATTTTAAAACAGATACCAACTTCCTAATGATTATAAGATAGCATATCGTATAATAAAACTATCCTGCCGATATCCTGTTTCGATACTACTAATAAACTATCCTGTCAATATCCTGTTTCGATACTACTAAAAAACTATCCTGTCAATATCCTGTTTCAATACTACTAATAAACTATCCTGTCAATATCCTGTTTCGATACTACTAATAAACTATCCTGTCAATATCTTGTTTCGATACTAATTGACCGATTTCCAGTTGCTCGCCCGCTATCGGAGGTAAACATGAAAATGGTGTCCGGTGTGTGTCCGTGTGTGTGTGTGTGTGTGTGTACGGGACCAGCATTACAAACTAGATCAAATTTGGTGTAATTGTACCATTTGACAGCTTGAACAAAGTGGACCAAAATAAAACGAGTAAAAATATATAAATTCGAATTTATATGATGACGTTGTTATAATGGATCTGTTTTTGTGTGTGTAGCGAGTTAACAAGTTTGATCACAACATGTAACACAACCATTAAGAATTAACAGAGAGTTATGGGTTATTATAAGTTAGGTTGTGGAATATACTTTTAAATATATATAGTTATGGTCGAGTACTACCGATCCCTCCTTCGCTATATAATATCCAGTTATTAATCAACATTTTATTCAACTTTAGGTCGCAGTTTCAATATTTTTCGCTAATTGGTAGTTATGGATCACCTGGCCATGGTAGCTCGTTAGGGACAGTATGACTACAACACAGTGTTTTACTAAGTCTTATGACGCAAGGAAGCATCATGGTCGGCAGTTCTGATGAGGAGGTGAAGGCGGTCGAGTGCAGTGCCGGCGACGCTGCCTCTTATGGTACGGGGTGAGTGAGGGAAGGAGTGAGTGAGGGAGGGAGTGAGTGAGGGAAGGAGTGAGTGAGTGAGGGAAGGAGTGAGTGAGGGAAGGAGTAAGTGAGTGAGGGAGAATGACCAAAAACCTCTTTCTATCACCTCAAAATATAACACAAGACAACAAAACCGAACCAGAAAACATTGAACCTTTGACAGTAAAATCTTATACGTCTCAACAATACATCTCCTCCACACTGATGACGTAAGATAAACAAATAAAAAATACCAACGTTGATACAAAATAATCCACAACCACGATACAGCGAACAACAAGACGCCATGACCGGAAGTAATAAGAGATAAACAAATGTTGCTTACGGAATATGTCTTGAGATGTGAGGAAAATTTCTCTCTTGCAAACTTAATTACAAGTCTGTTCTAGTTATTTTAATTATACTTTTTTAATAATTCTCCTTTAAACGTATAGACAGAGACAGACACACCCAGACATAGACAGAGACAGAGACACCCAGACATAGACAGAGACAGAGACACCCAGACACAGACTCAAGACACAGACAGACAGACAGATACACACCCAGTGACAGACAAACCTAGATTCAGACAGAGAGACAGACAAACAGACAGACAGACAACCCCAAACACAGACGAACACACCCAGACAGACACACCAAAACACAGAGAGAGAAGCCCCAAACACAGACAGACAGACAGACAGACAAGATTGAGAAACACTATTATTACAAACTTTTGAGATGTTGACGAAAAAAAAGAAAATATTGGATTTTTGGAATAAGATTTGGCGGGGAGAGAGAGAGAGAGAGAGAGAGAGAGAGAGAGAGAGAGAGAGAGAGAGAGAGAGAGAGAGAGAGAGAGAGAGAGAGAGAGAGAGAGAGAGAGAGAGAGAGAGAGAGAGAGAGACCAAACAGCTCTCCACTATAAGCAAAACAAATAACAAATAAACAACCCAAAGAAACATGATAAAAAACAAACAAGAACAATAGTTAATAAAAACATACAAACGAAAAAACAACAACATTGCTGGATGTGGTATAATGAATAACTAAAAACAAACAAAGAAACAAAATGAAACAATAACAAGAATACGACTAAACAACAATAAACAAATAAACCTTGACAATAAAAGTGTTTATAATTAATAATTGAAAACAAACACACTGCTAGGAATAATATTTTCCCGGGACCATTTTCCTACAGCTCTTTGAAGTGGCCTTGTTATTCCCCGCACTGTCTGCAAGAAAGGAATAGCGCTGTTCTTGTCTGTCTGTCTCTCTGTCTGGCTGTGTGGCTGTCTGTCTTTGATATGCTGGCCTCTCTCTCTCTCTCTCTCTCTCTCTCTCTCTCTCTCTCTCTCTCTCTCTCTCTCTCTCTCTCATCAATTTATTTATATTTTAGAATTAATGGAGTTCTTCAGTCGATCAGTTATTATATAGTCCTGACAAAAGGGACAGTTTGTTACCCTGACAGTCAACAGTTAACAGTCAACAGTCAACAGTTAACAGTCAACAGTCCATCAAGTAACAAAAACAAGAAGGAAAAATCGATGAATCACCTTCCTGATGTCTGGTGTGAGAGGTGGATGACTCGGGTACGGACAGGGTGACGGATAATCGATGAAAGTTATCCGACATATAGAGCCAGAGGTGGGTAATGGACATTCGGTTCCTGTTAGTGACGCACATTAAGACCACCTGTCAATAACGACCACTCAGTTATCTATAACGACCACCCAGCTATCTTTAAGACCACTCACCTACCTATAACGACCACACACACCACTTACAAGCAACACAAACATCAAATCAAACAAACAACACAAACATTACCTCAAACAAACACAAACACACCATACAAACAACACAAACATCTCCTCAAACAAACAACACAAACACACCATACAAACAACACAAACACACCATACAAACAACACAAACATCTCCTCAAAGAACACAAACACACCATAGAAACACAAACATCACCTCAAACAAAGAACACAAACACACCATACAAACAACACAAACATCTCCTCAAACAAACAACACAAACACACCATACAAACAACACAAACAACTCAAACAAACAAATACACCGGTTTTGTTCATTAATTCTTTTAGAGCAACACCACTAATGCCTTCACTGACCTCTGATCCTCTTTTAAAACACAAATATTCCCTAAGAATAGAATGAGTCTTTTTATCATACAATATAACAGTAGGACTCTTCACGCACTCACTCCTCTGTTGTTAATATATACTTCATAAAACTATAGCGTGTGTCACAAGTGGTGTACCGTCATAATATACAGGGTGTGTCACAAGTGGTGTACCGTCAAAATATACAGGGTGTGTCACAAGTGGTGTACCGTCATAATATACAGGATGTGTCACAAGTGGTGTACCGTCATTATATACAGGGTGTGTCACAAGTGGTGTACCGTCATAATATACAGGGTGTGTCACAAGTGGTTTACCGTCATAATATACAGGGTGTCTCATAGGTCTCTAACAATACGTCTTCCGAACCACTCAACTACCTTCAGTAAATGGTCTTTATAATCAAACTTCTTTTCTTTTTACACAGAACAATTTACCGGCGTGACAATAAACAAACCCGGAAATACTGCAGAGCATACTTTTAACGTGAACTGAGGGAAAGACATTACACTGCAGTCAATCTGGTGAATGCTGGTCGAGTATTTCCATTAATGCGTACACAGTTTCATCAACCTTTGCTTCCTGACTCAAAAATATTCTCGCTATCGTTTCATTTACCAATTCAGAGAGAAGGATGCGGGCTTTGTTCACGGGGGTCCTAACGAGTTCCTACAGTGGCAATTCCCTTACTGGAACATATCCTAATAATACTGGTGACCTTCATTAATGGTGTAGATACATTATTATTATTATTATTATTATTATTATTATTATTATTATTATTATTATTATTATTATTATTATAAGGTGAGAATCCAGCGCTGTGAGTACTAAGGCTGGGTGGGCTTCTCCTCACCATTAGTGGAGGCAGAGGGTGGGGGATGGGGTGTGAGGGAGGGGGGTGTGAGGGAGGGGGGTGTGAGGGGGTGTGTGGGAGGGGGTGTAGGGGAGGGGGTAAAGATGCATTAGCAGGGAGGGGATGTGACCTGTCAAGAGGGTGGCGGGAGGTACTAAGAGGATGATGTGGCAGAGCTTTAGCTGGTGTGGCGAAGGATGTAGGGATGGGGGGGTAGGGGGTAGAGAGGGAAGGAAATGGAATGGGACAGAGGAAGATGGGAGAAGGAAGGGAAGGCAGGGGAAAGAGGGATGGAGGAGAGAGAGGGGAATAGAAGGAGATGGAGGAAGATGAAAGAAACGGGAGGGGGGGAAGGAAGGAAAAGGGAAGGCAAGGGAAGAGAGAGAGAGAGAGAGAGAGAGATCAGCCATTGTGTGTTTCTCTAATAAACTAATTAACTAAAGGAGAATATTACCGTCTAATGACTCCAGTAATTATTATAAAGATAGACCGCCCAGCGTACCATCCTCACCCTCCTCCCGTCAGTTTCACCCTCCTCCCGTCACCTTCACCCTCCTCCCGTCACCTTCACCCTCCTCCCATCACCCCCACCCTCCTCCCGTCATCCTCACCCTCCTCCCGTCACCTTCACCCTCCTCCCGTCACCTAGACAGGAACTCAACAACATCTACCAACACCTTCCTTCGTCCGGCCACTCTCAACCTGTCAGCCTCAGTCTATAAGGAGTCTCTCTCTCTCTCTCTCTCTCTCTCTCTCTCTCTCTCTCTCTCTCTCTCACATTAGCATAAATCTCTCTCTTCCGCCCCCCTCCCCCTCTCTCCCGAAAACCCAACAAAATAAGAGTGAGTGAGGAAGGCAGCTCAGTGATCACATTAGGAGGTCGGTGACACGCGGGTGGACAGGACCATATTAAGCTCCCACCTGTGCTGGTCCATTGTCACACGCCCAACACGCAGATCCCCGCCATGTACCCGTCTGTTACCTGTCTGTATCTCTTACCTGTATCTGTGTTCTGCCTGTTATGTATCTGTACCTGTCTATTATGTGTACCTCTCTGATATGTATCTGTATATGGCTATGTGAATTTGTACCTGTGTTTATGTATCTTCACCTGTACACCTATTATGTGTCTAGAAATAGGAATGAAAATGAGAGAGAGAGAGAGAGAGAGAGAGAGAGAGAGAGAGAGAGAGAGAGAGAGAGAGAGAGAGAGAGAGAGAGAGAGAGAGAGAGAGACACACACACTCAACCAAACCTCTGCCCTAACATGCCTTAAGCAACCACCACACAATCAATGTTACCAAACAATCACACATCACAAAAACAAACAAACAAACGGCTTGACAGATCATACATAAATACACTAAAAACAATCAAACACAAACATCAACATTAACTCATCTCTAAATAAACATCAAAACAAAATAATAATCTTTAAACCATAACTTCTACAGATAATCTTTATTTAAAGTCATTAACTGGATCTGATAACACCGCCCCTGTACCCCTCTCATTAAAACACCTTACTTGATACAGGTAATTAAGAACTTCCATATAACAGTCTCAATTGTCTTCCTTCCTCCTCCTCCTCCTCTTCATTCTTCTTTTTTTGCTACTTCTCCACCCTGTTTTATCCTCCTTCTCCTCCTCGTTCTCTTTCTCTTCTCCTCCTTTTACTCCTCCGCCTTCCTCTTCCTCCTCCTACCCATCGTCCTCTTATCCTTTCTGTAATCCCCCCCTACTCCTTCCTATCCTATCATCCCCTCACCCCCCTCCTCCTACCCTTCCTATCATCCCCTCACCCTCCTCCTCCGGCCCTTCCTATCATCCTATCCTCCTCCTCCTCCTCCTCCTCCCTTACCAACCCTTGAAGTTCCACCTTGGTAATATTTCGTCCGTTCGCCGATATCATGATCCCAACAGAGCCTCCGCCCTCAGACGATCTGCCTCCACCGATTCTCAAAATTCCTCTCCCTGAATCGATTCTAATCCTTTATAAGAATTGAAATCGTATTTTTATATTATCCATTTTTTAAAACTCATGAATGTAAAATTGATTAAATTCCAGAAATCCAGGTTATTTTAAGATATTTTTCACATTTTTTTAACATTTAACAACTTGATAACAGTTATGTTTGAGTATAATGCCAGTGTACTTAAAGGGGTTAGGTTATCGTACTCAAGGGGTTAACTTATCGTACTCAAGGGGTTAACTTATCGTACTCAAGGGGTTCGGTTATCGTACTCAAGGGGTTAAGTTATCGTACTCAAAGGGTTCAGTTATCGTACTCAAGGGGTTCAGTTATCGTACTCAAGGGGTTAAATCATCATATAAAGGGGTTAAGTTATCGTATCAAGGGGTTCAGTTATCGTACTCAAGGGGTTCAGTTATCGTACTGAAGGGGTTAAATTATCGTACTTAAGAAGTTCAGTTTTCGTACTCTTGGGGTTAAATTATCATGCTCAAGAAGTTCAGTTATCGTACTCTTGGGGTTAAATTATCGTACTCAAGGGGTTAAACTATCGTACTCAGGGGGATAGAACAGTGAGTCATAACCATTGATCAGTAATTTTTCTTAAGTTATTGGTAATATCGTAAATAAGAAGCTTCTGCACTGCCTTTTATATCACACTTTAATGACTCTCTCTCTCTCTCTCTCTTTCTCTCTCTCTCCTTCGTTTGTCCATTCCATTATTCTGGTCAATCTCTTCTTGTTGTCTTAAGTTATCTCACCAACTCTCGACAAACTTTCACTTCAGTTTGTTCTCGTTACGTTTATTCTATCAACTATTCTTCTTCTTCTTCTTCCTTCTTCTCTCAATCTCCTCGACTTTCTTTCTTCCTCTTTATTCACCACAGAATTCGTAAAGTCAAAGAAAAACCAGAACCCAGTGATTTTCTAAGTAATATTAAGGTGCTAGGTTAAGGTTAGGTTAGGTTAGGTTAGGTCAGGTCAGGTCAGATTAGGTTAAGTTATGAGATATTGATTGTGAATATTTGTTTTCCTCATTTGCATAACAATAACCTGACAATAATCTAAAACTGTACGAATTTGTATACACGATAAAATAAATTAATCTCTTCGTTATATCTTAAATCGTTTATGTTGTGTTACGTCTCTATCACATCATCCCGTTAGTCTTATTACACACCTCGAGGTCTTCAGTAAGTTCTCTGCAACAACGATAATCTTGTAATATGAAATACCTTTGGACATCACTGCTACATCATCACACTAGACTGGCTTTCTGTATATACCTTGTCTGTCAATAATATCATCATTACTCATCTAAACTCTCAAATATTCCTCCTTTTAACAATATTCTCATTACTCATTTTACCTAGATCAATATTCTTGTACTAACTCCTAAGTCATAATCTCCTTTAAAGTCAATATATTTCACTAATTTACAAATATATTTCTAAAAAAAAATCATTCATTATATTCCCTTTCATTATACTAAAGATATTATGATGAAATTCAAATCATTATACGTACCCTAGACCACACATCAGTCACTCTCCTCCCTGATTCAGAATGTAAACATATCATCATCACTATCATCAACATCACCGTGGCATCATCATCATCATCATCATCATCATCATCATCATCTCACACCTGTAACTAGTGACACACATTCACCCACCTGGCCGCGTCTCACTCCCTTACATTACCGGCATCACCTGGAATGTAGGTCAAAGACTGTCCCCCCCGCCAGACTACCCAATCAATATTTCTCGTCGGGCTTAATAAACTACAGCCTGAAGCGTAAACCAAGACCTTATGTAGTGCTTCTAACATGACTGAAGCATCGAGGAATGTTCTTATTACGTCAATCATTCCACAATCTTAAATTACCACTCATTATGTCTACTGTATGACCCTGAAATATGGTGTTTATTTTATCTCATATGTCAGGTGAGTTTCTTATCTTCAAGGTAGATACACCAGTGGGAATATCTTCTAATCTGTCTTCACGTTAACTCCAGCATCTATCAAGAGAGATAATGAGAAGGACCCTCTTCCCATCTCTCATCTGTCTCTCACCGTGTCTCTAACACCTACTGGGGCACACAGGTAAGTTAATGGGAAGCTGCCGAGACGCAATTATCACCTGTCTATCACCTGAGCTCCAATGTTCCTCTGTTGATGTTCTCTGGATGGTTAAGTGAGACGGCTGTTAAAACTTCAATATCGATTAAGGTACACATGACACAGGTACACATGACACGGGTACACATGACACGGTTCACATGACACAGGTACACATGACACAGGTACACATGACACGGGTACACATGACACGGTTCACATGACACGGGTCCACATGACACAGGTACACCTGACACGGGTACACATGACACGGGTACACATGACACGGGTACACTTGACAACGGTTCACATGACACAGGTACACATGACACGGGTACACATGACACGGGTACACATGACACGGGTACACATGACAACGGTTCACTTGACACAGGTACACATGACAGAGACACACATGACACAGGCACATATGACACAGGCACACATGACACAGGTACACTTGACACGGGTACACATGATGCAGGTACACATGACACAGGTACACATGACACAGGTACACATGACACAGGCACACATGACACAGGTACACTTGACACAGGTACACTTGACACAGGTACACATGACACAGGTACACATGACACAGACACACATGACACAGGCACATATGACACAGGCACACATGACACAGGTACACTTGACACGGGTACACAGTATACAGGTACACATGACATACACATGACACAGGTACACATGACACAGGCACACATGACACAGGTACACATGACACAGGTACACATGATGCAGGTACACTTGATACAGGTACACATGACATACACATGACACAGGTACACATAACACAGGTACACATGCCACATGTGAGCCATGGTGTGGTTATTTCAGCAGCAATATGTGTCATGGTGTGGGTGTCTCAGCAGCAGTATGTGTCATGGTGTGGGTGTCTCAGCAGCAGTATGTGTCATGGTGTGGGTGTCTCAGCAGCAGTATGTGTCATGGTGTGGATATCTCAGCAGCAGTATGTGTCATGGTGTGGGTGTCTCAGCAGCAGTATGTGTCATGGTGTGGGTGTCTCAGCAGCAGTATGTGTCATGGTGTGGATGTCTCAGCAGCAGTATGTGTCATGGTGTGGGTGTCTCAGCAGCAGTATGTGTCATGGTGTGGATGTCTCAGCAGCAGTATGTGTCATGGTGTGGGTGTCTCAGCAGCAGTATGTGTCATGGTGTGGGTGTCTCGCAGCTCACTTGACACACTGCACTGACACACCACCGCCCGCGCTGCAGAGATGTGGTCGACAAACAATGTTATTATCTCTTAAAGAGGATGCACACTATGCCTTCCCTCCTCTCTCTCTCTCTCTCTCTCTCTCTCTCTCTCTCTCTCTCTCTCTCTCGTCGGAAGAGCCACGACCCTCCGACCTCACACGGACGACCACCCACGACTCCGGGTCACTATACCGACTTCCTCTTCCACCACAACGAACGCCATCACTACCATCACCAACATTATCACCATGACCATCACCACTACCACCATTATCAGATATACCACAACCACCACCACTACCCATACCACCACCACTACCACTACCACCACTTCCACCAACACTACCATCAACCTTGACAACAAACTAACGGAAGCAGCCACGACCTCTTTCACCTCTACCACCACCACCTCCCACTACTTCCCTCACCACCAACTCAGACATTAAACTGGGTGGGTGGGTGGGTGGGTGGGTGGGTGGGGGGGGGGGGCACCCAGGTCTGGAGGTGTAATAGCCCTGTTTACCACCTGCCTGATAATCCCCACTTGACGGGAGGAGTTTCGACCACACGATGAATGTACGTTTGGCTGTAGGACCTCCTGACCTGGGGGTAGTGTTGACCTGGAGGAGTGGTTGACCTAGGGGCTGGGATCTGAGATGCTAGGAGAGAGAGAGAGAGAGGGAGAGAAGAGACATCACCCAAAGATCATTAACCCCCCAAATCACATTATTCAACCTTGTAATTGAATCATCATGTAAATAGCCATTATCGTCTGCCTGGCCATCAATAATATGCTAATTATCCCGACTCTCATGATCTTCCCGCTGCTGTCATCACTGTTCTTAAATGACAAACAGAAACACCGACCTTGAGATTTTTACACCGACACAATAGTGGATCATCTTCAATCATTCACCTTCATCATGATATTCACCTCTCTCTCTCTCTCTCTCTCCTCTCTCTCTCTCTCTCTCTCTCTCTCTCTCTCTCTCTCTCTCTCTCTCTCTCATTAGCGTCATTACGGCTCAGGTAATCTTCGTTCTCATCTTCGTGTAAACCAGTCTCGTCATTTTCATCGGTGGTGGGGGTCATTATCACGGCATTATCATTTAACGATGGAAGCACACAAGCCATCACCGCTATGAGCTTCACCATTATCATTATCACCATCATCATCACTGCTGATTGACAATGATGCAAGTATTATACCATTTATGGCACAATCACCATCAAAAGTATATAGTGAACACCAACACAACCATCACTATACTACCACACGCACCATCACCACAACCACCATCACCCCCAGGGGACTATTGGCTGTGAGTGGTATACGTGACCGTCATATTAATCCGGAAATTCCACTCAGGCAAATATTTATCCATAGCTTCCAAGTCCAGTGAAAAATGAATCACCGACTTGATTATAAACTGTGTGAGGAACATAACCACATTAGGGGCTCTCCTTTGACCAGATTTCTCGCTCATAATGTCTTTATATTTTCTAAGCTCAGGGATAGAGGATGTAGAATGGCCAAATAAACTGAATTACAGAACCTAGGAAAAATAAGATGTAAGTTTGGGTCTGTTTTAGTCTTTGTTTTACCTGGGTGTTTGTGTTTGTCTATGGGTGGTATGGGTAGGGTGTTTTTTTTTTATTATTCTTTGTTTGTTTGTCTTCGGGGTTAATTTCGGTGTATAAATGGACAGAGGCCAGCGTGAGGGGTAATAAGCTGCCAGCGGCCGCCAGTGTCCGGATTATATTGGTGTGATTCTCTCTCTCTCATTCTTCCTATCTCTCATAATCCTTCCCTCCCTCATTCTCTCTCATCATTCCTCCTTCCTTTCAATTCTCCCCTCTCTCTCTCTGTCTCTCACCCTCCTTCCCTGACTCCCTCCCTTTCTCTTACCCTCCCTCCCTCCCGCCCTCTCTCTTACCTTCCCTCTTCCCTCTCACCCTCTTACCCTCTCTCCCTCTCTCCCCCACCAGACGGGATAACCACAATATTCCCATATAAGTTTGTTTGTATGTTTGCTTACCTGTTTACTCCTCTCCTCACAATGACCCGTCACAGCTGCCCCCCCCCCCAACGCGTCACAGCTGCCCCTCCCCCCAACGCGTCACAGCTGCCCCCCCCAACGCGTCACAGCTGCCCCTCCAACGCGTCACAGCTGCCCCCCCAACGCGTCACAGCTGCCCCCCCAACGCGTCACAGCTGCCCCCCCAACGCGTCACAGCTGCCCCCCCAACGCGTCACAGCTGCCCCCCCACGCGTCACAGCTGCCCCCCCCAACGCGTCACAGCTGCCCCCCAACGCGTCACAGCTGCCCCCCCCCAACGCGTCACAGCTGCCCCCCCCCCCCATAAAAAAAAAAACTTAAATCACTTGTTTTGTGTATTTGTTGATCCGTCGCATCCAGCTGGCAGTCACCATGAAAGACGGGATATAAATACCACCTGTTTGTTCACCTGAAGCAGCGTTAGAGGCGAGAGAGAAAGGTCTTTTATAATCTTCTCGTAAGTGAACAATGAAGTGAGAATACAAAGGCTCCTTTCTCTAATTAATTAAAGACTATATAGGTTTAAACAATAACTGGATGAGTGAACAGACAGACAGTTTGTAGAGTGTGTATCGCTGCCTCTCAATTCACACTTAACTGCCTTCATTTCCGACACTCATAGTCTCTCGTTTACGACCAGACACACATGTGAATATGTTTCCAACAGTTAAGGGAACAAGGGAGTAACACCTCTCACTGCCCCGAACAGTATGGGAAGGACTGACTGTGTTATGTACTATTTATCGTTCCTTTTATGTTATGAAGATTGTCTGCTAGGTGTGTGTGTGTGGGGTGGTCACATATAACAGATACTCGATATAACGGACCTCTATTTATATAGTCCGTTAAATTGGGGGTTCACATTGTCACGGGTCCTCTATATAACGGACTTCCTACTCCATATAGTCCGTTAAATGAAGGGTTCATATTGTAACTGACCCTCGATATAACGGACTTCGTTCTCCATATAGTCCGTTATTGAAGGTTTCACGATACATAGCATTGTGTTGGCCTGACCGCTGGCTGCCAGGGCAATGTTACCATAGTGAACGGTCATAACAACCTAACCTAACCTAACCTAACCATAATAAGAGAGAGTCATAGCGACACTCAACTAATTAATCCCATAATGAGAATTTTCCAGTCATTTACGAATATAATTGAATGGATGAATCGAGGACGTTATCATTATTATTTTTTCTCTATTGGTTATTATCTTTATTAATTGATGGCTGTAAGGAGGGCTAAAAAACTCGTTGGGTGGGAGAGGAGGAGGAGAGGGTATGAGAGGAGGAGGGTGGGAGAGGAAGAGGTCAGGGGAGGGTGAGGAGGGGATGAGAGGGGAGGGGGAGGGTCGGGACATGAGGAGTGTGGGGGAGAAGAGTAAGAGAGCAGGAAGAGAATGAGAGGAAGAAGAGAAGAGGTGGTAGAGAGGAGTTGAAATTATCATCAGCAGGAAGTAACACAGACCATCAGGTGAGGTGAGACAGGTATATGAACCGTGTTAAAGTCTGGGCCAACACAGTACACTAATGCACGCTGCCACCACCACCACCACCACCACCACCACCACCACCACCACCACTACTACCACCACCTCCTCTACTACCAACACCACCACCACCACCACCACCACCACTACTACCACCACCACCACGACTACTACTACCACCACCACCACTACTACCATCACCATCACTACTACTACCACCACCTCCTCTACTACCACCACCACTACTACCACCACCACTACTACCACCACCGCCTCTACTACCACCACCACCACCACCAACACCACCACTACTACCACCACCACGACTACCACCACCACTACTACCACCACCACCACTACTACTACCACCACCACGACTACTACTACCACCACCACCACTACTACCATCACCATCACTACTACTACCACCACCGCTACTACCACCACTACTACCACTCTCCTCCTCTTACTGATGTTGCTGTTACTACCACACCTCTGCTGGCCTCTGACCCTCTCCAATTTCAAAGACATAAAAAAAAAAACATCATCCCAGGTAATTTTTAGACCATTTAGAAACGTAGGTAAAAGCAGTCCAGGTGTTCTGCGATCATTTTTACCAATGTACAGGAAATAAGAGATATTAGAGTAGCACTGAATTAATAGTCGCTGAGCACTAACACAAAATTGTTTCCCCCAGCTGGAGTATTTTCCCTTTTTGTTCACTAATTGTTATGGTTTATGAGGCTATTTTTTCCCCCCGTTCGGTATGCTGCTTACATGTGGTGCAATATTATACTTTTTTTCACGAGTTAATATGTAGAAAAAAATATAGTTACTGGTGGATTAAAATAAAATTCTAGAGATAAGAGTGTGTGAGTGTGTGTGTGTGTGTGTGTGTGTGTGTGTGTGTGTGTGTGTGTGTGTGAGAGTGTTTGTGTGTGTGTGTGTGTGTGTGTGTGTGTGTGTGAGTGTGTGTGAGAGTGTTGTGTGTGTGTGTGTGTGTGTGTGTGTGTGTGTGTGTGTGTGTGTGTGTGTGTGTGTGTGTGTGTGTGAGAGTGTTTGTGTGTGTGTGTGTGTGTGTGTGTGTGTGTGTGTGTGTGTGTGGTGTTTGTGTGTGTGTGTGTGTGTGTGTGTGTGTGTGTGTGTGTGTGTGTGTGTGTGTGTGTGTGTGTGTGTAGATAACAGATGATTTCCAACAGCTTGTCTAACTTAACAAACTCGTAATAATGATTCTATAGAGGGTTCAAAGTTTTTAACCTAACCTAACCTGACCTAACCTAACCTAACCTAACCTAACTTAACCTAACCTGACCTGGCTCACAAAACCATCGTAAGAAAACCTCACACGAGAATTCTCCACTAGACCAGTAACTGACCCTGAACTAACTTCCTCCCCTCTTTCCGGTTCGATTTCGTATAAAAATCTAGAAGGAAGAAGAAAAAAAAAGTTTGATTGAACCCAAGAGGAAGAGAAGGGAAGAATATCGTGGCTGGTCTGACCCTGAGAGCCATCCCACCTGGGCCATCACCCCCGTGTGTGTGTGTGAGGAGGAAGAAAGCCAGGACCTGTGGCCACAGACTATGTTGATGCTAAACTCCATTACTACGCAACACCTAAGGTCTTCTGAACACGCTGCCCTACAAAGCACTTGTCTGTACTTGGAAATAAACAAAGTTCCTATTATGTTTTGAGTCAGTTCGAAGGAAAAGGAATTCGTAAACAAATTCCTATCTGGAGGAACAGCTGATACGGTCGGGCGTGTCAAGGAAGCTGTACTAGAAATGTTTCCTCCAGTCAGACACACACAGACCTCTTCCTCCCTCCCCGTTTTTGACAGTATAAAAGAGCTCCTGCCACTGTGGCATCGCCGACCCTTATAACCCAACCTAACCTTACCCTTAGCTAACCTAACCTATCCCCTCACGATGCCAGGAAAGGGGGTACAAAATAAATCATAAGAAAGTAGAACATATTGAGAGTCAAGACTAGAACGAAGCACCGCCCTAGAGATTATGCTACTTGGTCCCTTCTGAAGAGTCAATCCCCTGTGATCAGTACAGCTTAAACTACAGAAATATCATGAACACTATTCAACATGATATTACCTAACGTACAATAACATCATGAACGCGATACAATAACCTAACCCACATCAAGATTACACGGGACTAAATCAACTTCATTCATAAGACCAAACTTTATGAAAGACCAAATCATTATAAACCCGAGTGCTATCATAATACACACACACAGTATCACATTATCTCTGTATTAATAAACAAGGCGCTTCACTTGCCAAATGTACCCAGCAAACAACTCACTGCTGGCATCAATGAGAACAATGTAAACAATGGGATGTATTCATCTTTAACTAGTCCCTCCCGTGGCGCAAGACCCGGGATCAAGGTACTGGGGTTACCTGCATGTGGGAGTTTAACTTAATGGGGTTACCTGTATGTGGGAGTTTAACTTAATGGGGTTACCTGTATGTGGGAGTTTCACTTAATGGGGTTACCTGTATGTGGGAGTTTCACTTAATGGGGTTACCTGTATGTGGGATTTTCACTTAATGGGGTTACCTGTATGTGGGAGTTTCACTTAATGGGGTTACCTGTATGTGGGAGTTTCACTTAAAAATAAACGGACTTAAGACAGAGTTCTGAGGAGGACAAATGACCTTTGGCTCACATAAAGACGAGCATCTAATAATCTTTCTAAAGAAGATATCACCTACAGATCCACTCAATCCCAAAGTGGAGATCTCAGTAAGCCTCCGACCGTCTCTTAAGTAGAAATTCCTGTAATTCTCCTTAAGCATCAACCAACCTGAGAATTTCTTGCCAACTCCAGGCCTGACCTCTGGTGGCCGGGGATAAGAACCCATCAACTCACAGACTGGCGCTCTCTCTCTCTGACATGGGATGATACCCAGAGTGTTGCAGCTCCACATCAGGGCCATCCCTTGCACCCAAATTGAATCGTTAACAAAGTGTAATCAACAAGTGCAAAGTGAGATGTAGTTGAGCTTATGGCTGAATGCTAACACTGGGAGCTGTGTGGCCGGCCGGGGGTAAATGGGGATTGGCGCCTGGAAACCATCATGGCCGAACAGAAAGACATGGTGTGTGATATGACGGCAAGGTGTCGCGTTTGGTTCTACTACACCTCTGAGGGCGGCCATTGTGGTAGACGGGTTAAAGTGATATTAAGGTTAGTTCTAGCTAATACGGGGCCACCCAGTGAAGCACGATTGGCTAAGCAAACAACAGACAAGGAAATGGTCACACCTGTACCTTCTTGATATACAGGTGAGAGAACGTTCTTGAGATTAATTATATATAACTCCATTATTTGATACAGGTAAAACATCTCTCATTACTTAATTATACTGTTTTCTTTGTATTGAAATATTTAGTGTGTAATCGTGTCTACCATGTGTACTTCATATTCTAATTTCCCCTTTTCATACCAACACTATATTTCACGAGTAGGAAAACACGTCAGTCCCTTCGTGTGTGAACCAATACCTACGTTTTTAAACCATTTACCTCCCTACAATAAATAAAAAAACACTGAAACGAAACCCCAATTCAATGGTTCGTGAATCATCGTATCCATAACAACTGGGTCAAGTACAATACTGCCAAGTGTAATCTCAATTTTTTTTAACGTGAATCTGGGTCAGGTATCGATTACAGAGTTCCATGACGCGAATAAAAGATTATATTGTCATCTTTCTCACTAAGCACAGAACGCATACATGAATCAAAGTTAAATCGCAATTTGATCTAATATTTAAGGCGAGACCAGTGTGAGGTAATGATAGCTGTCAGCCTTGGAGTGAGTTTCAGGCCATCATTGTCCACACACATATAATACCCTGGTGACGTCTCTCTAGTTCAATGCTTTTCACCTTCATTGATAACATTACCGTAACAAGTGGAATAAAATGAATAAGATAATATTAACAGCATTTTCTTCATTGGCTGCGTAAAGACACAACCATAAAAATTGAACAAGAACATGTATAATTATTTAAATAATTTTCTTCAAGAACAGCGTGAAGACATAATGATAAACAATGAACAGAGACATAGATATATTTCCTCACCAGCAGCGGGAGGACGCAGCCACCAAGCTTCACAGTATCTAGTAATCAGATGTAGACGGCTACATAACGGGGCGTCCTACAGCCTCGTTACACTACAAATGGAGGAACTGTAGTGTATATAACCGGGAGGAGAATGGACCCGCTGCTGTAGTGGCCTGAGCTGTCTTGTTCAATTATATAATATCATATAACAAGATCTTCAGTATAGTATAGTAGAGTATAGTATAGTACTGTGGTGTTATATCATACGAGGTGCCTTAGACAAACTGAGGCTGTATTATGTATATAGGAATATGTATACTAGATAAGGTTTTATGTATAATAACTCCTGGTACATATGTTCACCCGATTATACCTCAATACATACATACATACATACAACACGGGCCGGTCCTGTACGCCTACCACAGATGTATAAACGCCACCAGCACAGCCACAGCTGGACTCTCTAGCATAATTCCCCAGCTTAATTCACCAGCTTGACTTTTGACTCTCCAGCTTGACTCTTGACTCAACAGCTTGACTCTCCCTCAGTTCGCACTCCCATCAGTTGTTCTTTATTCAGGAAGTGATATACGACCGCCACTAACAGCCTCCAATACCCGGGTCGTAACCTCTGAGTGGCGAGGAAACTGGTAACCACATGCACGCCTCGAGGCCAAGTGAGCAATAATGCGACTATTATTACGTCTTTTCATCACGGTGGCGGCCGGAGCAGATGTAGGAGGAGAGTCTCAGCAAGATGAGTTATATAAGAGCTTTTGTGGGTCTGTCCTTTTGGGGGGGGGGGGAGGGAGTCTGTCCTTTTTGGGGGGTCTGTCCTTTTGGGGGGGGGGTTTGTATTGATGGGAGGAGGAGATGTATTGAGGCAAGGGGAGGGGTAGGTATGGCTGTGTCACCCTACATAACACGGAAAGGGTAGGGGAGGGTAGGGGAGAGGAGAAGAGTGAGAGAGGAGGGGTAGGTATGCCTGTCGCAACCTAAATAACACGGAGAGGGGAGGGGAGGGAAGGGGAATGGAGGGGAGGGGAATGGAGGGGAGGGGAATGGAGGGGAGGTACAACACTGACAAAGGCCTTAGTTATTAAAGCGTCAACACCCAAGTAAAATAATATATTATATATATGTAAAGTAACACTCATTTATACTCATAGACAGAAAGACAAAAGACTTTCTATTTCCAGGGAGAGATAAAACCAGTGAAAATAACCTTTATACAGTAGCAACACAAGGCGGAAATAACTTGTTACTTTCCTCTCATATTTAAAGAGGGAGAAACGGTAACAGAAATGAGCAGATCAAGAAAAGTGACTTTCCACTTTGTTCTGGGATACACCGGCAAAAAACTGTTCATCTTCTATCACTGGCGGAAGAAC
>CAUDMG010003614.1:680000-700000 GCA_958450375.1 Homarus gammarus
TTATTCTAAAATATGAGGTACTTTCTGATCCAGAGGAGGGGAAGGAGGAAAGCTATATTCGTGAAGAGAGAGAATGTGGTCACACCAATGAGAAGAGTAGCGAGAAAGAGAGCTTCGTATTAATTGGCTGTTGGGAAAAAAAAAACTACAAAACTAAAAAAAAAAAAAAATACCCAGAATGTGTTTATAATCCAAACAATGGGACTGAAATTGTCAAACTCACAATTTTTAATATTAAAAGTTACCTTGGGAAGCGTAAGTAATATGGACATAGAAAACTGTGTCACAACAATACTCTCCCTCGCTACATTAACTTCAGCAGCCGGTAATTAAAAGTGAAACTGTTTACATTAATCAAACTTACAAACACCAGGATTATGGAGGTAACTTTCACATGGTGGGCTAAGTCTTTTGAGAGCTGGAGTTCTCTTCAAAAGTCTCCCTTACAAACACGTCCAGGAAGTTAAGTAAAAAAACAGCGTTGGTGATTGTTATATGTGGGGTTTATTAAGCGAGGGTGTATGAGTGTAATGTCTGAGTTCGGTTAACGTACATCCGGTTAACGAACATCCACTTAACGTACATCCGGTTAACGAACATCCGGTTAACCCACATCCATTTAACGTACATTCGCATAACGTATAGGCTTTCACGAACATGTTATATTCGTTAAGCGCATACTGCCTACTTGATGAACGTACATTCGGTTAACGTCTAGGGTTTCAAAGTGAATATTCACCTAACCTGAAATTTAGAGGCAACAAATGAATGAATGAGAGAGAGAGAGAGAGAGAGAGAGAGAGAGAGAGAGAGAGAGAGAGAGAGAGAGAGAGAATGACTTACAAAGATCCATAATAACAAATCCTATAGAGGTAAACCTAAAATATTTCACCTTAATAATTACCTTAGAAGTCAATTAAGTTATAAAAAAATAGTTAATTACAGGAACATAAAGGTGAGATAAATTTAATAATACTCACTTAAATAAACTCAACTGAACAACAACAAAACAGAAACAGACCCAACAAGACAAGACGCATTGAGATCGTGTTTGGGAAGAGTCGTCTTTAAAAGTGTCGAAAAGTCTTCATTCTAAATCCTGAACCTGATCTGGAAGTTGTCGGGGCTGTAACTGATTCGCCTGCATGACTCCTGACTCACCCAAATAACTCCTGACTCGTCCACTTGACTCTCTGACTCATCCACATGACTCCTGACTCGCCACCATGACTCCTGACTCGTCCACTTAACTCTCTGACTCACCCACATGACTCTGACTCACCCCATGACTCTCTGACTCGCCAGCATGACTCCTGACTCGTCCCACTTTCTATCTTTATTTCCGGTTCCTTTCTTCCAACTTTCCTCTTTCTTTCTCCCAGTCTCTTTATGTCACCTGAACATAAACATATAGTTCCATGTTTCAGTCCACCAACACTAGTTGCTCACACACACACACAGCTACCAAACAGGGAGGTACTACCGCCTGGGAAGAAATTTGAAGCATAATGTATTGTCTAATGGTAGACCCTGCTGCCATATGACAGCTGATCTAACTTTCTGCCTCATTTACACACAACTGCAGGGTCTCAATTCTTTCTCTTACCATTGACAACACAACATACATATATTGTTTCTCACTTTTATCTTTTTTTTGCATTTTTGTATTTCTTTATGGTTCTTTGTTATTTTTTTCTTACAGTATTATTATTATTATTATTATTATTATTATTATTATTATTATTATTATTATTACCTTTTCTCCCCCCAGGCCCCGATGTGGGTCAGTGACCTGTGCCCGGGTGGGCTAATCCCCGTAAACACACACACACACACACACACACACACACACACACACACACACACTCTCTCACACATACACTGGTGCTGTCATCTCATCTCTTCCTCTTGTCTGGTTCACTATGTCATCTCATTTATTCCATTATCCATCTCCCCATCATCCTTGCCTCCCATCGTCTTTACTTCCTTTGATAAATTTATTTCTCTTCATACATTTCTCCAGTGATTTATTATCATTTCTTCCTTACTTACTCCATTATTCAGTTCCTCATCCACTGTTACACCTGCTCACACGTTCAGCCTCAGGTAAGTGAGACAATTTACCTTTATATTCAGTCATAATTCAGGTGTTTATTTCTCCCCTTTGTCACTACTCTCTATTTATTATCATTAGTTTTGTTTACATTCACGATGTACATACATACATACATACACACACGCATACACACGATACATACATACATACATACATACATGCATACATACATACATACATACATACATACATACATACATACATACATACATACATACAGGGATTTACTCAGTCATAAGACATAAATTATTAAAATACAGAATTATGGAGATGGGAGGGTAATGATGATGATAATAATGATGATATAATGTACTAATACACTTCAACAAATACGAGTACATTTTCAAGCGTGTATTCTAGATTAGTAAAAATACAACAGTTATACAAAAATAAGACACAGGAGACATGTTATACACGACTGCATTAAGCACTACAGTAAGTCAATACACCTGAAGACCTTCTGTGTTCGAGTGAATTTTTCCTTCAAAACTTCAGCGATTGAGAATGTAAATAATATAACCCCCCAGCCCAACCCCCTTTCACCTTCAACACCTCCCTAACCCCTCCTCACCCCCACCCCAACCCCCTTTCACTTCCAACACCTCCCTAACCCCTCCTCACCCCCACCCCAACCCCCTTTCACCTCCAACACCTCCTTAACCCCTCCTCACCCCCCAGCCCAACCCCTCTCATCTCCCACACCTCCCTAACCCCTCCTCACCCCAACCACCATCATGGGCCCAAATCATTATCTAGTTAGTACAATATAAACTTTAAGAGAAGGCGTTATTTCCTGTAATTACCTGCAGGGAGTTTAAAGTTTGAAAGGACCGTAAAAGATATTCACTGCAGCAGTTTCACGAAGGAGAGATGTTTGCTGTGTCCTCTTACTGGCCTCTTAATTAACTTCAAGTAACCTCATTTCACCGGTTCTAATTCCTCTCCAGTTACCTGTCTGTCTGTTCCCTCTGAGTCTCTCTCCTCTTATACCTCTTATGTGGGTGTCTTAGAGCTCTCACTTTATGATTGTATTTAATTGTTATTTTTTTCCCCGTTTTAGGTTCATATATTCACGTTAGATTTTTATTGGAGATGTTTTTTTATTCGTGTCTCTATCAATATTTTTTGAGGTTTGAATAATTATAATCGATTAACTGTCATTAATTTGTTGTTTTATATTCTTGTTTATATATCACCATACAGTATATAACGTCATATAACACAGCTAAGTACTGTAGATTAATGGCATAGCTCACGTACATTTTATCAACAAATTCGACTGATAAAAAAAATGAAATTCCCGCCCGCCAAAAAAACTGTCCATATAGCGAACACAACAACACCGATTGGTCAAATTTTTGGAGGTTCATATTTCTATTGGTGGTGAATGTCAGTGACGCTTTTCTCTGATTTCCTACAAATGTTTTGATTAAACCAAAAATAAGCCAAACACAACATGACACTCGACGTCATTTTGGGTAATAAAAAAGATGCAAATTTTATATTATTTTTGAGGTTCCATAAAATATTTTCAACAAATATTTTATTCCAGTTTTTCATAAATTACATATTCATATTGTATGTCTGTTAATGTATATGTTTGTTACAGAGAGCGAATAAGTTATTACTGGTTGTGTAGCAAGTCCTCTCAAATAACACAGTTTTAACTTAATTGGGTCGTTTATTACTGCATTTTCTTAACAATTGCACAAGAGCTTTTATTAATTCATCAGCACCGGGTAAGAACAAGACAAACACACGCAGCCGCTCCAGAGGTGTTTATCTTTACTTTATAATGAGTTAAATATTTGATAAACTTTAACTGCGTCGTATAGCTTTTGCTTATTATTATTATTATTATTATTATTATTATTATTATTATTATTATTACTGTTGTTGTTGTTGTTGTTGTTGTTGTTATTGCCTTGTGAGGAGTATACAGTTTTATTTCTTCTGTCTCCAATTCTTCCTTCTTCCTCTCTTTTATCAGTGTGTGTGTGTGTGTGTGTGTGTGTGTGTGTAAGACCGCAAACGAGAACAAAAAAACAGTGAGGAACCAACACAAGATCAAACATTCCAACACTCACCCCCTACCCACCCACGCCACACCACACGCCCACCCTCCCCACACGCCCCACCCACCCCACACGCCACACCCACCCCACACATCCACACAGACCCTCCGGAACAGTTCAGCACCGACCAGTCACCGTACATGGGCATCGCTTAGGCCTTATGCCCTCCAATATTCAATCAAATGACAACAATGGTATTTGATTGAAAGAGTTTTCCGTCAATGGGATCTGGTAATCGGATGACACATTAATTGAACTGGAAACCGTGGCATCGGAGAGCTGAGTCGAACCAAATCTAGAAATGGCAAATACTCGCTTTTCAGAGAGAGAGAGAGAGAGAGAGAGAGAGAGAGAGAGAGAGAGAGAGAGAGATTACCACATATACAGAACATAGTAATGATTCTTAACACAAATATTCTCAACTAAATATTACACTAATCCCTTTATTTTCACTGGTTTATTTAATATCATATTTAAATATTCGTAGATCAGTAAAATTCGTGGATCTGTAAAATTCGTGGATTCGTAAAATTCGTAGATCCGTAAAATTCGTGGATCCGTAAAATTCGTGGAAATGTAAAATTCGTGGATCCGTAAAATTCGTGGATCCGTAAAATTCGTGGATACCGTAAAATTCGTGGATCTCTAAAATTCGTGGATTCGTAAAATTCGTAGATCCGTAAAATTCGTAGATCCGTAAAATTCATGGATCTGTGAAATTCGTGGATTGGTAAAATCGAGGGTCCGTAAAAAGCGAGGTTTCATATTGCCTCCAGGATTTGAGTGGATATAGCTTAAGCTGCCGGTGAATACTGCCTCACGTAATATAGCCAGACACTGAAATTTATATATGTTTATTAGGTTAGGTTAGGTTAGGTTAGGTTAGGTTAGGTTAGTTTAGGTGAAGTTAGGTGAGGTGAGGTTAGGTGAGGTTAGGTTAGGTGAGGTTAGGTTAGGTTAGGTTAGGTTAGGTTAGGTTAGGTTAGGTTAGGTTAGGTTAGGTTAGGTTAGGATAGGATAGCAAAAAGGAATTTAATAATCTATGTATATCTCACAGCAGGTCCTTGAGCATAAGTGAAAATCAACCCCACTTCGGCCAGATATTCCCTATTTTTCTCCCCAGTATCAGAGGAAACTTCCCTAGTACCCTGTATATCCCTCATATGTAGGGAAATTCTCAATAAAAGGTTCGTACAACACTTTCCCCCTAGTATCTCCCGCGTATCTAGGGAAATTCAGTTACGAGCAATTCACCAAGCAATTTCGACACCATTCTGCAGCCGTATTTATGGAGAGAGAGAGAGAGAGAGAGAGAGAGAGAGAGAGAGAGAGAGAGAGAGAGAGAGAGAGAGAGAGAGAGAGACAACCACAATCTAACCTAACCCAACTTAACCTAACCCGTCGAAACAATGTGGAATAAGCCTTTTAATCGAGGGTCAATATGCAGGTTTTGTCGACAACTATATTTACCTTAATAAACAATATGGCATTTTATATTAAAGTTTCATCTATCCATTGGCGTCATAGAGAGAGAGAGAGAGAGAGAGAGAGAGAGAGAGAGAGAGAGAGAGAGAGAGAGAGAGAGAGAGAGAGAGAGAGAGAGAGAGATAAAAGCAATGGTCAAATCAACTCTTCATTTGTGTTGTGCATTTTTTTCTTTTTATCGTGCGAGTTAATATTATAGGTTACTTTTACTATTGGGATTAATCGTACTAGTGTGTGTGTGTGTGTGTGTGTGTGTGTGTGTGTGTGTGTGTGTGTGTGTGTCCTGGCTCTCTGTTTTCCCCGCTTTTTGGACCATGTCATCCCAAACAGTGTCAATCAGGCGAACACCCACACACACACACACACACACACACACACACACACACACACACACACACACACACACACACACACACCTAATATTAATTCCATAAAGACCAATACAAACAATAATAAAAGCAATTAAGAACAAATAAAGAGAAAAACGCCACAAAAATTAATAATTACGCCATAAATATCCGCTTTATTGACATACCATTACGCTGCAGTGTTATATTAATGTTAAAATACCTCCCTGGCGTTACCTCTGAATCATGGAGTCATAAACTAGACGAATATTTGTTCCATCTGACGCCATAACCTCTGTACAACAACAACACTGACTACGTACATACATACATACATACATACATACATACATACATACATATATACATACGAGTGACAATAAATTTAATCCGCCAACGCCTCAAAATGGAAATAAAAAACTAAAATTAGCCAATCACCTGACCAAATTTTCTGGTGCGGTGCTTAATGTGACATACAGGTGTTGTGCTTAATGTGACGTACAGGTGTTGTGCTTAATGTGACGTACAGGTGTTGTGCTTAATGTGACGTACAGATGTGGCGCTTAATGTGACGTACAGGTGTTGTGCTTAATGTGACGTATAGGTGTGGTGCTTAATGTGACGTATAGGTGTGGTGCTTAATGTGACGTACAGATGTGGCGCTTAATGTGACGTACAGATGTGGCGCTTAATGTGACGTACAGGTGTTGTGCTTAATGTGACGTATAGGTGTGGTGCTTAATGTGACGTACAGGTGTTGTGCTTAATGTGACGTACAGATGTGGCGCTTAATGTGACGTACAGGTGTTGTGCTTAATGTGACGTATAGGTGTGGTGCTTAATGTGACGTATAGGTGTGGTGCTTAATGTGACGTACAGATGTGGCGCTTAATGTGACGTACAGATGTGGCGCTTAATGTGACGTACAGGTGTGGTGCTTAATGTGACGTACAGGTGTGGCGCTTAATGTGGCGTACAGGTGTGGTGCTTAATGTGACGTACAGGTGCGGTGCTTAATGTGACGTACAGGTGTGGCGCTTAATGTGACGTATAGGTGTGGTGCTTAATGTGACGTACAGGTGTGGGGCTCAACTTACCTGAGACCGGTGTGGGAGCTCAGGAGCGACCGCGCTGAGATTTCGCCCAGGGTCGCTCTGTAAAGAAATGCATTTATTCGTTAGATTAGGTTAGGTTAGGTTAGGTTAGGTTAGGTTAGGTTAGGTTTAAGTTATGTTAGGTTAGATAAGATTAGGTTAGGTTAGGTTAGGCTAGGTTAGGTTAGGTTAGGTTTAAGTTATGTTAGGTTAGATAAGATTAGGTTAGGTAAGGAGGAGGAGGGAAGGGGGTCGGGAGAGAGAGGAGGAGGAGTAGGAGGGAAGGGTATAGGTGGGACAGAGGAGGAGGCAGAAGATGGAAGGGAAGGAAGGTGAGGGTAGAGGGGGGTCAGATGTGGAGGGAAGGAAGTAAACAAGCAGGCAGGGGAGTAGAGGACAGGTGTGGAGGGAGGGGGCAGGTAACTCAGGTACTCCACCATTATAACGCCATAAGCTGACGCTGGTTCAGGTACTCTAGGGAGCGTCAGCCTTTAAGCTACACGGGCCAGTAATGACGCCAATCAAACATGCAAAAGGTCACGTCGTAATGGTGGAACTGAACTGTGCTAAATGATAAGTAAACATATATGTATAATGCAAGTGGGGGAAATATATATTCCTTTTAATCTTTGTATTATAACCTAACCTAACCTAACCTAACCTAACCTAACCTAACCTAATTTAACCTAACCTAACCTAACCTAACCTAACCTAACCTAACCTAATTTAACTTAACCTAACTTAACCTAACCTAACCTAACCTAACCTAACCTAACCTAACCTAACCTAATTTAACTTAACCTAACCTAACCTAACCTAACCTAACCTAATCTAACCTAACCTAACCTAACCTAACCTAACCTAACCTAACCTTCCCAGACCTAGGTTAATTTAAGTCAGGTAAGATTATGATGTAAGATGATGTCTTTAATCACACACACACACACACACACACACACACACACTTTCCCACCCAACCATCCCTCTGCCCACGCTTGCCCCCCCCCCCCCCTCCTTCCTTCAACCTCCCCAGCAATATTACTTCTGGTTGGACGTTTGAGTCTCTCTCTCTCTCTCTCTCTCTCTCTCTCTCTCTCTCTCTCTCTCTCTCTCTCTCTCTCTCTCTTTAAAGCGAGAATATAATTTTCTACTCTTCACCTTCTGAGAGCAACAAATTTTTATCTTCCATAAGGATTTGAAGAATACAGATATTAATATTGGAAAACGCAAATTGATGTGTCTTACAGGTGTGGGATATCTCAACAGGTGTGGGATATCTCAACAGGTGTGGGATATCTCAACAGGTGTGGGATATCTTAACAGGTGTGGGATATCTCAACAGGTGTGGGATATCTCAACAGGTGTGGGATATCTTAACAGGTGTGGCCAGTGAATATATGTACATGGCCAAGTTTAACGACAATATGGCCAGTAAGTACTTGTCTATGGCCAAATCACCTCATTCGTCCGTAATACAAGACAGTGAGAGTAACCCTACACACTCCACCCAGTGCGAGGCATAAAACAGACGATGATTCACAGCGGCAGATTATATTCAGAAATGGAAAAATTCACCCCATCTCTTAGTCCGTTCTTTCCCTCTCCACTCCCTCTCCCTCCCTACTCCCACTCCTCATCCCTCTCTCTCACTCCTCATCCCTCCCCACTCCCTCTATTTCCACCCCTCATCCCTCCCACTCTCCCTCCTTACTAAAGCGAGGTTCCGTGCGATTGGAAACCATTTTTAGCCTTCTCTCTTCCCTCTCATTCCTTCCCTTCTCCTCCTCCTCCTCCTCTTTCCGCTTCTTCTTCTTCTCCTTTCGCTTGTCCTTCCCTCTTTATCTTTCTTCTTCCCTTTTCTACCACCTTCTTTACTTTTCTCTCTATTACCATTCTTTAAAGCAATAACAACGGTGGATTTCGATGACAAGGTGTGGAAGAGGTAGGATGGGAGAGGTAGGATGGGAGAGGTAGGATGGGAGAGGTAGGATGGGAGAGAAAGAGATAGAAGAGAATAAAATGAGATGGGAATAAAAAAAGTCGATGGGAGAATTAAAGACAGGCAAGAGAGAGACAAAGAGAGTTAGAAAAAAGAGAATTAGACGAGAAAAAGTTAAGTGAAAGAGAATCTGATAGGAGAGAATTGGATGAAAGAGAAATGAATGAGAGAAAGAGAGAGAGAGAGAGGGAGAAAGCTGAAAGAGAAAGAAGATAAAAAAAAAGAATTCACAGTGATATTGGAAATGAGAGTGTTGAATGGCAGTGGACCTGAGAGAGAGAGAGAGAGAGAGAGAGAGAGAGAGAGAGAGAGAGAGAGAGAGAGAGAGAGAGAGAGAGAGAGAGAGTGTGTGTGTGTGTGTGTGTGTGTGTGTGTGTGTGTGTGTGTATTATAACTTACAGAAAACAATACACAGACTTGACTACAGTAATAATAAGATACAGGGAACGAGTCTCGGGTTACAGAGACTTGACCAGCGAGAAGTGTCACCAGCCACAAGTTTCCTCTCACCTCATGAATAATACAAACATTAATTAAACAAAGAAATGAAGGGAGTTATACACGACAGGAGCTGGATCATACATCAGCTATTGGTTGACACGATTGAAGGGTTGACACACACACAATCATCAATCACAAACAAAATCGCTTCCAAATTGGGGGGGGGGGTTATACCGTGTAATAATTGTATGTCAGAAATTATATATTAATTAGTAATGAAATATTTATGAAACTGCTGTAAACATATTATATATATGTGGCATTAATTGGATGCTAATACAAAATATGATTAATTTATTTAACGGGAAACAATCAGGCAAATTATATCCGTACAGTGCTTGATGTCTAGGTGTGTGTGTGTGTGTGTGTGTGTGTGTGTGTGTGTGTGTGTGTGTGTCCTCCGCCTACCATTACACAGACGGACCTACACTCTGGGATACCGTGACTGTCACTGACTTGCTTACCGTAACACAGTGAGCCATTAGTGGTTTATACTGCTACCACTACCTGACCTCACCTCCACCCACCACCACCTCCACCCACCACTACCTCCACCCACCACTCCCCTATCTCACCTCCACCCACCTACACCTCCACTCACCACACCCCTATCTCACCTCCACCCACCTCCACCTCCACCCACCACCACCTCCACTCACCACACCCCTATCTCACCTCCACCCACCACCACCTCCACCCACCACACCCCTATCTCACCTCCACCCACCTCCACCTCCACCCACCACCACCTCCACCCACCACACCCCTATCTCACCTCCACCCACCTCCACCAACAGTCTTCTACCCTCCAAATTTCCTGAGATATTTTTCTCCCAACACACCAGAAAAAATCAAATAACTTATGTTTGATGGTCTGAGAGAGACTTTCTATCAATATGTAGAAAAATATTAGTTCGAATTACATTTGAGATGTGAAAATTTCTTTTAAGTTAAGGTGTACGAGAGAAAACTAATTTAGAAAACATTTGACTTGTAAGCCGAGAAGACCTTTTTCAAGACGACACCCATCAAAGAATAAATTCAGAAAATATGTAAGAGCTCTAAATATAAATGAATTATTTACTAAAAGAGCAAGACGTGAGGCTAGGGACAGCACACTATATACTAACCTAACCTAACCTAACCCTCGGTACACAAGGAGGCAGCATGGACGGTACCACCTTCACTTCTCCTAAGTTGTAAACTCAGGTACCTACAGTATTTACAGCTGGGTGAAGTAAGAGCGGCCGGGAATCGAACTACCGATCCCTGGAGCAGATGGCGAGTGCTGTATCGACTCAACCACCAAAAATAAAAATAAAAATATACAAAATAAGAGCCATCATTCAGACCTAAATAAAAAGATTTGATAACATCTTTAGAGGTAAGGTGAGGTAAGGTGAGGTAAGGCAGCAGGTAAAACACAAGGTGAGGTAAGGTGGGCAAGGTAGGGAACAGAGTCAGGACTGTAGGAACATTACAAACTCATGGAATATTCATGCGACCTGGCGAGGATTCAGCCCTTGATACCTAGATCATGACGACTATTAACCGGATGACAAGCGCTGTGTGTGTGTGTGTGTGTGTGTGTGTGTGTGTGTGTGTGTGTGTGTGTGTGTTTGTGTGTGTAGATAAACAAATAGATAAACAGAAAGATATAGAAACAGTAAATATTAGTTTTTCCTGACAGAGTGACACATAGACCAGGTGAACCAGTTAATATGAGAGAGTAGGGGGGAGGTGTGACCCTGAACTCTGACCTTACCTGTTCGTCTACACTCTTACCTTTGACACCTGTAGCTGATGGCTTTGGTGATATCCGGATACACCATATACCTTTACCAATGCATGCATACATACATACATACATACATACATACATACATACATACATAAACTTCCCAAACCTAGAGAAAATTTGCATAAGTAAAAAATTCCTCAAATAATGATTATTATTTTTTTACGTATACAAAGTGACATAAAACGAATTCAGCTTCAATGACCCGTGAATCACCTGGTCGGGGTCACACTGGACGATAGGAGAGATAGTTCCTGTCACCTGAAGGTAAAGGATAAAATAAAAGACGTGTAATGATGAATATTAACCAGCTCTTCACGTGGTCCTCATTATCATGGAACTCCCGTCCCCTGGAGCTCTAAATACTCATCTTTGTGGCAATTCTACTTTTTGTTCCGTCGTTGTGGGAGTTGGGAAACAGAGGTAACATGGCGCTGGATGCAAGTCAGTGCCATGAATAATGGTAATGGGGATACATTACCATAATTTGGGTAATGCATCTGCAGGATGGATGTAAGTGCTTTTATGAGCGAAAACCATGACTGTGTTGAACGTTAGAGCGAACCGAGGACTAAAAGGGAGTGACTATTATGTTAGCGATGAGAGAATAGATTAAGGGTGGACACAAAAAATAAATTAAACATAAATCATTTAGCATTACCATAAGGTGCAGAGGGCAGGCCTGTCTGGTGGTGGTGGTGACAGGAGGTGGTGGTGGTGGTGACAGGAGGTGGTGGTGGTTGTAGAGTGTGATGGTGGTGATAGTGGTGGAGGCAGAGTATGGTCATGGTAACAAGGTATGGGAGTGATGGTAGTGTTGTGTGGTAATAATGGTGGCAGGGTTTGGTAATGGTGGTAATGATGGTAACAGGATGTGGTGGTGGTAATGTATGATAATGGTGATGGCAAGGTATGATAATGGTGATGGCAAGGTATGATAATGGTAGTGGTGATCGGATATAATGGTGGCAGTGTGTGGTGGTAGCCCAGAACACTCCCATATCGACCTACACATTTCCAGCACGAGGTGAGTGTTAAGCTTCAGAGTGTGAAGCTTCAGAGTTTTAAGCTTCAGAGTTTTAAGCTTCATATTGTTAAGCTTCAAAGTGTTAAGCTTCAGAGTTTTAAGCTTCAAAGTGTTAAGCTTCAGAGTTTTAAGCTTCAGGTAAGGACTTAGACAAGACGACCTCAAGGGTGTTATTATCATCCTATTCTTTCCTCCTCTGTCCTTCATCGCATACATGCACCTTTTTCTCCACGTACACACAAACACCACCTCATATCTCTGTCCATCACCACAGCATCATCACTCTACCTACAGCGGCCTGGCCACCAGTTAGGGGCAGCGAGGACACAGTATACTGCAGACTAACCCTTTATTATTGTCTACATACAGCAGGTACTGGAGTCAACCGCCTACAGTGAGGATGATCTGTATGCGAACCAACGACCATTAAAATATTAAAAGAGCGTTGTACCTACCCGACCATGACACTCTCTTGCTTACAGTAACATCCATTTACATTATTTTATTGCTTTTCTATTTTTTTATTTCTCTAACTACTTTTATTTATCTTTTATTTCGCTCTGTATGAAGACTATAAACGACCATACGGACATAACTCACCCTTGTCTCGTCCAACCTTCAACAGTGACTTAATTTATCGACCAACATCACACAATTTATGACATCAAAACTGCTTCACATTACCAAACTTTCACTTGTTTTAATGTTTCTCGTTATATTCCGCATCATCCACTTTATTCCGCCACTTATTAATGTTTCTTAAAGTTACGAAACATATCAAAATTATTTATTCCCGGTATTTATTTTTTTCGTGTATATTTCGTATTAAATTAAATATATTACGTGTATTTTCGAAGGTTAATATTAGGTAAATAGTTCCGACTGTCATTAATATATCTGTATGTTATCAAATGCAGCTATTATCGTTGTTATTTTCCCCCACCCAAGTACATGTTACAGGTGAACCAATCAGGTGAGGAACACTAATTGAGCTCTGTGTTCTGTTAGTATAAAGGTGATATTTGTTATTGTCGTGTGTAATTAAGGTAAATAGACCCCTTTTGACTTTGACCTTTGGCTCTACTCGTTGACCTGAATGGCTTGATAAATAACCTTCTCTTGATGTGTGTAAATGACCCTTACCCCTCTCACCATCATCACTACTACCACCATCACCACCACTACCTCCTCACCACCGCTACCTTCACTACCCTTAACCACCACTCATACCATTACCACCCCCTCACCCTCACCACCAACCACAACCCCCCATCACCACTACCCTCCCCCCTCTCACCACCACCCACAACCCCCCATCACCACTACCCTCCCCCCTCTCACCACCACCCACAACCTCCCCATCACCACTACCCTCCCCCTCTCACCACCACCCACAACCCCCCATCACCACTACCCTCCCCCCCCCTCTCACCACCACTACCTCACCCCTCCACCAACACACCGTTCGTATCCTTTCTGCCCAACATTTTTTTTACCCAGCGCCCATAAATGCTGGAGACCAACTCGTTTGTTAAGATAGAATTTCTCACCTGTCACACTCCAGGTGAGGTAAATGATCTATACAGGTGATTCTATACCTTAAGTTAACTCCCTCCTTTATCACTTTTACCGGTTGTGTTATTCTTAATCATCATATTATTTCCCTGCCATTAAAGTTGGTTTATTGCGATGATACATTAAAGAAACCAATCCCTAATAAATCACAAGTCTATTCAAAAGGTGGATTTATATTGATCATGTGAGAGTGACCACCCAAATTTATTTCATATGATGATTAAACATACTAACACTAACGTAACCAAACCTAAAGTAACGTAATCCAACCTAACCCCAACATAACCTAACCTAACTTTACAAAACCAAACCAAACCTAACCAAACATAACCTAACATAACCTAACTTAAACTAACCTAACCTAACTTAAACTAACCTAACCTAGCTTAACCCAACCCTCCCCAGGTAGCGTCAGAGTGTTTAATTAATTTATCATCAGGTGAAATAATCTAATCTTAATATGATCTAATTTTTCTATTCCTAAATGGATTATAGTCGCTATCTGGCCAAGGCTTTAAGGCATCTCCACACTTAACATCTCACACAGAGTAATAAAAAATACCTCACACTTTTCCCCACTGTCTCTCTAATCACTTCCCTCCCTCCTTCCCTCTTCCTCCCTCCCTCCTTCCCTCTTCCTCCCTCCCTCCCTCCTTCCCTCTTCCTCCCTCCCTCCCTCCTTCCCTCTTCCTCCCTCCCTCCCTCCATCCCTCTTCCTCCCTCCCTCCCTCCTTCCCTCTTCCTCCCTCCCTCCCTCCATCCCTCTTCCTCCCTCCCTCTTCCCTCGTTAACGTCATATATCATCTCAATTTTAACAACATCATTGCCTCTTCTCTCTATTCCCTCTCCATCTATCCACAAGGTTGGGTTGGGTTGCCGTCCTCTCCCACACTCCACCCTGCCGTCCTCTCCCACACTCCATCCTGCCGTCCTCTCCCACACTCCATCCTGCCGTCCTCTCCCACACTCCATCCTGTCGTCCTCTCCCACACTCCATCCTGCCGTCCTCTCCCACACTCCATCCTGCCGTCCTCTCCCACACTCCATCCTGCCGTCCTCTCCCACACTCCATCCTGCCGTCCTCTCCCACACTCCATCCTGCCGTCCTCTCCCACACTCCATCCTGCCGTCCTCTCCCACACTCCATCCTGCCGTCCTCTCCCACACTCCATCCTGCCGTTCCCTCCCACACTCCATCCTGCCGTCCTCTCCCACACTCCATCCCTCTTCCTCCCTCCCCACTCCATCTTCAGCTCACATAAGTCACATGCTAATTACCTTCCTCACACCTCATTTCCTGATTTATATCCCTCATTCGCCTCATTCCTTACCTCACACTAAATGCCTCATGATACTGTCTCTTGATTTAACTCATTCTCCTCATTTTCTTCATTCTTCCCGTCTCTTCTTTCTTCTCATTTACCTCATTTCTTGCTTCTCCTCATTTGCTTCCTCTCATAATTCTCCCCATTTCCCTCTTTTTTTCCTCATCTCCTCATTCTCCATTCACCTCATTCTCTTGTTCTTCTCCATCTCTCCATCTTATCATCATTTTATTGTTCTCTTGTTGTTGTTGCTTCTCTTATTATCTCGTCTTCTACACTGTTGTTATTCTGCCTCTCCCTCGTTTCTCTCGTATTCATTATCGATTTTCTTTATTCATGTATTCGTGAGCCTATCACTCATTCTTCCATCCACTTCATCATCCATTCTCTTTATCCTTCCACTTGAGTGTGTATGAATCTCTCTCTGTCTCTCTCTCTCTCTCTCTCTCTCTCTCTCTCTCATTCTTTTCTTCTTTTCTCCCCTCTAGTCAGGTCTTCCTCCTTCTTCCCTCCTTCCCCCTCCCTCCCTTCCTTCCCCTCCCACCGCCGAGTCCTCCTCCACGACAACACCCCCTCTCCCTTCCTTTCCCCTCCCGCCGCCGAGTCCTCCTCCACGACACGCTCAGAATACGGAGTTCCTGTGCCTTAAGACCCCGAGCAGCCGACCCCCGTAAATTCAATAAGACGAAAGACTAACTGAGAAATGAACTGGGTGAGCAAAGTGAATAGTTATGAAGTACTGGAGCGAACAGGGCGAGGTGCTGTGTCTCATGTGTGTTCTGGATGTAAGGTGTGTTTTTATGATTTTTTTTTTTTGTGGAGGTGAGGTGAGGTGAGGTGAGGGGAGGTGAGGTGAGGTGAGGTGAGGTGAGGGGAGGTGAGGTGAGGGGAGGTGGGAGTGAGGTGAGGCTTTGTGATTGCTATTTTATTTTTTTGTGGAGATGAGGAAATGAAGAGGAATGTATTTATGATATTTTAGAGTATTTCTGACATATTCCACACACACACACACACACACACACACACACACACACACACACACACACACATATTTAGCTGACGGATGGAGCGGTGATTGTTATGAATGTGTCAGCAACTACAGCGGGTCGTAACTACTGTCAGCTAGTTATTCTCCTTGTTGTCGCTGTCTGGAGGGTCGTTATGTCTTGTAATTACGATAAGGCAAGAGAATAACCTCGTATCTTAAGACTATAAAAACAACAACAACTGTGGATTAATAATACTGTCAGAAATAAACTACAGAAACAAGAGCATCAGCATAAGTCAGCATCACTTCATCTGACGAGAAAAAGTTAAAATAAAATCTCTATCATCATTCAACAGACCATATTCACCCACCAGAGATATATCCACCAAAACAAACGACTCCCTCACCACCCTGCGAACACTGTGAAACAACCCTTAAGACACCACCGCCTAAGGGTGATGACTAAGGAGGTGATGAGAGCAGTGAGAGACTCCTACCTAAACATACAATATCTCTGGTGAGTCAACATCATCCCTCACCCCCCCCCCCCCACCCCTCCCCCGCAACCCCTTACTCCCCACCACCTAATAAGTCCATCAGAGTAAACCAAAGAAGGCTGGGAGAGTTATAGGAGGCCATTACCTCCGCCTCACTCAGATGAAGTCCTGGGCTGAACACGATGGAGACGTTCACTCATAAAGGTTCTCTAAGTCACCGGCCGCCGCTCATGTTGTCTTATGTATTATAATGGGTTTCTGAGCTACAGTGATGCACGATCCCTCAGGCAGCCGCTGAAGAGACCTCATTACTGGCTCGACTTTACGGATGAATATTGCATTATGGGGACGGCTTCACACTCGATGGAATGGTGATGAGAGGAAGGGAGGCAGGCGAATGAGGTCTGGCTTTGGCCGGGAATGTTTTTCTTACAAGTTGTTGATGATTAAAGGTGACGGAGGTACAGCACTGTGTAACTCGGTAGTTCTGTAATATATGAACTGTCTCGTGTGTTACAGCTGAACCTGAGGTATATTATGTAACTACTGATCCATCACTTTCCTGCAGTAATCCACTTTTATACATTTAGAATAACATATAGAGATCCACCACCAGAATACACCACAAAGAAAATTACTCACCATTAGTGAACACAAAAGTCACAAACAGATAATATTTCCACCTCTGTTTCTTCTTCCCCCGGACAAATTATCCTTCTTGAAAAACATATTACTATTTACAGTAAACAAACACCCACCTCTGCTTCTCACCTGAACACACCATAAACTGCATGACCATTAGGTGCCTCAGGTATTCATATAATATCAAACTCGATTAATTCAGGGGATTACATCGTTTGTTTAGGTCGCACGCATACCACTGTGTTCCTCTCAACTAATTAATGCGAATTTTTCATAAGTTAAACTGTGCATATTTTTCCCCAGAGCCCAACAGTTGGATCCCAGTGAATTTAATTTGTGATTGTAGATGTGTGTTATTTACGAGTTAATTTAAAGTTCAACAATAGTTAGACATTACATATATATATGTGGTCTTAAATACAAATGAATAGCAGCTAAAATATTATTCATCTTCACTACTACAGTACACACACACACACACACACACACACACACACACACACAATATGACCGGCACTGCACTCGATTCAGTTCATTTCCTCAACGGCTAACTTAGGTACCCAGTCACATATAAGTTGATTGGGGGGGGGGGGGTGAGAGGACCTGGGTTCGAACTAGCTACCCTAAGGACAGAAGTGATTGTCGTATCCACTCAACCACCGCACACATAGGTCAGTGACTTATGTGATACAGTGTCCATTATCATTCAGAAGTTATCAGTGAGCGTTCATCAACATAGTGAAGTCATTTATATTCACACAACAATGACATAACCTTCCAATCAAAGCCTGGGTTAATTATACATTTAATACAGCACACATTACAGGGTTATAATTACGTTATTACAATGGGACACAAGTTCAATGGGCAATACGCTCTTTCACCCATCACTAATATTTATTGCTACCTATAATTAAATACATTTAACCTTTAACAAAACTAACTGATCATAATTACATATACCTGTGTGTCGATTAATTAATACAAATTCACTGACACATAAATGACCTCGATATTACAGAGGAATATAAATCAAGCCAATACCTGTAATATAAACGGTATGATCACATGTACACAATCAAGTTTTACGGTAAATGACAACATATGATATTTTTATCTCTTGCCGAGTTATTGAGAGTCAGGTTATGTTATTATCGCCATTACAATCACTGTCGAGCTCTTTCTGATGTGTATGTCGTGTTGGCGAGGTAGAGGAAGCTAGTTCACCGCTGGGATAGGTACAGAAGACTTAGTTCAAGGGCTGGGATAGGTACAGAAGACTTAGTTCAAGGGCTGGGATAGGTACAGAAGACTTAGTTCAAGGGCTGGGATAGGTACAGAAGACTTAGTTCAAGGGCTGGGATACGTACACGGACGTAAATATTGATGGGATATGCAAAAATACCTATTTTCCCTTTAAATACGTATGGTACATATCCTTTACCACACTTGAACTATATCTAAACTACTCTTAATTTAAATATAAGAGAGGTTAAATAAGGGAGAGGTTAAATAAGGGAGAGGATAAATAAGGGAGAGGTTAAATAAGGGAGAGGATAATTAAGGGAGAGGTTAAATAAAGGAGAGGTTAAATAAGGGAGAGTTAAAATAAGTGAGAGGTAAAATAAGGGAGAGGTTAAATAAGGGAGAGGTGAAATCAGGGAGAGGTTAAATAAAGCACTGGTAACAAGCACAGACAACAGTGGTACAATGCCAACACCTGTCAGGTATGTTGCACGTAGATTGACACAGCCAGGTGAATCGTGTTCCATGTCACTATCACAACCTCCTCTGTCTATCTGTCTGTCTGTCTGTCAGCCTATCTGTCTATCTACTGTTTCTGAAGTGCACGAGGATCAAGAAAAGTGCACGAGTATCACATGTGTGCAGGAGTATCACAGGTGTGTGCACAAGTATCACAGGTGTGCACTGGCATCACAGGTGTGCAAGAGTATCACAGGTGAGAATCACAGGTGTGTACGAGTATCAAAGGTGTGCATTAGGGTCACAGATGTGCATTAGGGTCACAGATGTGCACAGAGCTCACAGGTGTGCACGAGTTATATATATACCAAACCTAATATCCAGATCACCTTACCAATCATATCTCCTGGGATTGGATTTCCCTCTAGCTCATAATTCTGAACCTGATTGGATCTTTTCTTTTCCAATCATATTTTCCTGGGGTTTCCTATTTCCAGCTTTTATTTAAATTCTCATATTTCATTCAATATTTCACCAGTCACCTCACCAGTCTCCTCCCCCATTCACAGTCACTCCACCAGTCTCCTCCCCCATTCACAGTCCCTCAAACAGTGTCCACCACCACTCGTTAGCCTCCCAGTCACGCTCCATCCATCAACAACTTTTAAAAGCCATCATCAACCAGAGACACACACACACACACACACACCTCCACACACCTTTCCCCTCGTTGTCACCAGGTGTGATAACTTCCTCACACTGATGACTCTCAAGGTGACCCAGGTAAATTAATTCCAGGTAAACGACTCTTTCACAAACCCATAATA
>CAUDMG010003614.1:705000-730000 GCA_958450375.1 Homarus gammarus
GTAAAAGAACGAACGCCAGCACGAACAGACAACAGCGCCAGGCAGTAATGTTTTATGGCAGCGCCTTCCTCGGGAGAAACTTTGGCCAGTCTATTGCCTCTACTAAATCATCTCTCACTGTGTCACTGTCACGGTGAGAGACTATCTAACCTTCTCAGTGAACCTAACTTAACGTTGTGAGCAGATTAACCTAACCTAATCTGACCTTGTAGGAAGGTTAACCTAACCCAACCTAACTTTGTGAAGAGATTAACATAGTTTAACTCAACCTTGTGAAGAGATTAACATAGTTTAACTCAACCTTGTGAAGAGATTAAAATTTTTATTACTTTTGATGATAAAGTTTTAAGCTTTTTTGAGGAACCTACTTTATATGTGGCAGCACAAGCTGACGCTTTATGGCATGGGGTATTCAAGTGTGTGGGTATGTGGATGGGTGAGTGGGTGTGTGAATGGATGAGTGGGTGTATTGGTGGGTGCATGGCTGGATCAGGGAGTGTGTGGATGGGTGAATGGCCGCATAGATGGGTCAGTGAGAATGTGGCTGGGTATGTGGGCTTATGTATGGACGTTTGATTGGCCAGTATATGGATGAATGCATCACGTGTTCATCATAACAACACAGCACATCACCGACCAACAACACAGCACATCACCGACCAACAACACCCCACCTCTCTAATACTAAGAGGACGTCTGTTGCTCACTTATTTGTCATCAATTTATACACCGTTCTCCTTATTTATGCTGCTTTTAGTATATATTTATAGTGTGTATTAAGAACATATTTGCTTTCTTCTTTAATGAGGATCTTGTGTTGATTAACTCGGGAGGTGTTTCAAGACAAAGGGTAATTATTTGTCACCTGGTCCAGCAGTATAGGTTAATTGATTGTCAGAGAGAGAGAGAGAGAGAGAGAGAGAGAGAGAGCATATTTTAACCTCTGTACCAACATCATCACCACCACCACCATCCCCACCAACACCACCATCACCACCACCAACACCATCACCTGCCATCTACACCTTCCCAGTTAACACAGTGATCTCAGGCGACGCACAACTAAGCCGGTCAGACAAGCCAGCCAACAGGTGCGTCCATGCTCGGTAAACACTCTCCAACACCTGCTGAACCTGTGACTGATTCCCTATATTAGTTCATGATCTCTGGCCTAGACGTCAAGAGAGCTGCGTGACAGAGAAGCTTATTATCATGCTGTGTGTGTGTGTGTGTGTGTGTGTGTGTGCATCAGTAGAGCCCTGTCAGTCGGTTATTCTATTTGTCAGTCAAGTGGTGTCAATTAGGCTCAATCGGTATTTAAGCCATTCAGTCAGGTAGTAGGTCAGTCATTTAGTCAGTTTAAGTCAGACATGAATTTATTCCAAGGTGAGGTGGTCAAGGTGAGGTAATCAAGGTGAGGTGGTCAAGGTGAAGTAATTAGGCTCGGGTGTCAAGAGAATTCGGTGAACCTCTGTCAGTTTTATGCAACGAATAAATATATTTTTTCCTTCCCGCTGTAATCAATAAGTCTTTGATGAGAGGCAAAACATCCACAGCTGTTAATGGTGTGATTCAGTGTATGCTCGCTTGATCTGCTGCGGGGATGCTGAAAGGTGATCCTCAAATTACGAGAGTTGCTGTAAACACGTAGAAACTTGCTGTGGCACGAGGAAACTTACGGGAAGTATTGGAAACTTGGTGTGGCTATGTCGAAACTTGCTGTTAACATGTGAGGGATGGCTGTAAACACACAGAAACTCGCTGCTAGCTTGTTGAAAGTTGCTGTTAACACGCAGGAACTTGCGTTAACACTAGCAAACCTTTCAACATGTTAAAACTTTTAAACAAATAAATTAGCTTAATTTATCTGTATCATTGCTACAAATTCTCGAACACTTACTAAATACATGTGTAAAGTTGCTGAATAAACATAAAAACAAAACAAAACAAACTTTAACATTTATGTAACCAAGAAACCACTGCAAACACAACCCCCCAAAAATATCGTCATTAAATGTAAATTATCTAAAAACTAACAGAAATTTGCTGTAAAAATTAAGAAATACTTTTAAAAAAATTATATGTAAACAAGAAACACAAGCAACAAAAACTTGCCTCAAAACAGACACATCCATTAAACACGTAAACAAAAAACAAACATGTTGTAGAGGGGTAGACACATGCTGTCCCACGGGTAGGCACAAGTTGTAAACAAAAACACATACACACTCTGTCAACAAAGAGAGACTCACTGTACACCAATCTGTTTCTATTGCTATCAGACCCCATGCAATAACTAGCTCTAGGGATGAGGGATATTACCACACCCTCCCTCCCTCCCTAGCCCTCCCTTTACCTCCCTCCTGGCTCATCTCTTCCCTCCCTCCCTCCCTCCCTCCCTCCTTGCTTCCCTGGTTCATTCTTCCGCCCTTCCTTCCTTCCGTGTTCCATCTCCCCCTCACTCTCTGTTCCATCTCCTACCTCCTTCCTTCCCTGTTTCATCAACTTCCTCTCTCTCTGTTTCATCACCTTCCTCTCTCTCTGTTCCATCTCCTACCTCCTTCCTTCCCTGTTCCATCTCCTACCTCCCTCTCTGTACCACTTCCTCCCTCCCTCATCTACCTCTTCCTTCCACTCCTCCTTCCCTTAAATTTATCCCCACATTACCACATACCACACCTCCCTTATCGTGCCCCCATCCTTCCTCTCCCCATCCCTCCTCCTCCTTCACCCACCCCTATCCTCGCCTCCCTTCACCCATACACAGAGCGCAATAACATGCAAATAGATAGACATCAATATGCAGTTTTTGCTTGCTATAACTGCCTGACACTCGCCAAATAACGCGGGGAAATATTGCTTTGCTTTTTTTACTCCTTTCTCTCTCGTCATTTCTAAAGTTTTCAGCAAAGGAGATGAGGAGGACGATGATGGTGATGATGGTGATGAAGGTGGTGGTGGTGATGATGATATGATGTTGGAGACGATGGTGATGAAGGTGGTGGTGGTGATGATGATATGATGTTGGAGACGATGGTGATGAAGGTGGTGGTGGTGATGATGATATGATGTTGGAGATGATGGTGATGAAGATGATGACGATAATGAAGAAGATCTTAAGACATCATGATAAATGACATGAACTTTAATAATAAGTCCGTCTGAATACTTGTGTACATGTTTTTCTGTGTGTACATGTATGCCTCTGCGTGTACATGTCTGTATGTACATGTATGTCTCTGTGTACGTGTCTGCCCGTGTGTATATGCAACACCAGCACCACAACACACTAGATGCAACAAGAGATATCATAACTGATCCCACACATGAACGCTATAATAATTTATTTTCCAGGGAACAGATGGTCAAACTGATATATATAAACTGTTTCAATAGTTTACAGTAACAAACAAACAAATAAAAATATAAGTAAATAAACAAACAAATAAATAAACAAACAAATAAACAAAATAAGTAAATAAACAAATAAATAAATACAGAAATAAATAAATAAAAGCTAAAGGAACATAGCTCACTACTCTCCTACACCCGCTCGTCCCTGGCCACACCGAAGACAAAAATAATTCACCATTTTATAATCTTGTCCGTATAGTAAATAATATAACGGTGATTATAATGATGAAATACCTGTCATATAAGTTTACAATATATAATGAGTCTATATTTGGATATATTATGATCAGTGGCGTCACAATGTCTTGATGGTGAAAAATATTACGCTTAAAATATTTACTTTATGAAAAATTATGTCCAGTAACATCCTCACTTCCCTCCCTCCAGTCCTCTCTCTCTCTTCCCAGCCCTTCCTACCTCCCTCCAGTCATCCCCCTTCCCTCACCCCCCCCTCCCAACTCTCCCTCCCTAACTCTCTTCCCCCTCTCACTCTCCCCCTCTCCTTCACTCTCTCCTCCCTCTCACCTCCACCTCTCCCTCACTCTCAGCGTCTGCAGCTTTAATCTGTGAAAAGCAATAACAATGTTAAAAGGTTAATTTCCTCTCCACAATCCACAATTTGGTCGGAAAAACAGAGACATCTTCAACCTCTCTCTCTCTCTCTCTCTCTCTCTCTCTCTCTCTCTCTCTCTCTCTCTCATTAATGATTCTCTTCTTCCTTGCCTCTTCCTTTTATTTCATATCCTCTTCCTCATCTCTCGCTTATCACTGAAATTTATCACTCCTCTTACTGCTCCTCCTATCTTCTTATCTTTAGTCTTATTGTTATGTTATTCTATTTCTCTTCAGATACATGTTTATTATCTGTTATTTCTCACGGTCATTCTCCTACGTGATTCATCTTCCCCTATCTCTAATTATCTTCTTCGTTATTTTCATTTCATCCCTTATTCTCTTCTCTGTCTCTCCTTTCGTCATTCACTAAGGCTTATTATCCATTCTTATGTCTCATTTCCTTATTTATTCCTTGTGTGAGGTGTTTCACCTTTAACTGTAATGTATCTTTGTTTTCATTCGTTTCCTGTTTCTCTTGTTCTTCCTCCTCATTTTCTCCTTAGGTTAGGTTAGGTTAGGTTAGGGTAGGGTAGGTTAGGTTAGGTTAGGTTAGGTTAAGTTAGGTTAGGTTAGGTTAGGGTAGGGTAGGGTAGGTTAGGTTAGGGTAGGTTAGGGTAGGTTAGGTTAGGTTAGGGTAGGTTAGGTTAGGGTAGGGTAGGTTAGGTTAGGGTAGGTTAGGGTAGGGTAGGTTAGGTTAGGTTAGGGTAGGTTAGGTTAGGGTAGGTTAGGTTAGGTTAGGTTAGGTTAGGTTAGGTTAGGGTAGGTTAGGTTAGGTTAGGCACTGTACCCGGTATCACTCCTGACGTCATGTGCGCTCCCGGAAGTAAACAAACACCGTCACTTGTGTTTTGGGCGGCAGGAAATTGAAGGAAATCCCATAAAACGTTTCCAGCAGCGTTTATATATTTTTTTTCCACTTCCAAAATAGAATAAAAATACTTAGAAATATACAATGTTTTCTATGCTTTCATTATTTGGGTGTTTTTATTTATTTATTGAACTATTTATGTGTTTTATTTTTATTATTATTAAGAAATGTGATGTTTTTCTTTGCTTTATTTTAATATATTTAATTTTCTCTCCTTCCTCTCTCTGTCCACTCTCCCGCTCCTGACTGTCCAATATACCTCTTCTATCTGTCCAACCTGCTGTCTCTCTCTGTCTCTCTGTCCACAATTTCTCTACACCTTTCAATTTTTTCTACCTTTTGACTACTGTCTTTCACCGCCTCTCTCTCATGCCCCGATGAACTTTCTAACTTTCTAACTTAAATTACCACTTTTCTCACTTTTCTTTAACCGAGCGTTTCCGGCTTTGATGAACTTTCTAAGTTTTTAAGTTCTGGCTCTCACTTTTGGCCACTTTCTTTAAACGTGTTTCTCGCTTCGATAGACTTTCTAACTTTCTAACTCTCCCCTTCAAAAATAATGACCACTGAAAACCCTCCTCTTCAAAATCATTTACGATAATTTGTTTCTCAGTGATAGTATTTGTCATTGGGTTAATTATACAAAGTCTTTCAAAATATATATATATTTAAATAATTGTTTTGTGTTTCAAGAATCAAGGACAGATTAAACCATAAACCAAAATAAAACCAAAAGTGTAGTAGTTTTAGCTTTAGTGTTAAACCTTACTGGAAAAAAACCCAGCTGATAGAACTGTACATCGACACCCGTTACCATATAACATCAAAATTATGTTACATTAAGTGAGGTGAGGTGAGGTGAGGTGAGGTGAGGTGGGTTGAGGTGAGGTGAGGTGAGGTGAGGTGAGGTGAGGTGCGTTTATTGGGGGTATTTCATCACTGCTAAACTTTAATTGTGTTTCCCGACTTGTTCTAACACACATTACTCGCCACAACGCCTAGAAAGATGTAGTTATAATTATTTCACTGTTCACTTATTATCCTCAAACTTATACCATCAATAATGTTTTTAATCTTTCTTTTTTTGATAATTTTTTTGTAATTTTTTTGCGCGAATTTTGTATTATTTTTATTTACTGTTACTTTTTTCGTTTTCCCGTCTACTTAATAATCAGATTGATCATTATTTATGTTTCTGTCTGTCTGTCTGTCTGTCTGTCTGTCTGTCTTTCTCTGTGTGTTTTACGATTGTTATTAGGCATGTTTCGTCTCTCTCTCTCTCTCTCTCTCTCTCTCTCTCTCTCTCTCTCTCTGTCAGAATTTACAGCCCGATTTGCCTATACCTTCTGAAGACCTGGGAAGAGGAGGAGGAGGAATAGAGTCAATGGTAGAAGAGAGAGAGAGAGAGAGAGAGAGAGAGAGAGAGAGAGAGAGAGAGAGAGAGAATATGAGAGAGAGAGAAAGAGAGAAATTCGAAGGAGAAATTAGAGGTGTAGGAGGAGGTAGAAGTGTAGGAAGAGGGAGAGGAGGAGAAGGAAGAGGAAGGAGGAAGATTATCAGCGTCATTAAGAAACTTTATATCTTTTCCCTTTCTTAAACTTAATCCAATCTGGTCTCTCTTTCATTGCCCGCTCCTCCTCCTCCTCCTCTTGCCCTTCCTGCTCCTCCTCCTCCTCCTCCTCTTGCCCTTCCTGCTCCTCCTCCTCCTCCTCTTGCCCTTCCTGCTGCTCCTCACCCTATCAATCGGAGACAGGCAAGAGAAATAGCTCAAAATAAAGAGAGAGAGAGAGAGAGAGAGAGAGAGAGAGAGAGAGAGAGAGAGAGAGAGAGAGAAAGAGAGAGAGGTGACTTCTTTCCATTAAGTTCTCTGTGTAGATTATCTCATAGGAGGGAAGCTCTCTCTCTCTCTCTCTCTCTCTCTCTCTCTCTCTCTCTCTCTCTCTCTCTCTCTCTCTCTCCTGTCAATGATGAAGGGAAAACTTTAGGTCGAGTTTTGTGTTGATGTTGAGGTCTTGGGAAGGTGAGGGAAGAGATAGAGAGACATGAAGTGAGAGATAGAGAGACATGAAGTGAGAGATAGAGAGACATGAAGTGAGAGATATGTAGATGACGTGAGAGATAGAGAAATGAAGGGAGAGAGAGAGAGATGAAGGGAGAGATAGAGAGATGACGGGAGAGATAGAGAGATGACGGGAGAGATAGAGAGATGACGGGAGAGATAGAGAGATGAAGTGAGAGATAGAGAGATGAAGGGAGAGATAGAGAGATGACGGGAGAGAGAGAGAGATAGAGAGATGAAGTGAGAGATAGAGAGATGACGGGAGAGAGAGAGATGAAGGGAGAGATAGAGAGACATGAAGTGAGAGATAGAGAGATGACGGGAGAGATAGAGAGATGACGGGAGAGAGAGAAAAGAAACATATAAATAAATACAGATAAAGAGAAGAATAGAATGAAGCAGATAAATAGAAAAGAAAGACATACAGAAAATGAGAGAAACAAAGAGAGAACAAGTGAGATAGAGACAGATAGACAGACAGACAGACAGAGGAGAAAGATAGATGGCGAGGTAAGTTGAACAAGATCAATCCTCACTCCAGTACTGACTGTTGTTTGTCTCCCTTCCCGCTGACAGTTCCCCCCCCCCCCTTCCTACCTCCCTCCTTCATGCCTCCGTCCTTCATGCTTTCCTCCTTCTCTCGTGCCTCCTTACCTTCCCATCTCTCTCCTTCACGCTAACTCCCTCTCCCCCTCTTGCAACATGCACTACCATGCAATGATCAGTCTTTATTCCCATGACCTTTCCGCCGTTTGAAAATATGAAAAATAATTAATAACATAAAAATGTCAATAAATAAGAGAACAAGAAAATAGGAGAGAGAGAGAGAGAGAGAGAGAGAGAGAGAGAGAGAGAGAGAGAGAGAGAGAGAGAGAGAGAGAGAGAGAGATATTAAGCAGAAAAATGTTAATGCGGAGAAAAAAATATAAAACTGGGACAGACAAACAAGGAAATTTACTCAGGAGAAAAATAAAGAACAGAAATTGAGATAAAATGAGAGAATAAATGAAATAGAAGAGAAAAATAGAGAAGGAAACAATTAATAAATATTTAAATTATAGAACCAATATTAACCTACATTTTTTAACCCTCGGTCTTGTTAATTGGAAAACCTTTATATAGTTCGACAGTTCAGGAATTTCACGAATCATTACAGCATAAAAAATATGATATTTAAAATTTTGTAAACAATGAACAGCTGATTGGTCGGGCTGCGGTGGTTGAATGTATAAAACACTCACCCCCTGTCCTTAGGTTCACTGGATTTTTACCCTAGTCGACCCAGCTGTAATTGGGTACCCAAACCATACCAAACCAAACAAAACCAAACCAACCCAATGAAATAAAACGAAACGAAACGAAACGAAACGAAACCTAACCTAACCGTTCGTTCGTTCGTTCGTTCGTCCGCCATGCTGAATTTTTACCACGTCCGTTCCATCATCATCATTCTCTTCCACTCGCCTCTCCCCCATCATCAAATCCCTTTTTTAAAATTCTTCCTACGTATCATTAATCTCTGGCTGAAACTCGCCTGCGCTCTCTCTCTCTCTCTCTCTCTCTCTCTCTCTCTCTCTCTCTCTCTCTCTCTCTCTCTCTCTCACCAACAATAACTATTAACAAACTCAACAATTCCTACCGATACATATTCAGTTTTGTGAACCAGACAACTGTGTGTGTGTGTGTGTGTGTGTGTGTGTGTGTGTGTGTGTGTGTGTGTGTCGTGTGTGTCTGTGTGTGTCTGTGTGTGTGTGTGTGTGTGTGTGGTGTGTGTGTGTGTGTCACTGTAATCAGGAGTACCAGTAGCACGCTGGCCAGATCATAAATAATATTGATGTTATTTTAAACCAACATCCATCCTTCTTTAAGCCTCAGTAAATCCCTTTGTATTGCGGTATGTAATTTATATATATACCTGTGACTCCTGCCAGACGCTGCTGGTAACACTGTACAGGTAACAACACTACCACCCCCCCGATTCCTATAATGTGGAATAAAATGTTGAAATTGAATGAGTTCTGGTGATCTCTCTCTCTCTCTCTCTCTCTCTCTCTCTCTCTCTCTCTCTCTCTCTCTCTCTCTCTCTCTCTCTGGATTTTTACAACACTGAATTTCCTCCAAACTTGAACAAAATAATTTATTAAATTGTTATTCGCCTAAAAATAAGAAGCAAAAAATCTTATAACATTGACGGTTTTTAAAACATATTAAAAAATATTTTAATTACTACGTATTAAAAAAATTTACACCCACACACTATTTTTTTGGTTATAAGTTGTTGAAATATAGATTAAAAATGAAAATACTACCAAGAGCTTTAAAAACTAGAGGTAAAATCTAAATGAATATTACACATAGCTTCAATTTTTCACTCCGATGATAAAGTGCATAAAATTTTCACAAACATCAAAGAGTAAGGCAGGGAGGGAGGGAGGGAGGGAGGGAGGGAAGTCCGTGTTCGTGATTAGACGGAGCTACGGACGGACGAACACACAGAGTAACTAATGTGTTGTTTAATTTCACTTTGGCTGATATATGAGTTGTGGAGGAGTGTTACTGACGACCAGGATTATTATTATTATTATTATTAACATTATTATAACTTTATTATAATTATTATTATTATTATTATTATTATTAACATTAATATAACTTTATTATTATTATTATTATTATTATTATTATTATTATTATTAACATTATCATTAACTTTATTATTATCATTAACTTTATTATTATTATTATTATTATTATTATTATTATTATTTTTATTATTATTATTATTATTATTATTATTGTCGTTCTTACAGTTACCATCATCAATGTTGTTACGACAATTTAGGAACAAAAATTATAAATAAATATGAAAAAATAAATAAATAAATTATACAGAACTAAGAGAAAATATACATCAAATAAATGTAAGACGACATGGCCATAGGAAAGGAGGAGGAGGAGGAAAAGGAGGAGGAGGATGAAAAAAGAGAAAGAGGGGGTAAGGAGGAAGGAGAAGGAGGAAGAGGGGGGAAGGAGGAGGAAGAAGAGGTGGCTCACATCTTCAAATATTTGGCAAGTACTCCTGTTGAGGGATAGAGCAGAGTTATCGGACGGCGGAGGATGGGAGAGGGGAAGGAGGAGTAGTGTTACGACGCGGGCGAGAAGTGGCTGCTGGGAACACACCTGTGGGCGGAGGTGAGTGTGTGGCAGGTAAGTCTATTGATCAATTTCTTCTCTCTCTCTCTCTCTCTCTCTCTCTCTCTCTCTCTCTCTCTCTTATTCACTAACACTTATTTTACAGCACCTTTTTTCTTTATTCACATTTCCCTTTAAAAGTTTATTATATTTTATCTTTTATTTATGAATTTTCTTCTCTTCCATTTTATTTATTCATTTATCCATTTCTTTAGGCGGGGAAATCCTTCGTACATTCACTGTTTATTAATTCCAAAGTTTGTTATAATTCTTACGAGAGAAAATGATTTATGGATGTTTCAAAAACTTTCGTCCAACTTTTAGTGTTTAAAAGAAATGCCATTCGTTCTCGGCTTTAAATGGCCGTTGACACAATTAAGTCATTTTTATTCACTTGTTTCAAACTTATTCTTTTTTTTTTCCAACAATAAATTTAAACTTATTTCACCGTCGCAAAAGTCAAATATTTTCGTGTTATTTTTGTTTAAGTTTCGTTTCCTCGTTGTTTAGTTCACCAGCAGACCAGTTTATACATATATGACTCTACAATTTGTATATACTGTTTATATATATAGCCTAATGTATATATATAAATCCAAATATATGTATAATTAACCTTATACTTCTGATACCAACACAGGCAAGAAAGGTAAAGTAATGATACACACACACACACACACACACACACACACACACACCAAGCCTCCTTAAGACGACAAACAAGACTTCTAGGAACCAGACCATCCTTGTGAAGACTGACTCAGCCATCCTTTAGAGAGCAACACCGGCTGGAGAGAGAGAGAGAGAGAGAGAGAGAGAGAGAGAGAGAGAGAGAGAGAGAGAGAGAGAGAGAGAGAGAGAGAGAGAGAGAGTCCTTCAGTCAGTGGTGGGCGAAATCCTAGACAGAGTTCCTTAAAGTCATCCCAATCACTTCCTTAATCATCCTCCACGACACACACAAGTTAATCCCTCACTCGCTTACCCTAATCCACACTAACATCACCCCGGATCATCTAACACCTGGTAAAACTTAACACACAATATAACACAGTAAAGTCAACACGAGGAGACTGATGAATGACCACAGACTATCAAGGACAGAGAAACACTCATAGCTTCACTCTCACTAGATCTGTCGAGCACATTGGAAGGGCTTACCGTGTTGTGGTAGTGAGAGGAGAGGCAGGTAACGAGGGATTAGAACTAAGTGTCCACCTTAACCTAACCTAACCTCTCTCTCTCTGACCCCAGTAATTCACAGGCAGTATAGTGGTAGGTGAAGTGATCGCCCACAACATCTATAATATAATTACGAATGTCAAAATAGAACCACCATCATCACCACCAGCATCACCACCACCACCAACCCTCACCACCATCATCATCATCACTAGCATCACCACAACTAAAACCACCCTCACCACCACCACCCTCACCACCACCACCCTCACCACCCTCACCACCATCACCCTCACCACCACCACCACCCTCACCACCATCACCCTTACCACCACCACCACCCTCACCACCACCACCACCACCACCAACACCTGTACTGTAACAACACACACTAAAACCAACTCACAGGCGTCTTATAACATCAAGATTAATAGTTAAAAGAGAAACACATTCACCTAAACAATTTATAAACTTGACATTATTTATTTATGAACAATTTCCCTTCATAATGTCTTTGAAGAGTTGGTTATTAAAACAATTCTTCAGCGCGATAAAAAATACAATCGGTTTTTTTTCCAGTATTAACAAAGATTTAACATCAGAGGTAAAAAAAAAATTTCTTTTGTAATATTTCTAACTTCCTGTTGGCCTTAGAAGAGAGATTAAAGAAGTCAAAGAGACACAGGGATATTGGATTCAACGCTTCGTCCCATGTTATCTATTTACACATTTCTAATACATCTTGAGCGTGAAAGTTATTGTGATTTATTCGTAATATTATAATTGATTTTAGTCTCGGTACATTACGAGTTATTGATAAGTGTAATTCAGGATTTAATTTACTTGAATAAACAGAGTATTTCATCTTCGTTATTTGTCAGATGTTGATTGTCAGATACCTACCAGCTATTCGGTCCTTCGGTAGTTCACAGGTAAATACAGACCAAATATTCGGTACATTAGCCGATGGTACCTTGTTTTTTAGAAGTATTGACCGAATCTTGTGAGTGACTTATTCACACCAGTTATTAAGGTAAGGTAAAAGGTGCAGACAGGTTAATTACCAGGTAAATGAAGGAAAATAAAAAATTACTTTATAACGAAGTTCTCTCATTACTTCACAAAGGTCACGGAGTTATATTTTTTCCCACGTTTTTTTCTATAAAATTAATTAAAATTTTACTCTTAACACGTCGTAGATACTCATAATTAGGCCATTGAGTACGATCAGCGAGTACTTAAGGGGTTAAATCGTCGTAATCAACGGGTTAATTCATCGTACTCAAGGGTTTAATTCACTGTAACCAAAGAATTACCTGCTTGTTTTTGTCTATAAAAATATTGCACTGTATACAACGTCCTCATTTCATACCGTATCATATAACCTAACCTAACCTAACCTAACCTAACCTAACCTAACCTATGACGAAATTAACTAATACAAACAATAATAACTAAAATGTGTACAGTATCTGACATGTGTGGTAAGACTATATAATCCAATATAACATTATATCTCTGTACGTGTGTCTATATCATTGGTTTCTGATCCTACACAAAGGTTATAACATGGTGGTGTGTATATTGTGGGTTCGAATCACCCAACTGGTTCACTCACTGGATGATTCGACTCCCCTCACTGATTCATTCACTGGATGATTCGACTCCCCCAACTGATTCACTCACTGGTGGTTCGACTCCCCCAACTGATTCATTCACTGATGGTTCGACTCCTCCAACTGATTCATTCACTCACTGGCTGGTTCGACTCACCCAACTGATTCACTCACTGGCTGTTGCAACGCATAGGGATATATTAAAAAGTGTTGGTTCAGATGTATAATGAAGCTGACTCGTTTCTGTTCGAACAATTTCATTACTCTATCCGATATTGTTACTTAACCGGGTTTTACATGGGGAAATGTTCACTGACACTCCTTTGTCTTTTAACGGAGAAATGGAAATATAGTTATTGAATCTGCAGTTACAAAATGTATACATATAAACGTATTGTCCGATGCAACTCTGTATGTGTAGGAGTGATACAGTGCAACCTCTAGTTAACGGACTATATAGAGAGGAAAGTCCGTTATATCGAAGGTCCGTTAGACGTGAAACCTCCATATAGCGAACTACTGTATATACTTCAAAGGGTAACACGAAAACATTACTCAATATACGGAATTATTTCACTATTCCTTAAACAACTCTAACGACCATTAGTGATGAGAAGTAATGCATCTAACAGCATAAAACACATACCATCCACCACTTAAGTTAACTACGTAGAGATAAATCACACGACATTAAAGGGAAAAAAATTGTCCTGTGATGGATATGAATTATATCATTTTGTGAGCAATTTATGGCAATAGTTGGCAATTATTCCCCTTAATGATGACATAATCATTTATTAGCGGTATATACATTATTACCAGACCGGTGACGTATTCTTTAATGTTTATAGACTTGTGATTTATATAGTTAGGTTCGTGTAAACTTTATAATGTTTATGATAGTATTTATAATATGTATTGTATTAAGTGGTGTGAAATATGTACATTATAAGCCGGTGACTCAGACCACCCAATAAGGGGGGGAGGGGAGAGAAAAGAAGGACGGGGAGGGGAGGGGAAAGATGGATGGGGAGGGGAAGGGAGGGGAGAGCAGGTAAGGGAAGGGGAAGGCAGTAAGCAGAAAGCAGTGAGCGTAAGATTGACTCAGTTTCTTGAAGTTGTAAATGAGATTTTGCACAAGTTCTGGGACGATATATTACTGGTGCATCACTGAGAACTTCTCCCGGGGAGGAAGAGAGAAATCAAGAGAGATGTTGTGAGGTAACGTGAAAAGAAAACTAGATAAATGAGGAATGAGGAATGATTGTAATGATAATGACAGATAATAACAATAATAATAATAATAATAACAAAAACAACAACAATATACAACAACAGCAACAAAAACAACAATAACAATATTAATAACAAAAATAATAATAACAATAATAATAATAATAACAATAACAATAACAATAACAATAATAAAAAACAACAACAATAATAACAAAAACAACAACAATAATATAACTAACAAATCCAACAACACTAACAATAATAACAATAACAACAAAGACTACAACACAACATCACAACCAATTACATGCGAGACAAAAACACGTGATAAAAGACAGGTAAGAGAAAGGGAAGGTAGGGAGTAGGGGAGACGGCGGCAGGTATCATTAATTAGCGGTGTTTCGTGTCTCCTCAGGTGATATATGGAGGTTTCTGTGTGTGTGTATTCAAAGGCCATGACAAAAAGAACATGACAAAGTGTGTGTGTGTGTGTGTGTGTGTGTGTGTGTGTGTGTGTGTGTGTGTGTGTGTCCTCCTCCCTCCCTGCTCCTTCTCCTCCTCCTCCTCCTCCTCCTCCTCCCCTCTTCCCCTGCAGGCTAGCAAAACATTTCCCAAACCTCACGAAAATCGCCACCCCCTCCCCCCCCCCCCCCCAAAAAAAAAAAATCCACCTTTCACTTTCTCATTGTTATCAAAAATACCTTAACTTCCTAAAGTCTTCCTCGAAAAGAAAACGCAAACTGCTTCTAATTATTGGCAAGACTATAAAAAATAATAATACTACTACGGGGGAGAAAAGTTTGTCTCAATACTTTACAGAAGAAAAAGTAGAGAAAGGGAAGAAAAAATATTTCTCCCCTAACTTAGTGCAAAATTCCCTAACATATGACATAAAATTTTTAAGTTGGGGAAAGAAGAAAAAACTTTATATGGTCACAATAAAATGGTTAAAATGTTGAGCACTTCTTGTGGAGGAAGAGGGGTGTTGGAGGAGGAGGAAGAGTGTTGGAGGAGGATTAAGAGTGTTGGAGGAAGAGGAGGAGTGTTGGAGGAGGAGGAGGAGGAGTGTTGGAGGAGGAGGAGGAGGAGTGTTGGAGGAGGAAGAGGAATGGTGGAGGAAGAAAAAGAGGAGTGTTGATAAAGTGTTGGAGGAGATGTGTTTTGAAACACCTTAGTGTTAGGGGAGTGTTGGAGAAATAACTGGGACGTTTTTGGTTAAGTGTTGGAGGCAACTAGTGATATGAATAGAATAAACATTCACTCACACACACACACACACACACACACACACACACACACACACACACACACACACACACATGTACGTACGTTAGATGTTTCTGTAACTACAAACGAATAAGGAAGAACTGTTCTGTGTTCAATAATGACCAAAGTTTCCTTGTTACTTCACAGCCTAACTGATGGTCGTTCTCCTGAGATATATAGACAAACAGCAACCATGTGTGTGTGTGTGTGTGTGTGTGTGTGTGTGTGTGTGTGTGTGTGTGTGTGTGTGTGTGTGTGTGTGTGTCTCCTATCACCTGAATGCTCTACAGTTAAATACAACACTACAGTAATCTCTCAAATGAATGTACAGTCCCCTTCACTAGTGCCTTTACAGGGGCTCGACATATAAACATTCCACAAATCATTACATTGAGGTATTTGTTTTAATATTGTTTTACGAGTTTCCTTCTGCCCAATGTAAACAAACACAGGGCTGCCACACTGCACAAAGCCTGGCGAGACCCTGTAAACCCACTAGTGAAGGGGACTCTCTAAGAAACTCTTATTTTCTTGGACATTTGTTAAGCATCTTAGAAATAGGCACACAGGATATAGCTACATAATGATTAGTAAAAAAAAAATATGATCTTAATGGTGAAAAATACTAAGAAATGTGAGAAAAATCCTATATAAATGACATGTATTCAAATTCTATACAAATAAAATATTTAATATATCTACATACAAATCTCTCTCTCTCTCTCTCTCTCTCTCTCTCTCTCTCTCTCTCTCTCTCTCTATGTGTGTGATGGTTGAGGAGAAAAATTTAATGCATGTCGAGAGATTATTTACCTCCATGCAAGTCAGACCAACACACACGGCTGAACACTCACTCCTCTCACAGCCCCGAGAATGACCCCAACTTCACCCCGTCTTAAGAATGAGAATTGAAGCACACCACCAATCTGGCATACGTCCCTCCATAACCACACTCGGACAGGTCAGGAAAATTCAGTGTTTTCACCAAGAATCTTTTTTCTACGACCTGTATATATATATATCACCTTACATTCCGGGTTGTGTTTCGGTGATCGGATAATACACACCAACGTTTATAGCATATATACAGAGGTTCTTGTATAGTGTTAATGGTGTGTGATATGTGTGGGTAGAGTATTGGCCGGTTTAGAAGGACTGGTTAGGTATTTTGGCCGGTTAAGAGGGACGGGTTGGGTTATATTGAGTTCTCTTATGTACGAGTTATCAGGGATGGGAGATATATGACTGACCAGATGGTGTGTAATTAAACCTAAACACACACACACACACACACACACACACACACACTCTCTCTCTCTCTCTCTCTCTCTCTCTCTCTCTCTCTCGCCTAGTGCTATTAAATATTCTTTCCTTCTCTTCTATTTACTCTTTCGTTTTCTTTCCCCTTCTCTCACTCTTTATTCCTCCTTTATCTCTGTTTCTCCCTCAATCCCTTCATTATACACTCTCTCTCGGTCAGTCTTTCTGTTTTTTCTTCTTTTACTGTCCGTCATTTATCACATTCGCTTCTCCTTCCTCTCCTCCCCTTTACCTCTATCCATATTTATCTCCCCATTTGTTATTGTCATCTTCCCTTATCCTCCTCTTTATTCATAGTCAATTTGTCTCATCTCCTTCTCCTGTTTCCCTCCTTCCATCTATCCGTCTTTCTCATCTCTCTCTCCTGTTTCTCCTTTCTCCCTCCTCTATCACACCTCTTCTCTCTCTCTCTTTATCAAACCTATCTTGCTTCCTTATTTATTCAAGTGTGGTTATCTCTCCTTCTAATCTATATACCTGTGTCTTCCTTAATGAGCTATAATTATACCTGATGCATTTACCTGTCCACACACACACACACACACACACACACACACACACACAGACAGACAGACAGACAGACAGACACAAGTCCCCTATCAAGCGCTGAACAGTTTTCGCTCTAGAAGGAAACAAAGGGAAAACAGACGAAAATAAATAAGAGGAAAAGTTCTCACTCAAGGGGAAACTAATAAAAAAATGACTTAAGTTTTACGTCCTGTAGCCCTTGAGGAGGAGGAGGAGGTAGCGAGTCTCGCCCACCTCCTGTCTTCCTCGTTTGTCTTCATCTTCCCCATCTTTATCATTCTGTTTTCTTCATTTGTCTTCATTTTTCTCATCTTTATCATCCTGCCTTTTTCCTCTTCTTCATCATCCTGTCTTCCTCATTTGTCTTCATCTTTCTCATCTTTATCATCCTGCCTTTTTCCTCTTCTTCATCATCCTGTCTTCCTCATCTCCCTCATCTTTATCATCCTGTCTTCCTCATTTGTCTTCATCTTCCTCATCTTTATCATTCTGTTTTCTTCATTTGTCTTCATCTTTCTCATCTTTATCATCCTGCCTTTTTCCTCTTCTTCATCATCCTGTCTTCCTCATCTCCCTCATCTTTATCATCCTGTCTTCCTCATTTGTCTTCATCTTCCTCATCTTTATCTTCCTCTCTTTCACATTTCTTCATCTTATTCATTTTCCTCACCGTCTTCCTTTTTTTATCTTTCTGTTTCAATTATCTTTCCCACTCATCTTTCTCACTTTCTTCCTTTCTTTCCGTCTCCCTCATTTCATCCCTTCACTTTCGCTTATCTCTCATCTCCCTATCTTCCTCATGTGCATATCTTCCTCATTTTCCAATCTTCCTCATCATCCTCTCTTCCTCATCATCCTCTCTTCCTCATCATCCTCTCTTCCTCATCATCCTCTCTTCCTCTCTTCCTCATCATCCTCTCTTCCTCATCATCCTCTCTTCCTCATCATCCTCTCTTCCTCATCTTCCTCTCTTCCTCTCTTCCTCATCATCCTCTCTTCCTCATCTTCCTCTCTTCCTCATCTTCCTCTCTTCCTCATCTTCCTCTCTTCCTCATCATCCTGTCTTCCTCTCTTCCTCTCTTCCTCATCTTCCTCTCTTCCTCATCTCTCTTCCTCATCTTCCTCTCTTCCTCATCTCCAGTCCGCCAAAGACCAATCTTTAATCTGTGCCACATCGGACTTCATTGGTGGGCGGTTTAATTGCCTTCCTCGCCTTCTGCAGGAGCAATGAGGCGAGGTTCTGGTACAACCTCTGGGGATTAGTAGGCGGGAGGACAGCTATAGAGGCGGGAGGACCATGGTGGATGCGGGAGGACCATGGTAGCGGGCGGGAGGACCATGGTAGGGGGCGGGAGGACCATGGTAGGGGGCGGGAGGATCACTTAATTCCATCTTTATTATCCATTATTTTCATATTTCTCTCCTATACTCCTGACCTTAAATGAGATATCTTCAACTTATCTTCTTCCTCCTCCTCCTCCTCTTTCCTTCTCCTTCCTCTTCCTCATTCCTCTTCTCCCCTCGTGTCATCTTTCACCACCTGTCATCGCCTCCTCCTCCTATTCCTCTCTTTATTCATGACTTACCCTCTGACACATTTATTTACGTTATCTTGATTATTCTCTTCTTTATTCTCTGTTATTCTTCGTTTTATCTTTACTATTTTCTCTACTCGGTGTCTTAGTCGATAATAGAGATATATATTAATTTATTGTCTTAGTGTTTAAATTTGTTATTTTAGTTATTTATGAAATTATTATTTATTTCATACTTTATGGAGTTTATTGTCTTAGTGTGAAAGAACTAATCCTTTTATTTCATTCATTACATATAATTATCATCACCTTCATCATCACCACACTCGTCATTATCATCACCACCACCACCATCATCATTATCATCATCATCTTCACTATCCTTGCCTCAGCCCTCCCCCCCCCCCCCCACATCACCATAGACCAATAACCTGTGCGTACTAAATCGGGCTTCCCTAATATTGGTGGGCGGTTTAATTTCCTTCCTCGCCTTCTGCAGCAGCGATGAGGCGAGGTTCTGGTACAACCTCTGGGGATTAGTAGAGGAGGCGGCAGGGAGGAGGTGTCTGGAGGGAGGGAGGGAGGGAGGGAGGGAGGGAGGGAGAGAGAGAGAGAGAGATAATTACATTGGCCTTCTTCCTCATCTTTATCCCGTTATCTCTAACTATACTTCCTTATCAACCATTTCCCGTTTCTCATCTATTTATCCTCCTCACTCACCTTTCATCTCCCAACCTAAATTCACCTTCATACAAATTTATCACCCTGTTCGTCTTCCTCTCTTTATCCAACGTTTTCTCTTCCTCGTTTATCACCCTGTGCTCTCTCTCCTCTCATCCCCCCCCCCCTGCCTCTCAAACACCACTCTTCCGTTATTACCAATTTGCGGTTCCTCGTCCGGATGTTGGTGACCCGTTTTAATTGTCGTCGTCGCCTTCTGCAGGAGAGCTGAGGCGTGGTCCTGCTGGTACAAGGTCTTGGAGGAGGAGGGGGATCAGTAGCCTGACGTCCCGGGACACTCATGGTGGTGAAGGAGGGAGGAACGGATCTGGCTAGAGAGGGTAGGATATCTGTTAGGACTCTGTTGGGCTTTGTAGGATTCTTGATAGGACTTCTGTTCGGACTTTGTAGGACTCTTGGTAGGACTGTAGGACTCTGTAGGATTCTTAGTAGGACTCTGTAGGACTCTTGGAACGACTCTGTAGGATTCTTGGTAAGACTTTGTTGGTTGGGCGTTTAATTCTTTTTTTTCTTCCCTTAACTTTATACTCTCTCTCTCTCTCTCTCTCTATCTCTCTCTCTCTCTCTCTCTCTCTCTCTCTCTCTCTCTCTCTCCATTATCCCTTTACTTCACTATTACCGTCGACATTTCCTTCTTCTCTCCTTCCCTCTCACTCTTTACTCGTGGCATTTACTTATCCCCATCTTTACTCACTTACTAAATTATGCATCTTTCTTAATCTCTTCCTCCTCCTCTCCCCTCTACACCGTCTCCTTCTACTCTTATTTATTAACACCACAATCTCTCTCTCTCTCTTGCGTTTGTTTTATCAAGATTATCACTATCTCTCTCATTCCTATCTACTCTTATCTATGCCTCGTTATCAGTATCTATAGTTATCCCTTGATTTGTTATTCCTATATAATTGTTATATAAATTTCAAGGTTAGGTTAGGTTAAGTCAGGTTAGGTTAGGTTAGGTTAGGTTAGGTTAGGTTAGGTTAGGTTAGGTTAAGTAAGGTAAGGTTAGGTTAGGTTAGGTTAGGTTAGGTTAGGTTAGGTTAGGTTAGGTTAAGTAAGGTAAGGTAAGGTTAGGTTAGGTTAGGTTAGGTTACGTCAGGTTAGGTTAGGTTAGGTTAGGTTAGGTTAGGTTAGGTTAGGTTAGGTTAGGTAAGGTAGTGAGGCAAATTTTTAATAAAGTCATACTACTGTTCGAAAACTCCAAAAATAAAAATAATCAAATAAAACCAAGTAAAAATATTAATAAAAATATATATAAAGCGGTCTTGGTAGTGTACGAAGACGGTAAAAATATGAAGCCAGATATTCAGGGGAAAAAATCTAATAAAAATACCGTAAGTTTCACGCTCTAGAACCTAGCGACTGTAGCCAATGACCCAGAGCATCTCCCTCCCTCCCTCTCTCCCTCCCTCTCTGTATCTCCATGTCTTACCTCCCTCCTTCCCTTTCTACTTCCCTCTCTCCTTCCGTCTCCCCTCCCTCCCTTTCTTTTTTTTATCTCCGTGTTTTTTCTCCTTCCGTCTCCCCTCCATGTCTATCTCCGTGTCTCCCCCCCCTTCATATTTGCTCTCTCTCTCTCTCTCTCTCTCTCTCTCTCTCTCTCTCTCTCTCTCTCTCCTTGCAGACATTTAACAGCCCATTGCCCCTCCTTCGACTCGGGTCTAATTAATTTGAGACTCGGAAGAAAAATGCCTCCTCCCCCCCCCCCCCCCTTTAACACAGATATATATCAACATCAACTCTCGGATTTATATTCCTTTCGCAATTTTACAGAGGTCAGAGGTCACTAAAAACGCAATAAAGGTCAGGTCAGGTTAGGTTAAGCCAGGTTAAATTAAGTAAGGTTAGGTGTATTGGCTATTACACCTGGATCTACCAAATTGATATAAAACAGGTGAGGAGAGGTGAGGTTAAGGTGAAATGGGGTTAGATTAGGTTTTTTGGGCCATTACACCTCATTGTACAAAGTAATTTAGATAAAACAGGTATTTTCCTGTGGTCCTCAAGTGGAGGCATGGATACATAAGCCTGTCATTCATATTTCTAATCATTATAATCGGTTAGGTTAGGTTAGGTTAGGTTCTAATCATTATAATGGTTAGGTTAGGTTAGGTTCTAATCATTATAATGGGTTAAATGTCACTAAAAGGCATAATTAAGGGTTTTAATCCATGACAGCCAGGAGCAGTGTGTGTGGGAGTGATTGGATGAAACATATTTAATTATCTTCAATATCTTTACCCTTTAATTACCTCTGTATCTTACTTCATCGTTCTCTTCATCCCTCCTCCCTTCTCTTCACACCTCTAATCTCTCTTTATCCTCTTTCTTCACCCATTTACTTAATATTGTTTCTCTCCTCCTCCTCCTCCTGCCCGTCGTGTCATCACTAATTTCCTTTATTATTACACAATTTAAGTAAAACATAAAAATCGTCATATAATCGGCTTTCTTATATAATTCCTAATCATTTTTTTGTAGAGTAAATAATGTTTTCCTTTGGTTATGTACATTATTTTAATTAATATATTTATAGTTACTCAAAAAATTATCTATACAAAATTGCGTTGAAAAAATATGACACAACGGACGAAGGATTTTGACAACCCTACCGAGACAACAGGAGTCACAGTGTTCATTCTGAGACTCATCGATCACCCCGAGTACAGATAATTTTTTGAGTGACTGTACATTTTTAACTTCATTTGGGAATATTATATTGTTGTTGTTTTATTCCTTACTGACACATAGTTAACCTTTCGTAATTACTGGTCATCGGCAACATAAATCTATCTTATAACATTACATAACATTACATAACATTACATTACATAACATTACTTCGTCTAACCTTCAGACCATTATTCTCATTATCCATTCTTCTTCAACTCACCATCATTATTATTATCAGTATACCTTCAACTTTAGTCTATCCCATCCTCTCCTTCTCCCCCTTTATTCAATTGCTCATATTATCGAATCTTCTTCCTCTAACCATCATCATCTCTATATCATTCTCCTCCTGCCTCTCCTTGTCCCCTAATCACCGTGGCTGACAAGGACTAAATATCCTGTTATTATGGTTATTGCCAAATTAGGTTGTCTTAATATTGCTGACCCGCTTAATTGTTATTCTCGCCTTCTGCAGGATGAACCCTGACACACACGCACACGCACACGCACACGCACACACACGCACACGCACACACACAATGAGGTTAAGGAGGACCAACAGCCAACTTCTCCCTCACCTGTACCTTCACTACGGTGGCTCAGGTGAGAGTAATTAATTGATCTCCCTATCTGTAATTAAGACACCTCATTACATGTATAATGAGTGTATTATCATATGATTAAATATTTTCCCATAAGACATTTTAATAGCCTCATCTCCTCCCCCTCCTACACCTCAGTTGACCGATAAATAGTCTTCATTGGTATCTTGTCATGGTGTCTCAGAAAAATGTATACAAACTACCTTACAGATTCTTATGGATTCACAAGTGATCTTCACCAAAATATACAAGTCAGTGTGTATACATTTTTTTGAGACACCTTTACTTCACCAAGAGGGTAAGGTAAGGTAAGGTAAGGTAAGGTAAGGTAAGGTAAGGTAAGGTAGGGTAAGGTAAGGTAAGGTAAGGTAAGGTAAGGTAAGGTAAGGTAGGGTAAGGTAAGGTAAGGTAAGGTAAGGTAAGGTAGGGTAAGGTAAGGTAAGGTAAGGTAAGGTAAGGTAAGGTAAGGTAAGGTAAGGTAAGATAGGGTAAGGTAGGGTAAGGTAAGGTAAGATAGGGTAAGGTAAGGTAAGGCAGGGTAAGGTAAGGTAAGGTAAGGTAAGGTAAGGTAAGGTAAGGTAAGGCAAGGTAAGGTAAGGTAAGGTAAGGTAAGGTAGGGTAAGGTAAGGTAAGGTAAGGTAAGGTAAGGTAAGGTAAGGTAGGGTAAGGTAAGGTAAGATAGGGTAAGGTAAGGTAAGGTAAGGTAAGGTAAGGTAAGGTAAGGTAAGGTAGGGTAAGGTAAGGTAAGGTAAGGTAAGGTAAGGTAAGGTAGGGTAAGGTAAGGTAAGATAGGGTAAGGTAAGGTAAGGTAGGGTAAGGTAAGGTAAGGTAAGGTAAGGTAAGGTAAGGTAAGGTAAGGTCACCTGTTGGGACTCCAGCATTAAGGAAACACGTCACGTTAATCTCATAATAGCACAGGTAACTCAGGTGGGGTTCCAACAGTCACGGGGTTCGTGTTCGAGGCTTCCTGTAATGTGATTAACGTGACCTGTTTCCTTAGTACACAGGTAACTTGGGGCAACAATTGTAACAGCAAGACTTAACTTCTCGAGTGATGGTGGGAAGCAGTTGGTCCGGGTAGAGTTGCAACCTAATATATTCAGGTACATGTGGTTGATAGTGTCTTGGTCAACAGAAACATCTACCATCACTAGTTTAATTTATCTCATGACAACAAAATACGTCAACTCCTCTGGTTATTTACTTGAAAAATATAAGATCAGTTTTTATAATTTACTGAACAGATTAAAAACTTAATTCACAAACCACCAAACAGAAAAAATACGTTAGTAGTGACTTAAGTTATTTCTGTACGCTCCATCACAAGCTCTTAACTGATCACAAATTTTAATTCTAAGGAACATTTTGGTGAGACGAGGAACCAACATTATCTCTGACGACGGTGGACGGAAACATATAAAATTATATTACAGACAGACACCAACACGAGATCTAGTGCAGTGGACAGACGGACACTAACAAGAGGTCTGGGTCTGTGTTGGCATGAGAACTCTCTCTCTCTCTCTCTCTCTCTCTCTCTCTCTCTCTCTCTCTCTCATCTTTGCCTGAACACCTGCACTATTAACAACCATTCCAGCTATTAACTTACAGCTAAACATTATTTACCACAACTACGTATCAAAACACAACAGAAGGACTTGAGACGAGAGCTAACGAGAAGTCTGAGTTAGCATAAGTCACTCGCTTCTACTCACTCGTCAACCACAGATTCACTCTAGTTAATTAATAAAAAAATATAACAAATAACAAATAATTACCTATACTAACAGAAAATATTAACGGTTAAGCAGAAGGAGTTTAACAAGAATCAGCCTCTCCTCCTCTTGTTAATAACACTGTTTAACAAAGTGAGTATTAAAACACACCATTACGCTAATAACATCAACCAGTAAAGAAAAAAAAACTACATTATTACCAGACATTACCAACCATAACACACCTGTGATTTACCTGTCACCTTATTGGTTAGGAAATATATTAATTGGGTTACCACACACCTTCATTATCTCTACCCAATTATCTATTACACTGAAAATTATGAAGAAATAGATAAAAATGAAAACTAATATATACCACACCTTTCATGAGATTTTAAAAACAGGTGTACTTAATAGTTATCTAATTAAACGAAATAC
>CAUDMG010003614.1:735000-785000 GCA_958450375.1 Homarus gammarus
CCAAATATTCACCAGTTGGATTCCCTAGGCAGCCGTTTAAAGACCCTCATTTCTTCCCTGTGTTGGCGAGGCAATCATTAACCCGGTCATATATCACTAGTTTTAAGCCACCAATTATTGATGTAATCCAAACTTCAGTCGTGGTGCTCTCTCTCTCTCTCGCTCTCTCTCTCTCTGTCTCTCTCTTTCTCTCTCACTATCTCCTTGTTTATCTCTGTCTCTCAGTTGTTATGATAATCTCCTCATCACTGAATTTGCACCTTAGTCACGATAATTAGTTCATAACCCTGATAGTCTTCCGCTCCTAATTGTTCCCACTTGAGAGAGTGTGTGTGTGTGTGTGTGTGTGTGTGAGTGTGTGTGTGAGTGAGTGTGTGTGTGTGTGTGAGTGTGAGTGTGTGTGTGTGTGTGTGTGTGAGTGTGTGTGTGTGTGTGTGTGTGTGTGAGTGTGAGTGTGTGTGTGTGTGTGTGTGTGTGTGTGAGTGTGAGTGTGTGTGTGTGTGTGTGTGTGTGTGTGTGTGTGTGTGTGTGTGTGTGTGTGTGTGTGTGTGTTACCTGCAGCAGATCTTCCCCAAACACACACCAGAGAGATCGTCAACATCCATCTCAACTTCATAACAACTCTGAAACAACATTTTGGAAATACGTCCTCAAGAAAATGATATGTTATTCTGAACACACACACACACAGGGGGATTTACACAGTACAGAGAAGCAACTCAGGTAAAAAAAAGAGAAGCAACGCAGATAACCAAGAGAGAGAGAGAGAGAGAGAGAAGGAACACAGGTAAGCAGAAGTAGACACACACCTGATGATGACGGATACAACTCTCTCTCTCTCTCTCTCTCTCTCTCTCTCTCTCTCTCTCTCTCTCTTGCTTCTAGAATCTTTCATATGTCTCTCTCTGTTCTCTCTCCTTTATTCATCTCTCTTGTCGATACGTCTTTTTCACCTTTTCTCCCTGTCGTTCTCCCCAGCCAATCTTCTCTCCCTTCCTTCTTTTCCCCTCGACTCCTCCCCTTACCCCTCCCATATCCAGCTACCTGCATCCTTCCCTCTACTCCTCCTCTTCCCTCCACTCCCTTCCCCTCACTCTCCTACTAGCATTCTCTGCCCTCCCTTCCACCTCTACCCCCTCCCTCCCTCTCCTCCCCTCATCTACTTACCTATAAAATTATTACCTCTTCTTTTCTAAACCCATTCAGCCTCTCCTTCCCGTCCTCCCGCCTCTCTCCTCCTCCACACTCCCTCATTCTTCTCCAATCTTCAAACCCCACTTTCTCCCTCTTCTCCTCTCCTCCGCCTCTCCACCCCTTCTTACCTCCTCCACACCCCCTTCTCCCTTTTCTCTAGCCCTCTACCCCCCTCTTCTCTCCTCTACTCCCTCTCATCATCACAGTGTGCCCTCGTCCTCTCTTCTCCTTTCTTCATCTGGTTTAGGAAATTATATTTCAGCCGAGCCAATGGCGGCTTTACTCGCATGCGAAATTAATTTCCTTTTTTGTGTCATATTAGAACGGATTCAGGCAGATAATCTATTGAGCGGAGGATGTATGAAAGCTATTTCCTGCCCGCACGTTGAGACGAGTTATACTCCCGCCAGATGCAAAATGAGATTTGCACACATGCATTCAGGGAAAGAATCAGTTTGAAAAGGAATCCTCGGCTTCATTTTTGAGGTTTTTCCAGGTAGAGACTGAGTGTGTGTGTAAGCCTGTGGGGGCTTCACGTTGGCGGGGGAAGCCTCAGACAAGTCCTGGCATGGATTATATGCCGCCTGGAGGATTCCGTGTACTAAAATGGCTAATAAATTGGATAACAGGATAATGTAAATTGTAATAGGGTCGGTAATGGCGGTGTGTGGACACGAGGGTAACATTGTGTGGTAGTTGACGCATTCTCTGTCTGCTTCAGTAACGGTGATTAGGTAAAAGATTCCTATATGATGCAATGTAGTGAAGACCATCAACCACCGACTAGGACAGATTCACTCCCTGGCGGACCTAATGCGGACAAACTAATTCACGGACTTGCTGATGAGGAGAGACCTATTGAGTGATGTATGTAGATTGATGCCATCAGGGATATAGTGATGTACACACACACACACACACACACACACACACACACACACACACACACACACACACACACAGTGATAGGTTGATCAATATAAAAAATAAGAAAATAAAAAAGACAACAATAAGTAAATAAAAAGAAATAAACATTAAATAAATAAGAAAACCAAGGATGCATCTAGCAAGGTTGCAAGTCTCTGCCATAGCAACACCTGCTATTAGTAGACATTCTCTCCCCCATAACAAGTACCTTTTATAACCTTACCAACGAGGAGGAGGTTACCGTGTCTCCCTGAACCACCAGAGTGATGGTTGACAAGAAGGGGGGGGGGGGGGGAGTCACAACCACCACCACCAGCCCAGAGCATCAAGTAGATCATTACCATAACCTGTTTCAGCTTTGTGAGAGAATGGTTGTATACTAAAGTGCATTAGTCATTATTATATGAAATACTTAGTAATAATGAAAGGAAGAGGAGGAGGTTTATGAGCAATGGTGCCAGGATTAATTGAGGTTATTAAGGAGTGCTCGTGTGTGTGAATTGATATTTACCTTTTTAGAGCTACTAATTGGCCTGTGTACAGGTATATACTGTGTTTCCATGGTGAGAAGAAACTGGGTAGCTATATTCAGAGTGTCTCAGGAAAAATGTATACACACTGTCTTACAGATTACCGTATGGTATGGTATGGTATGGCGAGGCGAGGTAAGGCAAGGTATAAATAACACATTAAGCAACTTTATTGTTCTTCTCCAGATCTATTTTTAATAACATCTCGTAATAATGGCGAACTCGTTCACTAATTAGAATGTTGGTCAATATATCAAAGAAAAAAATATATATTAGCAATTTGTCGTTTATTATGACGATGGTGATTGGCTGGAGCAGGTGATGCAACAATGAGAACAATAAAGATGACCTCGAATTGTGCAACGTCCCTACCACCATGACTACCACCACTACCACAACTACTACCATCTACATGACCACCACCACTACTTCCTCTTATAAATATCTAATTTTACATAAGAGTGGAATAGAATCATCATCATCATCACCACCATCACCATCATTACCACCACCACCATTAAAATCACCATCATTATCACCATCACTATACACAGTTCCCATTCATCCCCCTCTCACCATCCCCCTCTCAGCCAACCATCGCCTCCAACACCACCACTTCATCACCTAATTCATCACAGTTCCTCAACACGAGACCACTTCCATCTCCCACAGCCACAGCCTCCAGCCTCCCTCTCCCTCACGCGTCTGCTGCCGACACTTACAATCCTCTGTATGCAAAGAATTTCTACCTCACTTCTTTTATCTGACACACACACACACACACACACACACACACACACACACACACACACACACACACACACACACTCTTCTCCAGTTCACTGTATCGAAAAATTTCCTTCAAGTTTGTGAAAGGTGTCGCCATGGTTTGAAGTTCCTGTCGCATTTTTTCCCAGCTATCATTGGCCTGTTTCCTATCACAGCCACGTACTGTTTGTGTGTGTGTGTGTGTGTGTGTGTGTGTGTGTGTGTGTGTGTGTGTGTGTGTGTGCCACTATTTACCCCTTGTTCATATGCCATGTGATCTCAGGTGCTACTTTACCTGTCCGTCGAAGGCTGTAGGTGACACACGTTACAACAGGTAATTATATTTTAAACCTTTATTCTTGAAACCTTTAAGATCTCCTCTCCCAGATTTGACGCCTTGTGTAATATATCTCTTACTGCAGTGGTGAGAATTATGTATGGTACAGCAATGAGATTACAAATTACACCGCCTTGTCCCTCACCCCCCTATCTCCCTCCCTCCCACCCTCACCCCCCTGCCTCCCTCACCTCCCTACAATATGCCTCGGTCGAACAAAGAAACGAATAAAGAGGAACTAGCGAAAGGGGGAAGGAAGAAAATAAGATTAAGGGGATTATAGCAAGAGGAGAAGGTGAGAGGAAGGGTGGAATAGAGGGAAGAGCACAGCGGGGTGAGAAAAATAGTGAAGCTGAATAAGACTACAGGAATAAGACTCACATAAGACTACAGGAATAAGACTCACATAAGACTACAGGAATAAGACTCACATAAGACTACAACAATAAGACTCACATAAGACAACAACAATAAGACTCACATAAGACTACAACAATAAGACTCACATAAGACTACAACAATAAGACTCACATAAGACTACAACAATAAGACTCACATAAGACTACAACAATAAGACTCACATAAGACTACAACAATAAGACTCACATAAGACTACAGGAATAAGACTCACATAAGACTACAGGAATAAGACTCACATAAGACTACAACAATAAGACTCACATAAGACAACAACAATAAGACTCACATAAGACTACAACAATAAGACTACAACAATAAGACTCACATAAGACTACAACAATAAGACTCACATAAGACTACAACAATAAGACTCACATAAGACTACAACAATAAGACTCACATAAGACTACAACAATAAGACTCACATAAGACTACAACAATAAGACTCACATAAGACTACAACAATAAGACTCACATAAGACTACAACAATAAGACTCACATAAGACTACAACAATAAGACTCACATAAGACTACAGGAATAACACTCACATAAGACTACAACAATAAGACTCACATAAGACTACAACAATAAGACTCACATAAGACTCACATAAGACTCACATAAGACTACAACAATAAGACTCACATAAGACTACAACAATAAGACTCACATAAGACTACAACAATAAGACTCACATAAGACTCACATAAGACTCACATAAGACTACAACAATAAGACTCACATAAGACTACAACAATAAGACGCACATAAGACTACAACAATAAGACTCACATAAGACTCACATAAGACTACAACAATAAGACTCACATAAGACTACAACAATAAGACTCACATAAGACTACAACAATAAGACTCACATAAGACTACAGGAATAAGACTCACATAAGACTACAACAATAAGACTCACATAAGACTACAACAATAAGACTCACATAAGACTACAACAATAAGACTCACATAAGACTACAACAATAAGACTCACATAAGACTACAACAATAAGACTCACATAAGACTACAACAATAAGACTCACATAAGACTACAACAATAAGACTCACATAAGACTACAAAAATAAGACTACAACAATAAGACTCACATAAGACTACAACAATAAGACTCACATAAGACTACAACAATAAGACTCACATAAGACTACAACAATAAGACTCACATAAGACTACAACAATAAGACTCACATAAGACTACAACAATAAGACTCACATAAGACTACAACAATAAGACTCACATAAGACTACAACAATAAGACTCACATAAGACTACAACAATAAGACTCACGAAAGAAAGAAAACTAAAACAGTCATCCATGGCTTCGCACGTAAACAAAGGAAGTATTGCTGAGAAAAACCTCCCACATTCCCTCTCCCACAGTTGTTTATGGGGGGGAGAGGAGACTATCACACCACCCACCAGGTTGTGTGTGTGTGTGTGTGTGAGACCCCCCTCCTCGTTTACCGTACCGTTATCATCATCGTCACTTCCGTCGGAAATATACCTTAACTCTTCACTACAATGAACAACATAAGTGTCGAAAGTGTCACTCACCCAGGCATTGACGGTAACAGACAGTGATCCTCAGCCAACCTTACCTGTGGAGAGAATGAATAAAGGTTAATACGATTCACAGGTAGCACAAGAGAGAGAGAGAGAGAGAGAGAGAGAGAGAGAGAGAGAGAGAGAGAGAGAGAGAGAGAGAGAGAGAGAGAGAGAGAGGATCCAATTAGCACCTGAGCCAAAAATCACACCTTTAATAACGAGAAGACTTACGGTGGATCATCTCTACAGGTAACTATACAAATTAACAACACTCAGGTAATAAGCTGGACCTTCAGGTGATGTCAAGGGCCTCAATTTCTACTAATTGTTATCGAAGTATCAAGTCTCAATAAGTTAAAAAATGGAGAATTAAAAAGTAAATGAGTACAGCCATTCGCGTACATACATGGACGAAAAAAAAACGTTTAGACCACACTAAATACAGGTGGTGAACGTATGTGTGTGTGTGTGTGTGTGTGTGTGTGTGTGTGTGTGTGTGTTATTCCTTTCCTGGCTGCGATGTTTGGGGTAAAATAAGAGGTTATCAAGACCTTCAGATACCAGAGTAATGCGGGAAGTTTTAGTGACCTTTCTATCGCTGTTATCGAGGCCACAAACTAGCAACATTGGATCCTGTGAAGTTTAGACGACCCAGTATATTTCACCTCATGATTAAACACGAACTTTATTCTAACCTAACCTGACCTGACCTAACCTAACCTGACCTGACCTAACCTAACCTAACCTAACCTAACTTGACCATACCTGACCTGACCTAACCTAACCTAACCTAACCTAACCTAACCTGACCTGACCTGACCTGACCTGACCTAACCTAACCTAACCTGACTCCCAAAACTTAGGAATGACTCTCGACAAGTGGTAAATATAATCTCAATGTCATCTCGCTACCAACGACAGTCTCTAATGATCTCTCACTTTATATATCAAACAGACGTATTGACATATAAAAGAGACGTATTGACAGATAAAGAGACGTATTCCATCCCAGTCGTGATGTTGTTTTTATAACCAGGTGAACGAGATCTCAGGAAAGCTCTTCTGGGAAACGACAGTACTGTACAGGAATATATAAACAAAGAGGATTACACGACCCCCGGACAGAAAAATAAACCGAACCACCTTATTAGACGGGACTCAACCATGCCTTCAGCCTCAACACACACACACACACACACACACACACACACACACACACACTACCCCCCTCACACACACACACACACTACCCCTCTCACACACACATTTATAACCCATAACTTATTGAACGAAAGACAAATCACATCACATCACCTCTTACCAAGTTGCTCTTTGTCACAATAAAAAAATTCATAAATGGAGCAGTGTATCATTCCATCGGACGCGTGACCAGTGCTGCATGTAATTACTTTTGGAGATCAGGAAGGTCAAGTCTTAATTACATCATCGAGCCCAGAAAGGTCAAAGGTCGTCTTAATTACATCATTGAGGTCAGAAAGGTGAAAGGTCGAGTGTTATTTACATCATCAAGAGTTAAGGAATATTGAGAGGGTGAGAGTCAACAGGTGTAACTTACCTTGATGACACTGTAACCCCGAACACCATGATACAGATATATCCTCTTATAGCATGGTATGTTGTGCTCCAGCATGATATAGTGTTACAGCATGATATATTGTGTTACAGTATGCTATCTACTACATATTCAGTTATAGTTACCATAGTGTATTGTTATTATCTCAGTAACAAGAGAGAGAGAGAGAGAGAGAGAGAGAGAGAGAGAGAGAGAGAGAGAGAGAGAGAACAGTAACCAAGACTCGTCACAGGTATTCCATCTCCCGGCTACCGTCTGGACACAGTAATAAGGAAAAAATCTCATTAAGTTTCCCTTCTGTGTGGCAGCAGAGAGAGACGTCCAGCTGGGAGGGATTGTCTTAGGCTTTCACAGGTCTCTATCCTCTGTTCTCCTTACAGTAAAACCTCTATTTAACGGACTATATGGAGGAAAATCCGTTATTTAGAGAGGCCGCCAGATGTAAAACCTATATTTAACGGACTATATAGAGGAAAATCCGTTATATAGAGGGTTCGCCAGATGTAAAACCTCTATTTAACGGACTATATGGAGGAAAATCCGTTATATAGAGGGTCCACCAGATGTCAAACCTCTATTTAACGGACTATATAGAGGAAAATCCGTTATATAGAGGGTCCGCCAGATGTCAAACCCCCTCAATACAATGAAGTCTATTGAGAAGAAAGTCCCTTATATAGAGGGTTCGTTAGATGTGAAGTCCCCCATTTAACGGATTATATATTGAGAGGAGTCCGTTATATGGAGGTTTTACTGTAGTTGATGTGAGAAGGTTCTTAACTTTCCTTTTTTAGTCGTCTACCTATCTCTCTATCTCTCTACCTATCTATCTATCTATCTATCTATCTATCTATCTATCTCTCTACCTATCTATCTATCTCTCTACCTATCTATCTATCTATCTATCTATCTATCTCTCTATCTATCTATCTCTCTATCTATCTATCTATCTATCTATCTCTCTACCTATCTATCTATCTCTCTACCTATCTCTCTATCTCTCTACCGATCTCTCTATCTCTCTACCGATCTCTCTATCTCTCTACCTATCTCTCTATCTCTCTACCTATCTATCTATCTCTCTACCTATCTATCTATCTCTCTATCTCTCTATCTATCTCTCTATCTCTCTACCTATCTCTCTATCTCTCTACCTATCTATCTATCTCTCTATCTATCTATCTCTCAGGGGGCTAACTTCTCAATTCTCTCCTCCCAGCTGTTATCCTGTGGACTTGGCGGGATAAATTACTGTTTCTCGACGTGATTGATTAAGGGTCAGTTTGACAGACACACAGACAAGAACCAATAGACTGCGGAGGTAACTTTGAGAATCAGTTCCAGGTTGTAGTCATTACTTCTGGCGTTGTGGCTTATTTCCTGGTTGGGTTGTGGCGTTTTTCCTCCATTAATCATTAACACATGACAGCTCTTATATGTCTGTCTGTCTGTCACTGATCACTGGTTTATATTTATTAGTATCTAGCCATTAACTAATCAGGTATCTAATCATTATCCAATCAAGTATCTGGCCATTAATTAATTAACTGGCTAATATCTATTCGCATATCTCATCACAACTTGATTAATGATCTGGCTAAAATCTAATCAGGTAACATTTCTAATTAATTAACCTCCACCTGATCCCTAAACCCGGCAGATAATTAATCATAAACTAAAAAAAAAATTTTTTAACTTCCATTAATCAATAGTCAATTAGAAAATAATTCAGCCTCTTAATTTACCTCTAAACACCTTATTAAGGCAGGTATATGTATTTTATCTATCAGGTATGTATAATTTATCTATCGGGCATATATCCATCACACACCGTTGAGTCAACTAAACTCTACCAATCTCTGTTCCTGTATTCCAATCATGAAGATTTAGACAGAGCCCAGTCACGAAGGCTGGACCTGATATATATTTTATTACCAAACAAACAGGGGAATTTCAACCGAAATTAATGGATCGATTATCCAATAAGTCACTTACAGTATATAATCGGGAGGATTTAACCATAATCATCCAATCACTCATTCAATTGTATCTGTTTTTAGTCTAACGTACAGTACAGTCAACCAGTTTCAACCCTTATATCAATTATCCTGTCGACCGATCATACCTCTAAATTCGACCTTTATAGTCAACCAGTTTTACTACTAAAATCAACCACACAGACAGGCCAGTTCTACCCTCAAATTCGACCACACAGTCAACCAGCATTATACCCCCTAAATCGACCACCCAATCAACCAAATCTAAACCTAAAATCAACCAACCAATTAACCCAATCTAGAGTTAAAATCGACTCAAGGACCCCCCCCCCCCCCTTAGAGATCAAACAAAATTTAAAGAATGGCGTAAAATATTAAAATCAACCATCCACCAGAAAAACTTTTAAAACAACATAGATTTTTAATAGAATTGTCGACCAAAAAAAAAAAAAAAAAAAATATGGGAAAGGCGATTTTTTTTTATTGTGTTCTTCGTATTGCTGGTCTCTCTCTCTCTCTCTCTCTCTCTCTCTCTCTCTCTCTCTCTCTCTCTCTGTAGCGAGGATAGTGTGGGTTCGTTGTCTTGTCGTTGTTATTGTTTTGTTGTGGTGGTCGGGTGTGTTCATGAATTTTTTAAGCATTGTGTTCTTTTTTTGTGTTTTGTTTGGATAAATAGTTTAAAATCTTTCAAAACATTTCATATATATATATTTTTTTTTACAATTGTCGAACTTCATTGAAATTGTAGAGGCAATAAAGTTTTGGATATGTGGAGAAGGAAGAGAGAGCGTATAAACAAAAGAACAGGAAAGGTCATAAAAGAAAGTAAATAACAGTGGAAAGAGAAAATAATTTAGACACAACACAAGGACGAAACACAAAAGTAAAGATGAATTTATAAAACAAATAAACAATGTGTATTTATATATCAAATTTACTTCCATTATACTGAAACAAAAATAAAATGAAGGAATAATACCAAAAAAAAATAACAAATATTTATGTTGATATACTGTATAGACAACTCCCCTCATCCCAAAAAAAAAACAATTAAAAACAAAACTAAAAGAAAACGAAAGAAAATCAACAAAAAATAACTCACTAAAACCAAAAAATAGAGATAGAAAAAAATAAGAATAAAGTAATTGTATAAAATATCTGATGTTCCTGTACGTCCAGAAGAAGGATCTATAGATGCTTAGGAGGATCGGGTATGGAATCGAAGCCGCTCTTGTGTTGTGGGAGACGACGGGATACACTAGTGACTTACCTTTGTGGATATCTGTGGGGAATTGACATGGCCGGGGCTGACGAAAGACTAATTAAGCTAAGCCAATAGCTGGTCTCATTATTAGGTTAGTGTGCTGTGTGTGTGTGTGATCAAGGCGGGGGCTAATTTGTGAGTATTCAGACAAGGTTTGTGGTGAATGGTAGGTGGTAGGTGGTAGTGAAGGTGGTGGTGGTGGTGGTAGTGAAGGTGGTGGTGGTAGTGGTGGTGGTGGTAGTGAAGGTGGTGGTGGTAGTGGTAGTGAAGGTGGTGGTGGTAGTGAAGGTGGTGGTGGTAGTGAAGGTGGTGGTGGTAGTGAAGGTGGTGGTGGTAGTGGTGGTGGTGGTGATCGTGGTAGTGGTGGTGGTGATAATCGTGGTAGTGAAGGTGGTGGTGGTTGTGATCGTGGTAGTGGTGGGCGGTGTATGTATGAATGTATTATCTAAATTATAACTCTCTCTCTCTCTCTCTCTCTCTCTCTCTCTCTCTCTCTCTCTCTCTCTCTCTCTCTCTCTCTCTCTCTCTCTCTCAGCCACCCACACCTCTCCACTTTACATCAACACAACACTAGACACTCATCTGCATCTCCCAGAAACCTTCATTGTCTCACTACACCTGACTAATGAACGACTGAAGACCTGCGGCTCCTGATAATGATAATACCAGGTGTACTGTTTGGAGAGAGAGAGAGAGAGAGAGAGAGAGAGAGAGAGAGAGAGAGAGAGAGAGAGAGAGAGAGAGAGAGACTTGTAATGCCCCTACAAAACTTTTCTCCCTCTCACAACATGTACGGCACGACCACATCTCCCCATCCACAAACTTTTAACTCGCACATAAATATATAGTACTTTTTTCCCTCATTTATTCCTACTTTTTACCCTCTTTTATTCTTATTTTCCCTTTCTTTTATTCCTATTTCCCTCCCTCTTTTATTACTACCTTCCTCCTCCCTTTATTCCTACTTTCCTCCTCCCTTTATTCCTACCTTTTCCCCTCCTTTCTTCCCACTTTTCTCCCTCCTTTATTCCTATTTTCCTTCCCTCAACTACGTACCTCTTCTCCTGTTATACATATTTCCCCTTCTTCTTCTTCATCTTCATTCATTTCTATTATCTACCAAATAATAATTCATCATATATACAACACAACATAAATATACCACCATATTATATATATATACCAAACATTATACCGTAACATTATATACTCGTACAATGAAACGTTATATTATGAAGGAATATACAGGTACTATTCTCGTTCTGGACGTGTTTGTTGCATTGTACCAGACCAGAGCCAAACAGCACATCTTCAAAAAGTTAAATTCAGAGTATGTTCATCTCTTAAGCTCACCACAACACACTCTATCACTCTCCTCTACCACATAGAAAACGGGAAGTGTGTGTGTGGGGGGGGGGGTCTATTCTTCAGGTACAACATCGTCAGTCATCTTTCATCCCAAGATACTGAGGTTGATTTTAAAGGGGAAAAAATTGGGAACTCTTAGAACAGTGGGTAAATCTTATCATGAAATTCATAAACAGGAGCCCCGACATCTTAGCGGTTGTCGCCATTGTCAAAGGAGTTTAAATCCGTTTTTTCCCAGCGCTAAGTTCAGCAGCTTAGCGTGGCACGTCAGTCTTAACACTTCAGGAAGCAGTTAAGCTGAAGCTGAAACACGAGTGACTTTTATTCCCGTGTTGACAAGTGACAGAAGAACTAAAATATTTCATACGCGATAAACAGCTAACATTATTGTATTACCGCGCCTCAGCAACTTAACTAAACTCACAAATTATTTATATTTAAACTAAGGTATTTAAGTGTGTATTCTCAGGTAGGAAATACACTAATAATACACTAATACCAACTAGAAGCAATACATCTTACTAATTAAAGGTGTAAAATAAAATTATCACCTTTATGACCCGTTCAGAACACACCTGGGAACACCTTAAGCCATTAGTTATCAATAAAGTCAATTGATAAAATAAAAAGCTTCAATAAAGATCTTAAAACAAAAATACTACCAAACTTTTAGTGTGTGTGTGTGTGTGTGTGTGTGTGTGTGTGTGTGTGTGTGTGTGTGTGTGTGTTTGAATCGAGCCAATTGAACCATAAACTCACGAAAACAATCTTAGACCAACACCAAGCACACACTCTATTATTTTTTCCCCAATAATCATAGGCCACAAAAATATTAGCCAGCCATTCCATAATAGTAAATAATAACAAACATTAGAGAGCCGTAAATACTACCCAACTATACATAATACTTTAATTACCGAGCCAAATTCATTGTTTATGGAGTCATATTCAACTCGTAAATTTAATTCCACAATACAATCACATTTGGCAGCCATTTCGCTTGTCATAAACAAATCAACTCACACTGATGGTCGACACTGACACACGCACTTTATTCTGTAATGTTTCTATCAATGTTTTTTTTTTTTTTACCTGGTAGAGTAATGGTGGCAAATGTTTACCTGGGTAATTATCAGTTACGTGCCGATAGTCAAGGTAACTATCTTAAAGGAAAGACCATGGGTGATTATTATCCCCTCTAAATTATTGTACTTAATGTGACAGTGAAGAGTTACCTGGTTATTCTGACATTAATTATCTAATAATCACCTGTGTGTCGATTAAAAAAGCAATTATGTTAATAATCATCAATTTTCAACCCCTATTGACTGATGAACTTACCTCACTACTCATAACACTAATTATCTAATAATCACGTATCAATTATTAAAGCAATTATCTTAAAAAAACACCAATTACCTTCTCTTGCCTACTGTACTAAACTCACTACTCTGACATTAATAACCCAATAATCACTTACCTGTCAATTATCAAAGTAATCCTTAATTATCACCCTCCTCCCCGCCTCTTCATTACTGCACTTATAATCCATCTTATAATCCAACTGCATTTTATTCCTTATCAAAACCCATTAAAAACATGGTTGGGCGGATCAACACCCCCATCCAAACTAATTATCACCGACGAGGAGCTATTCAAAAGCTAATTTTAAGCTATCGCACAATTCACTTAACTAATTGTGAGTTATCATATGCATGCAAATGAGCATTATCACCAGGGTGTAAAAGCTGACTCATTCTCCACACGCGAATACAAACAAATATTTTGGTCTGTAAAGCTTGACCGTACATTAAGCTGCGTCTTACCTGTGTGTGTGTGTGTGTGTGTGTGTGTGTGTGTGTGTGTGTGTGTGTGTAGTCACTGTGAATATGTTTCCCATCACATTTTCTTAATTCCACGAAACAAAAAGCAAAACAAAATATCACCATGGAAAAAATCTTTAACATAACACAAAGAAAATAACGTAACTTGGGTAATTTAATCCTCCACTTATTAAAAATATACTAATATATATAATTTCTAAATAATAATAATAATAATAATAATAATAATAATAATAATAATAATAATAATAATAATAATAATAATAATAATAATAATAATAATAATCATTTCTCCTCTACATAAAACAATAACTCTTATGTGGCAGGACTTGATCCCCTTATTTCCACTTATTTCCGAACATAATAATTCACGACGGGAAACATTAAAAAACCGGGACAAATAAAAAAAATAATAATTTAAGGTCAATTATATTTTTTTCCTCTTTTGAAATATATCTTTACTTTATTTTTTGTTTGCACAATGGGGAGATTCAATGCCCAGAATATTAACTCACCAACTAAATGTGATTCGTATTTTTTTCATTTCATTCATAACAGGAATATGTTAATTTACGAGTGAAAATTTATATACATGAAAAAAATGATAATAGCAGCAACTACAGTAAGTGGGATTTGCATATTATGTTTCCGTTCACAACTTATGGCTGAAATGTTTGATATTTCACAAAAATAATGAATAGGTGAGGGATAATAATAATAATAATAATAATAATAATAATAATAATAATAATAATAAAAATAATAATAATAATAATAATAATAATAATAATAATAATAATAATAATAATAATAATAATAATAATAATAATAATAATAATAATAATAATAATAATATACCTCACACATATAATTAAGGGAAGACTGCCACTGTACATTCGGGTTTTCTTAATATTTTCATTAGGAATTTTATTAGTATGTAATGAAGTATCCAGTTAAAGACACCGACAAAAGAAAGGTGTGAGTGTTTACTGTGTCGGGAGCCTTATAAAGGGTGTGTGTGTGTGTGTGTGTGTGTGTGTGTGTGTGTGTGTGTGTGTGTGTGTGTGTGTCCAACGCTGCACGTATAAAATATTAAAATATTTATAATGATCAATATATAATAACATTACATTAACAGCTGATCAGGTTTAATGCCACATGTTTCCTCTCGCCATCAAGAATTTATTTAAAAAAAAGGAAAAATTAACCTCTAAAAGCGTTTATTTATTTAAGTTGTTTTTTTAATATACGAGATGATGAAGTTAATTTCTATGTTGTTAATGTTAATGTTTAATGTGCCATCATTCACGCTTTAACAAGATCTTAATTGGTCATACATCGACGCCTCTATATACATTAATCATGTTTATATACAGGTGTGGCTGCCTCTTACCTGGTGACGTCACTTTACCAAACGCTTTCATGTGAATAATTTCTCTCTTTATCATCTGCTGTGGTAAGTTGGATTAATTAAATTACTTTTAAACCTAACCTAACCTAACCTAACCTACCTATACCTACCCTACCTTTACCTACCCTACCTTTACCTACCCTATCCGACCCTACCCTATCCTGTCATTATCTACCCTACCCTACCTTTACCTACCCTATCCGACCCTACCCTATCCTGTCATTACCTACCCTACCCTACCAGTCTCCCATTGGACATCAGATTAAAGATATGATCCACGAGGTTGTGATAATGTGAGTGGAGTTTTACGACACTTAAAAAGTTGCTCCACAGTCTAGCCAAACAGATTAAGCCATGAGACTCCCGGCAAGTTGTGTCGTTAGAACAACTTGGGAGACACGTTATCTCGCCCCTATCAAGTCATAACATCACACTGAACCCCCCCCCCCCCCCAGAATATCGTCACTTACACCACTCTATACCATCAAACACTCACTCACTCACTCACAAGGTTGATGATGAACGAGTCACACAGACCTAGCGCCCCATTAGCGTACAGCCTGACGTCGGTACTCTGGTCTACTAAATTCTCTCGGCTATATACCCCGACTCAGGCCCTCTCTGGTTGGGTCTAGAAATACAGTTGGTTTAAAAGTGAGTGAGTGAGTGAGTGAGTGAGTGAGTGAGCGAGTGAGGTATAATTGGTGTAAACTGTCGGGAAACACTGTGTGGTTTACCTGGTGTGTGGATCAGGTACGAGGGAATGGTGGAGTAGGTTAGGTTAGGTTAGGTTAGTTACTGTACTATATATCCTCTAGCTACCAACGAAAGGTAAATCTATTTAAGGTAAGATACATCAAGAGCCTCGGCGCTAGTAGCAGTTGTCGGCCTCTACCTCCTCCCTCCCTCTTATTCTCTCCTCCAGCCAGAGTTGAAGGACTTTATCTACCTCTCCTCCTGTGTCAACATGATTACCTCCGTCCTGAAGGGGAAAAGTGATATGGTAAAAGTTTCCTTTCCCCGTGTGTGTGTGTGTGTGTGTGTGTGTGTGTGTGTGTGTGTGTGTGTGTGTGTGTACATCAAAGGTAGCGTTCTTTGATCCTCAGTCACGACCATAATGTTTAGATTTCCTTCACTAAACATTTTCCTCTCTCCTTTAACTAACATTCACTCCACCTGCAGAGAATTCATCAGCAACAGGTGAGGTGAGGTGAGGTGAGGCGAGGCGAGGCGAGGCGAGGTGAGGAGAGGTGAGGTGAGGTGAGGTCATTCAGCTCTGACACACACACACACACACACACACACACACACACACACACACACACACGAATAGTTAATTATTTCCCAGTTAAAGAGGAAATGAGAGGAGTGAAGTCACGTGTCCACCCTCAACAGTTGTGAATAAAACAGTGTTACTCTCCAAAACTGTCTACATAATAAAACACATCCACGTTACTGCAAAAATTAGCCCATTATAAAACACTTTACTAATTAACACAATAATCAGACTCAGCACAAGTAATGAATAACCTAACCCAAACTCGTGCCTCGTCCTCCATGTTCTCTTCTCCCTCCTGTCATCCATCCCTCAATTAGTATTATTGTTTTTTTCTTTTTACCAAACTTTTCCTTCCCATTCTTCCAGTGTTCCCTCATCACTTGACTATAACCATCTCTCTCTCTTATACACACATGTGTGTGTGTGTGTGTGTGTGTGTGTGTACAGAAAGGAGAGAAGTGGTGGGTTACATTTTTCACCCTCCTCTCACCGGAGGCTCATCACTTGGTCTGCTCCGCGGAGACGTTTCTCGAGTGAACTTGTTTTTCTGGGTTTTTCTTTGATAATTTTCTTCACCCAGTTGAGCCCTGCAGTGGCGGCAATGTTCCCCATAATGTTGTTTTTGCTGCCGGAAATATTTCCTCTTTTTTCCCAGATTACAGCCGTGAATGACAAGGTTACCGGCGGCGCTCTCTCTGTTATGCAAGATTACCAACACTTCCGCACGGAACCACACCAATACTGAGCCTTTCACGCTGGAAAACTGTAAAGCCAGCAAAATAAAACTGGGGAGGAAGAATGTCAGGTGAACGTATAGAGAATAAACCTTGACTCCTCTCCCGTGAATGATGTTAGTTGCCAATGTTATCAAGATGGTTGATGAACCTGCCAGGGCTACCACTAAGGATAATGTCAGAGGTGCCAACATTGCCATAATAGATTACAGAGTTAACTGCAGCATCATTAACATTAATGGATTCCTGACTATATGAAGAGCTGCCTTAAATGGCTATACTTCATTAACATACAAATTTTCTTTACAATAAATATTTCACATTACATTTTAATTTCTTGTTTATTCTATTTCTCTCTCAAACGATAAACACGTGTTTAGGCAGAAAGAAAACTAACATACGTTTTTCCTCATCAAACAGGTGTTTCCAGTTGCTAATTGACTTTACCTGGAGTCAAGAGCTGCGACCAAAGCCACACACTCACCCCACATTCAGGTCCACTGCCTTAGAAAATGAGTTAAGAGTGAAGGAGTTGCTATTGGTCTGGCCTTTACCTATACCGACAACACACCTTCAACACTGACCAATCACCATCCACCAACTAGCTGTTGGGAGGAACCAGTCATCAGCATCTTAAGTCCAAAGGTAATTAAGACTCGGGAGATATTTTGGATCACCTGAAGATTAGTCCCCCCAGGTTATGTCACCGAAAGATTAACCGCAGTGCTGCTGACGTTAATGCTCGACTTAACCTTCTTGATTCAGGGCATCAACTTCTTACTCAATGGTTAACTTCTCAGTTTTATCTCCTTCCTCTTCCACTTTTATTCAGTTATCTCTCTCTCTCTCTCTCTCTCTCTCTAACACCTACGTCCTATTTCTGATTTTCTCTCGCTTTGATGGGCTCATATCAGAAGCTTCTGGTCTCCCCCCTCCTCCTCTACCACATTTGAGAGAGAGAGAGAGAGAGAGAGAGAGAGAGAGAGAGAGAGAGAGAGAGACTAGTCTTACGTAACACACAGCCAATAATTCACTCATCACTAAATACATTAATGAAACTAATTTATCTTTCATTTCATTTCTTAATTAAAGAAACTTTAAGTATTGAACATAATTATAGATATATTACTGCAATTAAAGTTTTATTTATTTTTTAATCCGATCACATCGATTAGGAACTCCCTTTGAGCTCCTGTGGGGGGAGGAGGTTAACGTGTAGGGGAGGGGGAGGGGGAATGAGGAGACGGGAGGGGAGGGGAGTGGTGGGGAGGGGAGGGGGAGCTAAATCCTTACCCCAGAATTTCAAGAAAATTCTTAAGTTTCCTTCGCGATTTTTCTTTTTTTGTCTTTTTTTTCCGTTCAAACGAAATATAGTTCAGGGAGGCAGACATTACTGGTGTGACTGACTCTCCTGCCACCGTCACCTTCAAGAGAGGGATGAGGTGAGGGAGGGGGAGGCACCTACAACACAAAGTGGGCTGATTTGTTTAGCCTCGCGACTCGCAGGTAAACTTTCTCAGCCAATTAGAGAGCTCGCCAAATCAATTTACACCTGAAGTCTTAATTGGCTGACGACTCCCCCGCCTCAGGTGTGAGAACGAAGGTGTGGAGGACGAGGAGGAAAATGTGGAAGATATGGAGGAGAGGAAAAAGACGACGAGGAGGAGATGAGGAAGAAGACGAGGAAGAGGAGATGACGAGGAAGATAACGAAGAGAGAGAGGAAGAGGAGATGACTAAGAAGATGCGGCTAGGTTAGGTTACGATATGATGGGTGCCCCACACACACCATAATATAACTTAACCAGTGTACAACAGAAGGTTATTTCCAGTGCCCTTGTTCAGTAATTAACGAACTTGAGCCAGAGGAAACCCAGCAGCTTAATTAATCCGACATTCACATACCAACACACACGTCAGGTTTAAACTACCACTTGCTTAATGAAGAGGAAGATAATTGTTTAGGAACAGGGTGGTGATGCTCTCTCTCTCTCTCTCTCTCTCTCTCTCTCTCTCTCTCTCTCTCTCTCTCTCTCTCAACAGTGTAACTTGGTGATAGATTATGAAGAACTGTGACATGATTCTAACTCCTCTCTTGTGACGATGACTTCCCGTAAATGGTGTGACATGACCGATGTAACTAGAGTACCATTACCAGAGTGACAGGACTGGTGTGACGTGACTGATCTAACATGAATGGTGTGGCGTGACTGATCTAATATGAATGGTGTAACGTGACTGATCTAACATGACTGCTGTGACGTGACTGAATTAACATGACTGGTGTGACGTGACTGATCTAACATTAATGGTGTGGCGTGACTGATTTAACATGAATGGTGTGACGTGACTGAATTAACATGACTGGTGCGACGTGACTGATTTAAAATGACTGCTGTGACGTGATTGATTTAACATGAATGGTGTGACGTGACTGATTTAACATGACTGGTGCGACGTGACTGATTTAAAATGACTGCTGTAACGTGATTGATTTAACATGAATGGTGTGACGTGATTGATTTAACATGACTGGTGCGACGTGACTGACTCTCCTGTCGCCGTCAACTTCAGGAGACGGGGATGAGGGGGGGGGTGAGGGGTGAGGGGGGGGGTGAGGTGAGGGAGGGGGAGGCACCTACAACACAAAGTGGGCTGATTTGTTTAGCCTCGCGACTCGCAGGTAAACTTTCTCAGCCAATTAGCGAGCTCGCCAAATCAATTTACACCTGAAGTCTTAATTGGCTGACGACTCCCCCGCCTCAGGTGTGAGAACTCCAACCAGTGTGTGAGAGAGAGGGAGGAGGAAGAGGAGGAGGAGGAGGAAAAAATCAAGAGGGGACGGGAGGGAGGGGAGGGGAGGGAAGGGGAGGGAGGGGAAGGGAATGGAGGGGGAGGGGAGGGGAGGGGAGGCTAGAAAATGAGGAGGGAGGGGAGAAAGAAATAAGAACATGAAGAGAAAGGAGGAACAGGAAGAATTAGGAAACGACGGAAGAATAGGAAAAGTTAGAGAGAACAAAAACACAAGAAAAGGAAAACGATAAATTGAAGAAAAAAAGAGATTAAAACGACGAGAGAGAGAGAGAGAGAGAGAGAGAGAGAGAGAGAGAGAGAGAGAGAGAGAGAGAGATAATGAAGGTGGAGGAGAAGACGACCTAGATGCTCCTCCTCACGTAGTCATAGGTGAGGTGAGGGTTAGATCACGTCAAACTACCGGTAAAGGCAATTGAGTAGTTACCTTCAATATCTTGTTAACGAGGCATAATAAATATACAACATAATCTATGAATACGCAAGGCATTCCTACAACACCATCACCATTACCACCATCACCCACATCACCATTACCCTCAACAACACCATCACCCTCACCATCAACACCACCATCACCCTCACCATCAACACCACCATCACCCTCACGACTACCATCACATAAGGGACTCTCCAAGCTCCGTCACCATCTAGCATCCTAGAGTCCTTCCTCCCCATAACTCCCTAAGGTCATCTCTCTATCTGGTCAAGTTTAGTACGTTCCTATCTCGTGGGATCATCCATGACCCAAGCCTCTCTCGATATACCAACATAATAAATGGGTTTGTTGGTTAGGCACAAATATATCTCTCATAATTTGTCGATTTAGTGAGGTGGGCCGAGGCGGTGGGCTGAGGCGGTGGGCCGAGGCGGTGGGCTGAGGCGGTGGGACGAGGCGGTGGGCTGAGGCGGTGGGCTGAAGAGATGGGCGGAGGCGGTGGGATGAAGAGATGGGCGGAGGCGGTGGGATGAAGAGATGGGCGGAGGCGGTGGGATGAAGAGATGGGCGGAGGCGGTGGGCTGAAGAGATGGGCGGAGGCGGTGGGATGAAGAGATGGGCGGAGGCGGTGGGATGAAGAGATGGGCGGAGGCGGTGGGCGACTATAAGTCTGTCGGTGTATGACTTACCCAATTGAGGTATTTTGGAGGGGAGAGGGGGAGAGGGGGAGGAGGGGAGAGGGGAGAGGGGGAGAGGGTAGAGGGGGAGAGGATGGGGGAGAAGAGGCCGATGGAATCTCTCTGTCGTCCCCAAGAGGATTTCATTTAATTTCCGCCTTAGAGAAGTCATGGAAGAAGTTGGGATGACCGGCAACAATGATATTAGATGGTACTCGAGGGACAGCGGCTTAATCAAAGTAAAAGCTGCCTCTTGATTTACTACCCCCGGGACACTCTCTCTCTCTCTCTCTCTCTCTCTCTCTCTCTCTCTCTCTCTCTCTCTCTCTCTCTCTCTAATTATTTTCTTGTTTCTCTCCCTGTGTATATTTCTTCTTATCTTTATACAATGATCAATCTATCAATCAGTGTGTGTGTGTGTGTGTGTGTGTTCTTCCTTACACGACGTCGTTTAATAACATTACAATAATAACTAAACCGGACCAAAACTGTGTTAGGTAAGGTTAAGGTTACGTTAGTTAAGGTTAGTTAAGGTTTAATGATGTAATTTATTTATAATTTGCATCACAATCACCTACCATAGTCTGTCCATATATACAACTCTCTCTCTCTCTCTCTCTCTCTCTCTCTCTCTCTCTCTCTCTCTCTCTCTCTCTCTCTCTCTCTCACAAAAACTATTCAGAGAGACACAATCAGTGAATCAATGTCATCCACAGATCTCATCAGCTGTGAGTCAGGGTAATCCCCGGACCCCTGCAGGAAGGTCCCCAGGGCTGGCCAGGACCTGAAGCCATCCATAGTGTGTTGGTTGGCGTCTCCCATCTATGACTATATTCTATTACAACCCTTATATTTATAACACTGAGAAACATATCTATATTACTGTGAAATATATCTACACACACACACACACACACACAGAAGACCTTATCAAACTGTCATAAGAGATGGGAAATAAACAAAATAAAATTCTAGAATTGTTTTTTTCCATAACTCTACTCCTAAAAAAAATAATCACAAAACACACACATGGAGGCGAGAAAACATCCATCAACTTACAATATTTACATCAAAAAATATTTTCTTTTTTCCCATTCTTTTTAAGAAACTTTCCTCTGGCGGCAAAAGCCAATCTGTCCTCCCCTGAAAAATTAATGTTCCAATAATCCTTGTCGCGTCATGAAGGAACAAGCAAACAACTTTGTACCTGTGATGTCCACCGTGTTATGGAGGGGAGAGAGAGGGGAGGAGCGAGGGGAGAGAGAGAGAGGAGCGAGGAATTAGAAGGGGAGGGACGACAAATACAAGGGTTAGTATATGGAAAATGGGGAGATATACCTGAAGCACAGTGAAGCGACGTAATTGATAAAGATTATGTGATAATTCCATTTACCTGTTAGCACCTGTGTGTGTGTGTGTATGAGAGAGAGAGAGAGAGAGAGAGAGAGAGAGAGAGAGAGAGAGAGAGAGAGAGAGAGAGAGAGAGAGAGAGAGAGAGAGAGTACCACAATAAAGATGAACCAATGCCCACTTCAGAGACATGACAGACTAAAAACCCCACAAAATTTCAACATTAAACTGACACACACAACCACAAGACAACTACAGTACTGACAACAAACAACAAGAGAACACTTAATAATAATTTAAAATAATAGTTAACGAAAAGATACAAAACTATCTAAAAACTGTGAAACATAACAAAGCGAATTTTACGTTGAACAAATTCGAGTATTGACGTCAACAATATCAAGATTAGACACATTTTTAAGTTTAATACAAATGTTACAATTAATCATAATATAATTGTTATGTACAGCTAAAAACATAACATTACTAAAATGTTTTGATTAATATAAACATTAGAAATTATATAGGTAAAACAATTGGACCATATAACAATAATTCACGAATAATTAACTGTATTCCCAGGTTAGGTTATGTTGGTTTAGGTTAGGTATGGATTAGGTTAACTTAGGTTAGGGTAGGCTAGGTTAGGTTAGGTTGTGATAAGTTAAATTGGGCTACATTATGTCAGATCAGGCTGGTTAGGTTAGGTTAGGTTTGGGTAGGTTAGGTTAGGTTGTGATAAGTTAAATTGGGTTACATTATGTCAGATCAGGCTGGTTAGGTTAGGTTAGGTTAGGTTAGGCTCACGTTCACAATGTTACCAACTATCAAGAACAACACTGGCCTAAGTGACTGACCCTCACCATCTAATACATCCCGCTATATATGATTCACTTCCTCCACAATAAAATAGTCTCCCCAGACCCGAGAGATATTCATATTAAATCAACTTACGATACAGAGAGAGAAACTAATTTACATATATTCAATTAAACTTTCACTTAATTCGTGGAGTGATTAATTCGTTCATAAATTTACCTGTAATTCTGACCTGTAACACAGAACTAAAATACAGGGTGTCCATAAATTATTACCCTAAAAGCAGTATGTTCTCATGCTTTATTCTGGGTAATCATTTATGAACACCCTGTATATTAATTACCTGCCCTGGCGTACCTGTGTGTCTGTGGTCGTAAGAGGCTTAAGTGATTGCAAATAATTCTTTTCCCACAATGTGATTTTCAGGTATTTTGAGTTAATTTCTCTATTGAACTTAAGGTCGAGTGTTGGGTGTGTTGACCAGTGAGGCTTGAACCTGGGTCTTACGCCGTGGGACACAGGTAATATTACCACTCAGCCACCCGGAGATAATAAGCATTTGATATATATTTTGTTGTGAAGGGATTTGCTCTCTCTCTCTCTCTCTCTCTCTCTCTCTCTCTCTCTCTCTCTCTCTCTCTCTCCATTACACCCCCTGATATGCGCGCGCGTGCACACACACACACACACACACACACACACACACACACACACACACACACACACGACTCCTTGATGTCCTGTTCGCTGTTTTTGAAGTCAGATCGATTCACCAGACCCGAGTACTGTACATCAAATAGAGCTTTCTTCTTCTTTTCTTTTTTTACCAAATCTTAGAGACGAGGAAAATGTGCTCCATCCAAGAGAGAGAGAGAGAGAGAGAGAGAGAGAGAGAGAGAGAGAGAGAGAGTTAGTTTTTCCTCCATATGTAAATTGAGTGAGTGAGCATCGTGGAGAGTTCTGAAGCCGTCTCTACATTATGCGGGATGTGTCTTAAACCTTCCAGTTGCCTTGTTCTTTTTACTACTGGAGTTTTGTATGTCTGCCTCGGCTGTCATCTGAGAGTCAAATTCCACTCTCGGAGACTTTGTTTACGTTCACGACTTACGCACATCACTCGTGTAAGTTTATTGTCTTGTTTGATGGCTTCTTCACAACAATGGTACAGTGTCAGGTGATAATCGTGTTACCCCTCTCTCTCTCTCTCTCTCTCTCTCTCTCTCTCTCTCCACCATTATCAGAGACACACAACACAGTCTGCCTCTTCTATATATTCAAAACTTCAACTTTCCTATCTTTGAAAAAACAAAAAAAAAAATAACGCTTAAAAGTTTTCAAATTGCAATAATCTGGCAAAGTTATGGAATCCAACGTTCAATTGCAGAGACTTTGGCCCCAGTAAATTGTTAGGTATTTTGACTCTGGTAACGAGATCCATCTAATTACTGGAGATTTTCATTTGACCTTTTCTTCCTTTCTTTTCTGTCTTATTCCTTTAACAGAGAAGAAAATCTCCTTCAGACACTGGCAACTTTTGTTTGTCTATTTTTAACTCGTTATCTTTACCTCCCGTTATTGTTTTTATTTGGTTTACGATGTTAGAGTCTATTTGAATGGTGGTTTATTCCATCTAAGGAGGCTTTAGGACATTTAAGTGGTAATTTATTCCATTTAGGGGTTTGTTCGTGATTTTAAGGGGGTTATTTTTGGTGATTTAAGGGTTGTTAATAATCTTGACGGGTGGTTTATTAGATTTAATGGTCATTTTCAGGATTTATTTATTTTTTTAATCTCAATTTATTTCCACCCTTTAAATTTCCCTCTCCTTCCTTCCTCTTATCCCCAACAACACCCAACACTGCTTCTCCCTCTCCTCCTCCCTACAACAACCTTGTATCTCCCTCCTAAAATATATTTCCATCTCCTACCCCAATCTACCATGTCCTTCCTCATCCCCCGCCCCCTCTAATTTCCCTCCACCCCCTCCCTCCCTCCACTAGTCCCGTCCTCCCAGATTGGCCCTACACAGCCTCCATCTTCCTCCTTTACATCTCATCTCACGTTCTAATCCCCCTGAGTCCCCAATCTCTCCCTTTCTCCCTCACTCCCTATAAAAGAAGAGTTCCCCCTCCTTCTCCCTTAACCAGTTCGTCCATCATGAGGCGTCTCCGTGATGGTCGGCTTATCCTTCTTCTATACCTCCTCCCTCTCTCTCCTTCTATCCTTACTTGTCCCTCCTGCCTCCCACTCATCCACTCCCTCCTGCCTCCCACTCATCCACTCCCTCCCTCCCTCTCTCTTCCTGTCTTTGCTGCCTCCCCTCTCTTCTCTCTCTCTCTCTTCCTCTTTATGATGCTTCTCCTCCCTCTCCGCTGCCTTTCCTCCCATCCTTCCTCTCCCACCCCCCCTACATCTCATCTCATTCTCCCTGCCTCTCGTCCCTGCTCTCACCTCCCCCTTGTCTCTCACGCCACCCATCCCTCCCCCCATCACCCTATTCACCTCCATTCCTCTACCCCATCAACCAATTCTTTCGACTTCCCTCCCTCGTTAGCTCTTCCCCCCTCCTACTCTCCCTTCCCACTAATCCCCCCTTCCTCTACCACTTCCACACCCCCTACCAACACCCCTCCCTCACCTACCAACACCCCTCCTCACCTACCAACACCCTTCCCTCACCTACCAACACCCATCCCTCACCTACCAACACCCTTCCCTCACCTACCGTCACCACCCTCACTTACCATCACCCCCCCCTCACCTACCAACACCCCTCCCTCACCTACCATCACCCCCCCCTCACCTACCACCCCCCCCCCCTCATGTTAGTACCGGCTGGGCTCCCAACGCTTTTCAAACTTTTCACGAGGCAGATCCCAAATTTTGTACACACTCGAGTGATTATGAATAGCGACTCGCACTTTGCCGACGTAGTGGGGGTGATATGAAGAAGATTAGTTCAGAGCTGATCCACCAGGGGGAAGGGAGAGGGCGCAGAGGGGTGAGGAGGGAGAAAGAGAGGGGAAGGAAGAGGGTAGAGAGGGGTTTTGAGGGGGCAATGAGGGGGACAGAGAGAGAGAGGTGATGGGGGCCAGAGAGGGCTGATGAGGGGGGGGGGCAGAAAGAGATAATGAGAGGGTGGGAGATGGCAGAGAGGAGTAATGGGGAGGCAGAGAGGAGGTAAGAGGAGAAAGGAGAGGGCAGAGAGGGGTGATAGTAGTTAAGAGGGTAAATATGTAGATAGAAAACAAAGACAATTAACCCACAGTGAATAGGGAAAATAAGAGCGGGGAATAGAGGGATTAGAGTGAGGGAGAGGGGGGGGGAGAGATAAGAGAGAGAGGGAGAATAAGCATTGAAACGGGAAGAGGAGGTGAGAGAGGGACGAGATTAGTGAGAGAAGGCAGGAGAGAAATATGGGTCAAGGAGAGAGGCGGGTACAGGGAAGAAAAGAAGAGAGAGGTAGTGAGGAAGAGGAGGACAGAGAGAGAGATCGTGACACTCAACACAACCAACCATCTATATGTCAGTACACGCGAGTCTTTTGTTTATTTAAACTACTGCAACGCGACTCCCCCCACTACCACACAATGGACGGACCCACACCAGCACACAAGGAATAAATATTCATCCTAACATACGTCGTCCTCAGTCACCAATACACCACCAATAGCATCAAGTGTAGCTGTAACATTACCAGTTCATTTAATATACATGCGAGTAAAAACATATAGTCGTATCGTCCACACAACACAAAACACATTTTTCAATTCCAAACTCCAATCACCTCCCACGAGCCTGACTGAGCCACTCTCAGACCTGTCCTGTCTTGTACCCGAAGGAGGTGTGTGTGAGGCGAGGAAACAGGTAGAGATAATGTGTTGGTGGTGGTGTGAGAGGTGGCCATAGTGTGTGGGAGGTAGTGTGTGTGGGAGAAGTAGTGTGTGTGGGAGAAGTAGTGTGTGTGGGGGAGGTAGTGTGTGTGGGGGAGGTAGTGAGTGTGGGGGAGGTAGTGAGTGTGGGGGAGGTAGTGTGTGGGGTAGGTGGTGTGTGGGGTAGGTGGTGTGTGGGGAGTAGTGTGTGTGGGGGAGGTAGTGTGTGTGGGAGGCAGTGTGTGGGGTAGGTGGTGTGTGGGGAGTAGTGTGTGTGGGGGAGGTAGTGTGTGTGGGAGGTAGTGTGTGGGGTAGGTGGTGTGTGGGGAGTAGTGTGTGTGGGAGATGGTATGTGAGAGGTAGTGGAGTAATACCTACTGTATAGGAGATGAATTATATAGTACATGTATGTAGGAAGCAGAGATGTGTGATGATGGGAGCAGGGAGGGATAGGGGAGACATTTACCTAACCTAACCTAACCTAACCTAACCTAACCTAACCTAACCTAACCTAACCTAACCTTACCTTACCTTACCTTACCTTACCTTACCTAACCTAACCTAACCTAACCTAACCTAACCTTACCTAACCTACCTAACCTTACCTTACCTAACCTAACCTAATCCACCAGGTAACATCAGGGTATTTAATCATCAGGTAAAGCAAGATAGAGATAATAATAATCTTCAGGTGAATCAACAAACTCAATATACTTTAGTAACTTACTGTACATAGACCCTAAAAAAGCAATTCATATTCCTTGTACAAAATATACACCTGCACTGTATATTGGAGGTGAGGTGAGGTGAGGCGAGGCAGGTGTGTAGGAAGTGATAAAGGAGCAACACACAGGTGAGCTGACTCCCTTCACCAGAATGGATGATGACACACTGTACACCGTCTGTGGTGGTATATCATCATAGAAAACGGGGTGAGGGGGGAGGAGATGAGGGAAAACTAAGATATATGTAGAAAGAATGAGAGGGTGATAGACGCCATGATGTGTGTGTGTGTGTGTGTGTGTGTGTGTGTGTGTGTGTGTGTGTGTGTGGCTGATTGCATGAATATATACAGTAACGGGGCAAGAAATTTCATACAGGAGAGCCACCCATCATATATATTACCATGAGGTGATCCTATCTATCTATCTGTCTATCTATCTATATTATGAGTTCTCTAGGCATGGAAGTTTGAATAAGGACCTAGATTATGATAGAACAGACACAAACCGACAATGATAACACTATACATCTCCCATCATGGCGCAGTGGGGGGTAATAATTAAAAACCTATACAAGAGTTACAGGTGTGACGCGTCTCAGCAGGTGTTATCACGGACAGGTGATTCACAGGTGTTCCCCGTCCCGTGTGATATTGTGGACGTTTGTACCTCATTAGTCTCTTGTTGTTATCTGAAGAAGGGAGAGAGGGAGGGAGGGAGGGGTAAGGAAGGAAAGGAACGTTAGGTAGGGAGTTAGGGAGGTGAGAGAAGGTAGGTAGAGAGAGAGGTATGGAGGTAAGAAACGTGAGGTAGGGAGGGAGGTGAGAGGGGTAGGGAGGGAGGTGAGAGAGGGAGTGAGGTAGGTGAGAGAGGGAATGAGGGAGGCCGTATGCCCAAAAAGTTTTCGGCGAGATCCCAGGTTTCGCCACACGCTCAGTTGACCTTGAATGGATTCTTGGAGGAAGCTGACGTGGCGAGAGGTATTTGAGGGCGATTAGTGGGCCAGTAGAAGAAGACGGAGGAGGAAGGAGGTGATAGGTAGGAGGATAAAGAGGAAGGGGGTGATAGGCAAGAGGAGGGAGGAAAGGGGTGATAGGCAGAAGGAGGAGGAGGGAGGAGAAAGAGGGGGATACAGAGAAGGAAGAAGAGGAAAGGGATGACAGCGAGAGGTATATCAGTGGTAGCATCAGTAAGGATAAAATGTGGAAGGGAAGGAAGTGGTGTGGCTGTGAGGGAGAGGGTGAGGTGGTGGTGTGGCTGTGAGGGAGAGGGTGAGGTGGTAGTGGTGGTGGTGTGGCTGTGAGGGAGAGGGTGAGGTGGTGGTGGTGTGGCTGTGAGGGAGAGGGAGAGATAGAGGGTAAGGTAAGAAGAAGAAGAGGAAGAGGAAGAGGAAGAGGAGGAGGAGGAGGAGGAGGAGAGAGAGAGAGAGAGAGAGAGAGAGAGAGAGAGAGAGAGAGAGAGAGAGAGAGAGAGAGAGAGAGAGAGAGAGAGAGAGAGATTGTACTAAATAAATTATCAAAATAAAGGAATATTGTCAGGTAGTGTAAGAGAGGAGGAGTTATGACCTCACTCAACAACACCCCAGAGGTCGACCCAGGACAGCAGTGCCACACGTGTTGGTCCGAAGGGCAACACTAACATGAACCAATTATGGAAAGTGTCTGGGAGGTCACCATGGCACTGTGCACCCCCCCCCCCCTTCGGCACTCCCTGAGGTAATGCCATTGAAAGGTGTGTGTGTCTGTGTGGGGTACTTCTGTTTTCGCATGGAGAGAGAGAGAGAGAATCCTCGACATACAGTTGCCATAAAATTAAAAACTTTTCCTCTACTTCTCTATCCTCCTCCATCTACTTCGCCTCAAGTTTGAACTACTCCTCGACCAAGTGTCTCCCTAGCTGGCCATCATCTCATTTTCAAGGTCCTCCTCCACCCCCCTCAATGATCACTTCCTCGGGTGAGGTCATCCACCATTGGTCTTGTTAAGGAAGGTTCCTGGCGTCTCCACCCATAAAACTGCCCCCTTCCGACTCCACCGGTTTGGGTTTAAAAGAAATCAAACCTCAACTCACCAGCGACTTTATTAGGCACTTTTGTTAGGGTCTTTTGTTAGGGTCTTTTGTTAAGGACTTTTATTAAGGACTTTTATCAAGGACTTTTGTTAGGATCTTTTGTTAGGGTCTTTTGTTAGGGACTTTTGTTTTGTTTGGGGGTTTCTTATTATACCTGAGTCTTGTTTTCTTGTCTTGTTTCTGTACCTCCCCGTTCCACGCACCTTCCCTCCAACCACGCACCTCCACACACCTCCCGGTACCACGCACCACCCCACACCACGCACCTCCCCACACCTCCCCGTACTACGCATCACCCCACACTACGCACCTCCCCAAACCTTTCCCGTTCCGCACATTTACCCCGTACAAAGCACCTCCCACACACCTCCCACACACATTTCCCAGCGCACCTCCTTCGCCCCTGCACCTCCCAAACACATCCCCAGCCCACCACTCCCAGCGCTGCCTCACACACACAGACACACCTTCCCCGTCCCAGTACCCCGCCCCACACACCTCCCCCGTCCCAGTACCCCGCCCCACACACCTCCCCCGTCCCAGTACCCCGCCCCACCCACCTCCCCCAGCGCTCAGTGACCCAGGGAGAAGCCTTCTTTATTCCCCTCGAGGATTTTCACTTTAATACCCGTTTCTTCGGGAGCAAAAAGTGCGGGGGTGGCAGTTCTCTGTCTCCCGCGTCTCTCACACACCTGACTTTTACTGCCGCCCACACCTGCTGTCTCTCTCACCGTGGTATCTCTTCCTCTGCTCACACCTGCTGGTTCTCTGTCTCTTCTTCCGCCCACACCTGCTGTATCTCCCACCCAGACATGCACCTACTCCACCCTCATCCCTACTAGCCTCATCCACCCACCTACCCACACAAAAACCAATCCACCTATCACCCCACCCCACCCACTTTCCTTGGTACTGTTACCTGTCCAAGCTACACACCTTTATGCCAAGCCGAGTTAGCTGAGCCTCACCAAGCTAATAGCCTCACTCACGGTCTTAAGGGGGGAGGTGGAGGGAGGAGGTGGAGGGAGGTGGTGGGAGTGGAGGGGTAGAGGGAGGAGGTGGAGGGAGGTGGTGGGAGTGGAGGGGTAGAGGGAGGAGGTGGAGGGAGGTGGTGGGAGTGGAGGGGTAGAGGGAGGAGGTGGAGGAAGCTGAGGTGAGTGGAGGGGGGAGGGGAAGGATGGTTGGCGGATCATTGTTGTGTTTCTATAAAAACTTATTAAGACCAACCGTAACACAATATATTATTACTTAAGAGAATATAATACCTTACTTGTCTTGTATTTACTCTATTGGATGTAGCTACGTAATACAGTATAAGCGTTCTGAGAAATTACTGTATCTTCATAGTAATTATCGTAGGATACATTAAAAAATATTTCGAGAGATAAATGATGGTAATACTATTCATTGTGTAAGCGTACGGAGTTGGAAGGACGGATCACTATTATTCATTTATGATTTTCACGGTAAAGCCAGAGGAACAGTGTAAGTGAATGGTTGAGTGTAGTGCAGCCGCTCTCTGTGTTCTGGAGTGCCAGTTTCAATTACAGTGTTCGGATTATATTGCAGTGAATTATTAATAAACTATCCCCACTAAGGCGCCATAATCAAGGAATTAAGACGATATACTTGATGAATTAAGAAACTGCACTCAAGGGGTTAACACATTTTATAAGACGGTGAGAGTGCCAGAGTTACACACGTACGTAGAATAGCGCGCGCACACACACACACACACACACACACACACACACACAGAATCAGGTAGTTTCGCTATGTACTGTGTGTGTGTGTGTGTGTGTGTGTGTGTGTGTGTGTGTACGAACCTTCCGTCAACCCTCCCGTGGCAATTTACTCTCCTGAAGGCGACATAAATCTTGGCTTCCCCATTAGTAAACATTGAATTCATCTCACCTGACCACGCTGGACTGAACTTTGTCTCCAGAGTAGACCAGTGTTTAGTAACTCTCGGTGTTCTTTTGTGTATAAACATTGTATTTAATAGTATACTGTAATGTTATTTATATTGTGATAGTGTCCTTAGGAGATGTACAGTCGAGCTTACCTGTAGCGCACCTGTAGTTTAGACCACTGTACCTGTAGCCTACTGTAGCGTACCTGAAACAGAGAAAAAAATAATTAAGACCCACCAGAAGTAAGTCTTTAATCTCTATAACCAAGAATAAATAATAACAATGAAAAATTAAGAGATTAAAAAAAATAATATATTTCAAACAATTTATATTTTCCTGAGCAAGTTAAACACCTTTATACCTTCCTTTACCTGCTTAATATTGTAAAAAGTTGGGTTAGGTACGGAAGGTTACTCCCATCAACTACCAATTCAAGGTCAAAGGTCAAGCTATTCAACCTAACCTAACCGAACCCCGTTCTCCCTACTATGAACTCCGGGTCAAAGGTCAAGCTATTCACCTCTTCAACACGGGGTTTCCTTAACTGGTAATTCAGGGTTAAATGTCAAAACTCATGACCTCTTTTTAACGCCGCCCGCCTGGAATTGGTAACATTAAATAGAAGGACAAACAATTTAACTCTTTTAAGATCACTCTTCCGATCTGGCAACTCTGGGTCAGGCTCCATTAAATTTAAATTGAAGTGGGAATTCGTCACCTCGGTCGTCTTTAGTGATGTTGATATGGCAACGACATCTAAAGGCCCCTCGCTGGTGAATCTTTGTGGGGGAGGGAGGGAGTGAGTGAAGAGGTGAAGGCAAGGCAAGGCAAGGCAAATAGACGGTGTTGTTGCCTTGGGCGGGGCCGGTAAACCAGAGAGTAGTGTGAGTGTTGCTCTCTGATGCCTTTCATGATATTCCCTTTCATGTCGTTGTTGTTGTTGGTAGGGAGACTCGATATTAAAGCTGGATAGTCTTTCTTTGTGTCTTCCCGTCCGCTCTTAAAGTCCCGGCGCCGCTGTACCGCTTCTCGTTCCGTGTTGGTTGTTTAGTATAGTGATAGCCGAGACACACATGAGCTCCTTAACCTGACTCACCTTAAAATTAACCACTCTACCGATAACCTATCCTAACCTAACCTGTTCTAACCCAAGTTAACCTAACCTAACCTGACTCACCTTAAGATTAACCACCCTTGCGTTAATCTAATCTAATCTAACCCAACTTAACCTAATCTAACCTAACTTGATTTACCTCACGATTAACCACCCTTACGCTAACCTAACCTAACCTACCCTGACCTACATATTCTCGGGGTGACTTAACGAATCGTCACAGGTTTCATCTCTCTCCAGGGACAACAACGTTTAATTCAAGTCATCCGTGTCCATCTCCCTCTCTTCACTCGTCTCTTCTTTCCTCTGTTTTACCCGCTAATATCTTCACTAACATCACCATAAAGTATTTAATTTTCCTTCAACAATTTTTATTATTTTATTTACTTTTTTCTCATTGTTTTCGGTAATTTAAGTCATTCATTCATTCATTTATCTCTTCTTTCAAGTTCTCTCTCCGTCTCTGTTCTCTGCTTCACCAAACTCAATATAATTTAAACTAACTTTCTTCTTTTTAATTTCTTAAGTTTGAGCCTCACTGTACTCATTACTGGACGTGGTCTGAGCCACAGTCTGCCGCCGGGAACCTCTTAGTTTACCTTAACGAGTTCTTGAATTTTTTCATGAAACAAAAATATAATTTGTTTTATTTCTGAAAATAACGTTAATTTTTGAACATCCTGAGGTAATATCCTTGTGCAAGACGCCTTGGGAGTTACTGAAACCAGGAATTTAGGGATAATTTTCTTATTTTCTTTTCCTAAGGCAACTAACCTTTCTCATCTTTCCTTCTTATGCAATTCTTCTGCCGCTTATTTCCGTTTTTTTTTATTTGCAATTGAAATTAATCTTAATTATTTATATTCAGTAATTTCACAGTTTATTCTCCCTTCTTTGACTCTCCATAAAGTCTTCGCAAAACTTCATTACTAAAAATTTGTTGGAGTTTATATATGATTTACTAACCAAGACAAGAGAACTCTGCCTGATGCTGACTCGTGTCCCTTTATACTCGAGCCACCGTGTGCAGTGTAGTTAATCCTTCAGGTAAATTTAGTCCAACAGGTGCGCTTAAGAATCAAGTATGGCGCCTCAATTATTATTTTATGCTTTGAATAATTAAAATAATATCCAGTAAAAAAATGTCCTCCTATCCACACTGTTTGCATCACAAATAAACAACAAGGTCAATGAAAACCAATAAATAATGTAACGCCCACATCTCTGACGTCGACTCCGTGGTCTGCCTAGCAACGAGTCCGCTCTGTCATGGTTGTCAGGGAAAGATAAAAAATATACTGAGTTTAGTGAATAGATCGACTGTTGTTCTGCAGCAAATGTATGCAAAGTCTCCCGTGGCTGACTGAGAGATAGAGGAATGACGGACACAAATCTCTTTTGTGGAGGTCTTATTTACACACACACACACACACACACACACACACACACACACACACACGTACAGTACATACACATCAGAGTTAATTAAAGCTAAGCCACCAATCAACTTTCTTATTTACAAAAATCTAGATACAATTTCAAAAAGAGTTTATATGAAATATCAAATCCCCTCATGCAACAGTGCTTGTCCCGTGGTGGTGGTGTTGTTGTTGGAGGTAGTTGTGGTGCTGATGGTGGTGATGGTGAAGGGAGGTGTGGTGCTAGTGATGGTGGTGGTAAGGGAGGTGTGATGATGGTGGTAGGTGAGGTGTGGTGCTAGTGATGGTGATGGTGGTGGTGGTAGGGGAGGTATGGTGCTAGTGATGGTGGTGGTAGGGGAGGTGTGGTGCTAGTGATGGTGGTGGTGGTAGGGGAGGTGTGGTGATGGTGGTAAGGGAGGTGTGGTGCTGGTGATGGTGGTAGGGGAGATGTGGTGCTAGTGATGGTGGTGGTGGTAGGGGAGGTGTGGTGCTAGTGATGGTGGTGGTGGTAGGGGTGGTGTGGTGCTAGTGATGGTGGTGGTGGTAGGGGAGGTGTGGTGATGGTGATGGTGGTAGGGGAGGTGTGGTGCTAGTGATGGTGGTGGTGGTGGTTGGGGAGGTGTGGTGCTGGTGATGGTGATGGTGGTAGGGGAGGTGTGGTGCTAGTGATGGTGGTGGTGGTGGTAGGGCAGGTGGTATATTGCCCCTGACAGCCAATATGGTGGTCGGGTCGCCAGGTATGCAGACATATTATGTGGACATATTGGTGTTGTCAGCCGTCCACCGCTCACTATTCGTCTGCTTCATGCCTGCTTCAAGGTCCGCTGGCCATCCCGGAGTCAATTTTCCTCACCACCACAACCAACACAGGTTCATTCTGTCGCCAGGTGGTGAGAGCCCGTGAAGCACCAGCTGTGGGACGTGAAGCACCAGCTGTGAGACGTGAGTGTTCGTGAAGCACCAGCTGTGAGACGTGAGTGTTCGTGAAGCACCAGCTGTGAGACGTGAGTGTTCATGAACCACCAGCTGTGAGACATAACGCACTAACTGAGACATGAAGCACAAGCTGTGAAGCACCAGTTAAAGAATATGGAGTTTCAGTTGCTGGACGTGAAGCCCCATTGGACGAAGCGATGACTTTCACGAAATAAATGTTATCATCATATACTGTGTGTGTGTGTGTGTGTGTGTGCCAGTGTATTTGTACCAGGTTAACCCTTATACACACGTGAAACCACAAGGTCGTGTCTACACCCTCAGCAGGCACTATGGACTAGAACATGACCCTTATACACGGGGCGCCATACGGATGTGTATCCCCTGAAGGTGTAGTGAAGGTGTATTTGTAGAGTGTTGTCTTTAATCGTTCACAATATATCTGGTGTTGCAGGTCGGCCATTACGGGAAGGAGAGCCACTGGACCCTTAAACGTGGTGAGGGGGGAGGGGGGGGGAGGGGTGAGGGGGAAGGGGAGGAGGGTGTTACCGCATGACCGACTCCCTGGTGCTGGTGGATGGTATGTGGACCACACACACACACACACACATCATACTCGGGAACATTATTGCCACATTTTTGTCAACAGTAATGAGGTAATTATCGAAGAAGTCATTACCGGCCGTTGCATCTTTCAACCTCTTAATGACATCCATCAGCTCTCACCTGCCCTCACCTGAAGGGTTAATATCACTCTCGGTTATGTAGGTATTAAAATAATTACCAGGGTTCACTAGAGGTCTTGAGAGCAACGTTTATCCTGACAATAATGAATTAATTTACGAAATGATTAATATTGGCTGAGGGTTCACTGACCTTTGTGTAAGTCTGAGAATTTAGGGGGAATGTGACTCTTAGGTTAGGTTAGGTAACAATTATTATCACTCCATATCTTCCTACCGTCGTGTGTGTGTGTGTGTGTGTGTGTGTGTGTGTGTGTGTGTATTCCCGTTTGTATTTCCATTATAAACATTATTACAATTTCTTTATTTGTTCATTTTTAATTTATATTTTTAGGTATTTTGTTTATTATTTTGTTTGCCTCCGTGATCACTAGTCTCATATTTTTTGTTTTTTTAATTAAACTAAAAGGAGAGAATTTATTAAACAGGTGATAAATACTGAACACAAACTTAACAAATTAACAACTAAGTCAGCGTGTGTTGTATGTGTACGTCGCTTGTGTCTGTACCAGTTCTGTGTACGTATATAAAGTGTATCTGTATCATGTGTCTGTATCTTGTGTCTGTGTTTATCCTGTTTGCTACTATGTCTGTGTAATAAGTCTGTCTGTATCCTATGTGTGACTGTGGTCGAGGCAAATGTCTGTCTCTGGTCGTGTCATGTGTGTCTGTGGTCGTGTCATGTGTCTGTGTGGTCGTGTCATGTGTCTGTGTGGTCGTGTCATGTGTCTATATGGTGCTGTCATGTGTCTGTGTGGTCGTGTCATGTGTCTGTGTGGTCGTGTCATGTGTCTGTGTGGTCGTGTCATGTGTCTGTGTGGTCGTGCCATGTGTCTGTGTGGTCGTGTCAGGCGTCTATCAAGTCCGTTATTACAATATTCAGTTCATTTCAGCTTCATTACAATAGACACCGACTTAGCGCTACAATACTTCACCAGTATTAAAATTTAATTAGAATACAGAGAGCCGCTCCACTCCCAATGCAACTGATGCAAATTTTATTGGTAGTCTATTGAATATTAACGCTGAGTCGGCATGAAGTCCCTGTTTATATTCAAGAAAAAAAAAGAGCATCGTTGTTCTTTCTACATTTCCTAAGACGACTGGAGGGGAAAGAAGGGTTTAGCATAGTGACTGGATGGATGTTTTAACCGGTGGGGTATGTCCCTCCCTTTGTCTCTCTTCCCTTTCTAATTCTCTCCCTCCCTCCTTCTTCCCTCCCTCCCTCCCTCCCTACCTACCTACCTACTTCTCTCCCTCCCTCCCTCCCCCTACTCTCCCTCCCTCCCTACCTACTTCTTCTCTTCCTCCCTCCCTCCTTCTTCCCTCCCTCCCTCCCTCCCTACCTACCTACTTCTTCTCTCCCTCCCTCCCTCCCCCTTCTCTCCCTCCCGAATAAAGCCAACTTGACCTCATTCACGGAAAATCAAAGTTCCCCACAACGCTTCACTTTAACTTTTACTCCACACAAAAAAATATGATGGAAATATTTCGTTTTTGTTTTTGAGGGATAGGTGTAGCAGAGGGAGGGAGGGAGGGAGGGAGGGAGGGAGGGGGAGGGAGGGAGGGGGATGGGATGGAGGGAGAGAGGGGGGGTGAAAGAGTGAGGGAGGTAGGGGAATGGGTTCAGGGAGGGATGGAAGAAAGAGGGTGAGGGTATGAGGAAGAGGGGTGAGGGTTTGTTGGAGTGAAGGTGAAGGAGGGAAGGAGTAATGTGAGGGAGAGAAGGAGGGGGAGGGGAGTGGGATGAGGTGCGGAGGAAATAAAAAAGGAAATTAAAATCGCTAAAAAAGGTAGAGAACAGGTCTAGCTAACTAAAGGTGAGCCACAGTAGCAGGTGTACAGGTAAGGCTACAGTCATCGTCACCAGAGAAAACCCACAACAATTTTCCAACTTTTTTCAAACCGAAGAGAAATTCATAAAAAAGACAGCGAAAAAATAACTAAAATTGGTTGAAACAGAAACATTCCCCTACAGTATGTCTGTCTGTCTGTGTACGACAATGTCTCATCTCATCGTTAATACCTACTGATCAAAAAGTCCCTGTGCACCTACTATATGATTAACATATACCCTGGTGCACATAGTGTTTTCGACCACCTTGTATTTTATCAGATCACGTGAACGAAAGCTATTGAAAGTGGCTCATCAATATCGTAAGCTGTGTTCTAAAGCCCACTAAAGCGATAAATTATTCCTGCATGTTATTTTATGACGCTAAGTTTACGCTGTACTAACCTAGCCTAACCTAACCTAACCTAACCTAACCTAACCTTTATCGACTTCTCTCTTCTTACTACCTTGTCTCTCACTAACTCCCTTCCTCCCTCCCCCAATCACTTCATCTCTCCATCACTTAAAGGAGACGTCCCCATTGCTCCTATGTTGTGATCTTAGAGAATATAAACAAACACAACAAACTTACGAATTTATAATGAAGTCTTACCCTAAGGGCTAAACACACACACACACACACACACACACACACACACACACACACACACACACACACACACACACTCTGCTGGTATAATTTAACCTTTGACCTTTGGCTATGACCTCGATTATAGGACCAACAGTGATGTGACGCATTAATCTGTATGTCTGATCAGAATGTCTCAGGTACGCGAGCGCAATACTGCCTCTGGGGAAGACACGGACAGACAGACAGACACAGACAAACAAACAGACAAATAATAATAATAATAATAATAATAATAATAATAATAATAATAACTCCATCATCTTGTACACGTAAAAACTCACTCAACATATCCAGGTAACATGCAAACACCCACAGATCTGCACCTTATACTCCCACCTGAGAATATCTGGCACCTTATACACCCACCTGAGAATATCTGGCACCTTATACTCCCACCCAAGAATATCAGGATGTTCACCAGGCACCGGCAACATTGTCAATAATATACCTTGATCCGAGAATAATTGACGTCTTGAAAGAAGAATTTCATGTTGGGTGAACGAACACAACTACTCCTTAATAACTGATTATTTCTCGAGACTTATCAAGACACAGGAAGGAGAAAGATATAGTGTTATTTAGATACGATTTATTACACAAAGTTATATAAAAATACGTTTATAATTACATACATTCAAAGTTATATTCACACTCATACGCTTTTTTTTATATTTGTGTAGAAGTCTTTCGTGTGTGTGTGTGTGTGTGTGTCACCGACCAGCTGCTGTGGTGTAGTATTGGACGGCCGCCGCAGTCAGTAACTTGAGAGGCAGACAGACACACAGTGAACAAGTCAGCTCTCCCTCCTAATCATACTCGTCCTTTCACTCCAGCTCGAGAATCTTGGGCCAACTTGTGTCGATAATCACTGTGTCTTTCATTACGACGACGAACTACCCATGATGTGTTGGCGAGTCAGTTCGAAGCTTCTGGACTCCCAAGATATGTTGTGATTGTGTTGTCTTCAATACTTGGCCGAGAAAGAGAGATTTTAAGAGAAGTTCCTTTGACAGCCTCGGCCAAGGTAAGGACCACCATCGTTGTTGTGAGGGAGAAGATGGTGAACGATGACCTGACCTGACCTGTCCTGACCTCCCTATGTGACCTTCTCTCTTAACTTGATTAATTACTAGTTTGAGCTAGATTCGTCCACAGCTGATTCCGGTAGCAGAGCAGTGTCTGGCGAAGGTAGTTGCTTTGTTCGCCAGACGCAGACGCCAGGAATGACGACAAAAGCTCATCGACTGTTGGTATCGGAAGCTAAAAAATTCAACACACCTGATGAAGAACTGTGAGAATGAGGACTCGGTGACGGCGGTGGTGTAGGAGAGGTGGGGGAAGGGAGGGTGGAGGGGAGGTGGGGGAGGTGGGGGAAGAGGGAGGGGGAATAGTGGAGGACGTGAGGAGAGCTGGAGGAGGGGGAGGTGAAGGAAGGGGAGGAGGTGGAGGGAAGAGTTGGAGGGAGGAGGGGGAGGGAGGAGGAGGAGGGGGGGAGATGGAGGAGGTGAGGGAAGGGGAAGGTGGAGGTGAGGAAAGGGAAAGGTGGAATAGGAGGGAAGAGGAAGAGGTGGAGTGGAGGAAGGAGAGATAAAACTCACAAGTATGAACCACCAACACCACCACCTAACCACGACCAAGAACCACCAACACCAACGAACCATCAAACTTAACCAAAACAGAACCAAAACAAACAAGAAGAAGGAGAAGAAGAAGAACAGCAACATCAACAAGAAAAGGAAGAACAAGAACAACAACAATAACAAGAAAAACAAGACGAAGAACAACAACAACAGACAAATATTAATCGCTATAATTTCAACTTAACTCAGAAAGTACCCAAGAAAAACCTCCCTCATCAAGGAAGTTTTTCGGCTCCTTTAAAACTTCAGAAATTAGTAATTAAAGTTATCATCATCTCTCTTATCAGTAGTTATCAAGTGTCTTCCGCCATCTCAAGTTCTTAAGAGAAAGTTAAGCCAAAAGCGTCCGGATCTTTGGCTGCATTTTAGTTGATATCTTACGGTGGTAATTCGGATATTTTTTAACGTGTGGTGTGTGGTTGTTGTTGGTGGTGGTAGTGGTAATAGTGGTAGCTTTGGTGGTGATGGTGTTCTTAGGGGTTTTCGAGGTTGATGTGGTTGAGGTGGTAGTGGTGATGATAGTGGTGGTTATTGCGGTTGTTGAGATTGTTAGAGTCGTGGAGGTGATATTAGTGGTGGTATATAGTGGTCATAGTGGTAGTTACTCCGAACGGGTAAGGCACAAAGGATGAGGAAGAGGAGGAAGGTATGAGGGCAGCATAGAGAGCAGGGGTAGTGGGCGGATATTGGAGAGCTGTGAGGAATAAGACTGTTATTTCGGGTTTATGCTTTCCTATGATCCACTTTGCATACGTTTACTCGTTCAGGATATTGGGTGAAGGAGTTTACCAGACATAGTGACACGGGATGAGAGAGAGAGAGAGAGGAGGGAAGGAAGGAGAAAAAGAGGGAGGGGAAAGGAAGAAAAAGACAAATGAGAGAGAGAGAGAGAGAGAGAGAGAGAGAGAGAGAGAGAGAGAGAGAGAGAGAGAGAGAGAGAGAGCACCAATACCACTATGCATATGATATAACTAATAGTCAACAGCTTCATGGATGACAGACTGTAGCCATTGACCTCTCTCTCTCTCTCTCTCTCTCTCTCTCTCTCTCCACTAAGGAACCACAACAACCAACAACGATAACCAAAAAATACCCAACCATTCCCAGTCAGTTTTATTCTAAACATGTGTGGAAGTGGTTGACTGGTTGTTGTAGTGTGTGTGTGTAGGTCCCGAGTGGCTGACCGAGAGAAACAAATGACTGTGTACGGGCCAGTGAACTCCTCCCCCCCCCCCCCCACACACACACAAATCCCTTTAAATCATCTGTTTTTTCACACAAGTTTAATTTTCTCCAACATCTCATAATCCATCCGAATCACAGTACAGAGGCGAGCTTGTTTATCTTAACTGTTGGGAGCAGCATGCGGGATGATGAAGAAGGGGGAGGAAGAGGAGGAGGAGGAGGAGGAGGAGGAGGAGGAGGAGGAGGAGGAGGAGGAGGAGGAGGGGGAGGAGGAGGAGGAGGAGGGGGAGGGGGAGGAGGGAGAAGAGGAGGAGGGGGAGGAGGAGGAGGAGGAGGGAGAAGAGGAGGAGGAGGAGGAGGAGGAGGAGGGGGAGGAAAGGAGGAGGAAGACGGAGAGAGAGTAGTAGGAGAAGCAAATAAATATCATAAACCACAAGATAATTCAACTTTTATCTTCTACAAGTAAGTACATCCCTCGTTACTCCTCAAGGTAGTTAATAAGCATATCAGAATTACTGCCAATTAGAGTTATACAATCGTTTATATTCAGCTAAATGATTCTCCTGTGTCAGTTTAGAATGGCGTCACTCTTTTGTTTAATTCTTATCACACACACACACACACACACACACACACACACACACACACACACACACAGAGGATCAAGAGCTTAGTGATAAAAACAAACAAATCGTTTTTTTCTATGAATTGATTTCCCTTTCATAAAATTCTGCTAATGTACTTAATGCAGGACGAGAGTGAGGGAGGATCACAGCAGGTGGGGAGGGAGAGGGTACAAGGAAGGCGAGCGGTGAGAGAGAGAGAGAGAGAGAGAGAGAGAGAGAGAGAGAGAGAGAGAGAGAGAGAGAGAGAGAGAGAGAGAGAGAGAGAGCCTCCATACATAATGAGGGGGACAACGTGTGAATAATGACCCCGTGTAAATACAGTCCTTCACAAAAAAAGGGGCGAACCTTCCCTTGTGTTTCAATATATCACCGTCAGCGTTTGTCTTATTACATATGCACGGTCCTAACTTACCTGTACCTGTGATTAATTTGCAAAGGTAATATTTTATTTTCAGCTTAGGAAGATAGAGAACTGTATAATGGAAGAGATATGGAGATCACCTGAATATTTGCCAGCCTAGCTTATTCTACCTGATGATTAAACACCCTAACGCTACCTGTGGGGTTAAGGTTAGGTTAGGTTAGGTTAGGTAAATTCTCATAACAGGAAATTCTATGGCATAATCATTGAGGTGAGTACAATTGTGATCTAATTAGCACAGTGACACCTGATGTTAGGTGATTTGGTACAACTTTTTTTAACCTTGCATCTCACTTAACCTAACCAAGTTATTTTCACTACTGTGCCTAACACCTCCCTCCCCGAGTCCTTGCTGCTGTCACTCCCCCTCAGTACAGGGTGTCAGTACAAGACCGACAGTTACTTTGTGGAGGTGGAGGGTGGGGAGATGGGGGTGGGGAGGAGATGGAGGGTGGGGAGGAGATGGGGGTGGGGAGGAGATGGGGGGTGGGGAGGAGATGGGGGTGGGGAGGAGATGGGGGGTGGGGAGGAGATGGGGGTGGGGAGGAGATGGGGGGTGGGGAGGAGATGGGGGTGGGGAGGAGATGGGGGGTGGGGAGGAGATGGGGGTGGGGAGGAGATGAAGAATGGGGAGAGGATGGGGGGTGGGGAGATGGAGGGATGGAGGTTGAAGGTGGAAGGAGGAGGATGGGGAGATGCAGGGGTGGATGTGGCGAGATAAAAGAGTGTAAGGAAGAGGGTCAGGAGATGGAGGGTGGGGAGATAAACGGCTGGAGGCAGAGGGTGGGGAGATAAAAAGATGGAAGGGAGACAGTGAGAAGATAAAAGGCTGGATAGAGAAGAGTGGATAGAGACGGTGGGGGAGAGACGGTGGAGAGACGGTGGGGGAGAGACGGTGGAGAGACGGTGGGGGAGACAGTGAGGAAGGTTGACGTGGGTCCCTAGCGGTAACGGTCTTGGCTGTCTCTGTGCGGGCGAGATTATCCCCGTCTTACCCCTGGTGGGCACCGAGCCAGGATCCTCTCCAAGAGCGGTGCTGTTGGCGGGCTGAGATGTGTCCTGAGTGACGCTCCCGCACCAGTAGTGACAGTGACTGCTGGCCTAAGATGGCGTCTTGGAGGGATGAAGGCTTGACACTTGCGAAACTTTAACAATATTCGCGATTTCTGGTCGAGTGTGAGGTTAAGGAGCCACAGTCCACCTCCTTCTACCCCCCCTGAGGAAGTTGGGTCGCTAACTGTCTCATAAACAGTGAGAGTCGACCCTTCCCGTCTTTAAGCTACTGTGGCTGTGAGCGACAACTATTTCCTTCCATTGATTTTCGTTCATCGAGACCAAAATTTCCTTATATTTACAACCGTCATCATTGACCGTCTTGGGAGTCTCACGCGACCTCTGGCACGATGGTCCTCCTCGACCTCTCACACGCATTAAACTTGAACTAATCCCACAGTCAACTTGAAACCCGAGTGAATATAACCGGTGTGGCTGACTCCTGTGATAACTGAACGGTCTATCAAAGTTCCTGGAGTCCATTTCCTTTTGGCAGAGCGGATTCACAATGGCTGAATGGGACACACACACACACACACACCTTACAATACCCACCTCTCTCTCTCTCTCTCTCTCTCTCTCTCTCTCTCTCTCTCTCTCTCTCTCTCTCTCCAGGCGAGGATGATGAGTTAACTACACGACAATATGACTGACTACCCCTTAAGAGCGTCTGGTTCTCCGTCAATAGAGATGTCCAGCACCGCCAAACTTCTCCTCGAGCAGTTGTGAACTTCAAGCTGCTTCGCCTTTCACGTCTGTCGGAGTGATTCTGGGATTCTCTCGGAAAAGTTGTTCTCTGTCGGCGCCATAACCTACCCTACACTGTCCTGTCTCTGTCGGTGCCATAACCGAAGGACTTAGATGGGGTAATGGATATGAAGGAGGGAGAGAAGGGGTATGGATATGGGGAGGGGGTGTAGGGGTGTGGGGAGGGGGAGAGAGTCTGGTTACTGTAGATGTGGTGGTTATATGAGGAAGTGTTGGGCCGGAGGGGAAGGAGAGAGGAGGGGGAGAGGAAGAGGGGGAGGGAGAAAGATGAGAGGGGAAGGAGAGGGAAGAGGAGAGAAGAGAAGAGAGAGGAGAAAAGAGAGGGGAGAGAAGAAAGGAGAGGCACTATAGCTGTTGGAGTTAATGGCTGCCTCTCCTCCTAACCTAACCTAACCTAACATCAGTGAATTAAACTAGGTAATGTTGTGTGATATTTTCTCTTCCATATAACGTAAAAAAATAGTTAACTTTGTATTAAAAATTTACAGTTTTCGTATATTGTGTTTTAGTTACAATTAATATTCAAGGATTTAAAGTGAACTCAGAATTAAATGACGTACATATTGATAAAGTCGCCTAGTTGTTATATATAACCAATAGGCATTCAGTATCAGAAAAAAACGGGATTTGATTGGCTGATTCCCTAACTAGTGAAAGACGAAACGTAGTCAAAACAAATGTGCAATGAAAAAAAATACTTTTGTTTTTGTTTCCGTCACAAATTTTAAAATCTCGTTCTCGTTCGTTATATTTGTTTTAACTACACCTCATCTCTCATTGGTTAACGAATTAGCCAATCAATCAACTACGCTTCCAGCCAGTGGATACCTGTTGTGTCTGTCTACGTGTATGTCAGTCAGCTTAATCATACCTATGTATATTTTATCTATATATTCCATTCAAGTTATTTCCATTCACTAATTCTCTAAGATTAAATAAAATCCATTGTTTTTATTTCCAATTCAATTCACTTAACTCAGTATTATACGTTCATACTCCGGAGTTAAGTTAGTTTAAAATATTTGTTATATTATATTAAACATTTTCCTTGAGAATAAATGTAGGTAATCAAATATATTATCATTATTATTATCATTATTATTATTATTATTATTATTATCATTATTATTATTATTATTATTATATTCACTTAGATACGACCTGCCCCCGAGGCGGATGAGAGGCGCCACTTGTGTGAAGGGAACCTGAGCCGCGCCATCACACCACTACACTCCCGCGCCTTTATCATGGCAGGGGAGGGAGGGCAGAGGAGGAGAGGGAAAGGAGAGAAGGACAAGGCAAGGAGAAGGAGAGAAGAGCAAGGCAAGGGGAAGGAGAGAAGGACAAGGCAAGGGGAAGGAGAGGAGGGCAAGGCAAGGGGAAGGAGAGAAGGGCAAGGCAAAGTGAGAAGGCAGGAGGGAGGGAACGGGAGAGGAAAGGCAAGGAAAGGGCAGGTGGAGGGAGGGGAAAGGAGGAGGAGCGCAGAGGAGAGTGGTATAGTGAAATATAAAGGAGAGAGAGAGAGAGAGAGAGAGAGAGAGAGAGAGAGAGATACACCGTGAGGGAGGGAGGAAGGATGAAGGGTTGATGCAGGTAGTCATAGCGTTGAGGGGGGGGGGGGGGTTACTGGAGGAGGGAGGGAGGGGCCACATCACTCCCCACTCCCTCCTACACGTTAAAGTTATCTTCCAGTGTAACAATAAATGCATCGTTCTCACTGGGGCGGTCAGATTCTTTTCTCCACAGAGTCTGAGTCCCGCCATAAACTCTGACGTATCGCTCCAGGCAGTATTTCATGCCCGGTTATTTCCAATGGAGTATCGTCACAAATTCAAGCTTTAAGCATTACTGATGAAAAATGCTGCCTCCAGTATTGCTGTATTTTTGGTCGCGGCCAATTTTTAGGAATTGCTTTTTATTTGATAGTATATTTACCAATGTAATTTCTTATTTCATTGTTCAATACTGGGTGGAATCTGCCATAAATATCGCTATGAATGTAGACAAGAGGGAACACGGGTATTGTGTGTGTAATAATAATATATAATAATAATAAACGGTTTATTAATAGAGTTGCAGCTGGTTGCTGAAATATGCAAACTTACATTTGATTTAGACATAATGATATGCGTTGAATACATTTACAGTGCTGTGCAGTACATAAATCAGCAGTTGTTTTTTTATTTTAATAGATGGGATGGTGCGGGCTCTTATGGGCTGAATTTTGTTGTAGTGGCGGACTACGTGAGGTGGGTGGGGGACTGCCGGTGGCAGGAGGTGGCGATGACGAGGATGGTGCAGTAGTCCACTGCCAAACCTTGCTAGTGCTTGGTGGTGGAGGTCACTGAGGGATGGCATTTCTAGGGTGGAGAGAGCGTTGATGTAGCCGGAGTATTCTGCGCCAAGCATGATTCTGCAGGCCCTTTTCTGTACCTTCTCTAGCTGACGTTGTTGGGTGGAGTTGAGAAAAGACGACCAGGCTGGTGACGCATACGTTAGTTTGGGGAGAATAAAGGCGTGGTAGATAGTCCTCAGTTCTGGTGTGGGTGTTTCAAGTGACCAGTGACCTAAGTCGTCGTAGCATGTAGAGTCGGTACGAGGCTGCCTTGTGTGTGTGTGTGTGTGTGTGTGTGTGTGTGTGTTGTCTTTTAAAAGGATGTCAATTTCACCAGACTGGATGAAAAACTAAGAAGATAAAACCCACTAAAACTCACAACCTTGATTCACTTACACCTCAAGAGGACTGGACACTTAACACACACGTTGAACTCAGCAGCAAAAATCCACTTAAAGTACCGCCTAAGTGAGGTTTTAAGCGTATGAATAAATAAGTGACACGGACAGAGATAACAAAAGTCTCACTATTAAATTTATTCACTTTAGAAGTTTACTTAGAAAAAAAAATCTTCTATGTAAAGAAATTTATTCGGTGTAAGAAGAGCAACAACAACAACAATAATAAGAACTATAACAAAATAGAACAAGAAGAATAACAACAAAATAGAACAAGAACAAGAAGAAGAACAATAACAATAATACGAAGAACAAGACCAAGGACAACAACAATAAGAATAATACGAAGAACAAGAGCAAGGAAGAAGAACTACAACAACATAAAGAAGAACAAAATAACAAGAACAAGTGGCGACATTTTCATCTTGCGTGAGTTTAACCACATAACTCTTGAGCCCCAGTGATGGCCGCCACACTCACCACAGATAAGCGGCGACACAACACAACAATTTATCCCTTGAGTCATGCGCCGCGGGAGTAATACTGCTGACTGTAACGACAACAGCTGACCACAGTCTTACCAACCATAGTGATCAGAGTGTTAACAACCCTAGTGCTCGCAGTGTTACCAATCGTAGTTAAGTGCTACTAACCGTTGTGATCAGTGTTACCAATCGTAGTTCTCACAGTGTTACCAACCGTAGTTCTCACAGTATTACCAACCGGAGCTCTTGCAATGTTGCCAGAAGCTGTGGATCTGTAGTGCTGATCCAGAGTGAGTGTGACGCGGCACGGCTTGACCTCCTCTCTGGGGGGGGGGAGGAGGAGAGTAAGGGAGAAGAAGTGTTTGGGTGAGAGAGAGAGAGAGAGAGAGAGAGAGAGAGGAGAGAGAGAGAGAGAGAGAGAGAGAGGGAGCGATAACAGGGTCAAGGAAGGTTAACACAACACCTAGTTCGACAGTACACGTCATAAGGGAGATTAGATAGTACTTTAAGGTCGCTTAAGAGGATCGTAAGGGAGATTCGTGGCTTTCTAATTCAATAGTAGGATTTAAGGGATATTATTGACGATTACGAGTAGAGATAGGGCGATTAGGGAACTCCAAGGTCGACTGTAAATATCATAGGGAGGGTTAGTGGGCTCATAGGGGGAATATGATCAAGGGAGATTAATTAATTTGATCGTAATTGGAAATAGGGAGATTACGAAGGGAGTAATAGGGAGTAGGTATACGTGAAGGATTAATTAATATAGAGGATTAATTATTCGAAGGAGGTCACCGAAGGGGATTGAGTATTCGTAGGATTAACGACCAAAGAGGATTAATTATACATACGATTACTTACCAGAGGATTAAATATTGGTAGGATTAATTATTCGCTAGGTTAATTACCATAGTCCTTCGCATTGTTAATCTTGAAGTAGTCACCCCAAGTGTTAAGTGAACGACAGAATAGTTAGGTTTGGTTAGGTTAGGTTATATAATTATTGGGGCTAATAGGGTCATAATACCTCTCTCTCTCTCTCTCTCTCTCTCTCTCTCTCTCTCTCTCTCTCTCTCGTGTTAACTTCTTATCTCACCTTTACATTGTTCTCAGTTTTTCTTATCACTTAAGTAATAAGCCATTTGTAGTTAAACTCGAGTCGGCCATTTTTAATTCCTGTGTAAATGTTCAAGAAATCTTTACGGTGAACTTAATCCAACAGACGAGTGAAGGATATTACCGACCACGAATTATTTCCCACGAATTATTTTTACAGTTTTGAGGAAGACATACAAAGGACTCGCAATAATCCCACCATCAAGAGTAAACAAACCAACAAAATGGTAATTATACGTCACTGAGAAGACTATAATCGCTTGTTGATTATATTTAGATGGTGTAATGACTCCATGTGACTATAGGCTTGACCTCACTTGACTCAATATGTAGGTCATTTAATATCCGATTAATGAATTGAGTTACCTGTGTTAATGATTCATACACCTTCCTCCCTCACACATGTACACCCTCCTTCTCCCCTTTTAACACGACAAACACACACACACACACACACACACACACACACACACACACACACACACACACACACACATAAGAGCAAGTAACTCTCCTCATTATCTTCCAGAGCCTCGGAGATAAGAACGAAATATTAAATACATATCTTTGTTGAGTGTGAGAGAGCCTTGTTCCACACACACACACACACACACACACACACACACTGGTCGTCTGGGAGTAATCCTTAACGCCAAAACTTCAACGACCATTGTTGTTGTTGTTTTAGTTGTAGTTACAGTTCTGATTGGCTGTTGTTGCACACCGGGCGTAAACACAGTACACACACACACAGCCTGGGAGAGGTTGTGTGTGTGTGTGTGTGTGTGTGAGTGACCGTAGACACCATGTGAGTGTGGCTGTGGTCGCCGTGGGTGAGGGAGGCAGCTGGGAATGTCTGGTTCTTCATGTGACAATAAAACAAAGATAATGGTCCTCGCCTCTTTGTTTACTGCCGCCGGTCACCAATATAATCAGTCTCACTCTTCCTCCTCGTCTTCCTCCTCCTCCTCCTCGTCTTCCTCCCCCTTCTCCTCCTCCTCATCTTCCTCTCCTCCTCCTCATCTCTGTCTGCCTGTGTATAATGGCAGGTTTGGTTGTCTGGATGTTGTGGTGTGTGTGTGTGTGTGTGTGTGTGTGTGTGTGTGTGTGTGTGTGTGTGTGTGTGTGTGAGAGAGAGAGAGATAATATGAAAGAAAAAATAGAAAAATAAACAAAGACCCCCCCCCCCCCGCATTCACTTCCCTCCCACCCTCAACTCAGCCTTTTCCTCCCCACCCACCCACCCCTCCGTCCACCCACCTCCTCCCCCTACCTCCTCAGCCAAGTGTCGTGGATGATGCACCCTCCATCACCCATCTTCATCCAGCAGACAGTACTCCATTCTTCCTGTTTTAAG